>ML780473.1:568336-592015 GCA_009831015.1 Picea engelmannii
AGCTCAAGATATGGCAAAAACTGATTCCTCCTCCTTTTCTCCACTAAATTCGGCATAGCTGGAGTTAGTTACCACACGGGTCGAGGTTAAAGACCCAGCACAATTCTCGCGCGCATTTAAACAATGGTTTAGGTATAATAAACCCGAGTTTAATGTTCAATCCCCGTGTAATATAAAAACAGTGGTCATATTATAATATACCAAACCGTGACATATTTTTAACCCACGCGCCATATAACTGTTGAATGGTATAAACATTGGTTCCAATTGAATGCCGCCCGCGCGCAATTTTCTATATGGAGTTTGGTCATATTAAATGGCAATGGGACCGGGGTTTTATATATAGTTCGACCCCCGCGCGCGCATATATACATCGTGGTCACATATGCAACTCCGAAACCGAGGGCTGGGGCTAAGCCCCAGCCCTACAACCGCCGGTCATAACCAAATTTTAAATTCATTCCCCATACAAGGAACGGTACGCGGTATGGTGGCTATCGGAAAATTATGAATTCTTTTGCAAAGTGGGAGGTCACCGGTTCGAATCCGGTCGACCCCAACAACATTTTGAAATTTAAACCAATTTGACAAAAATCGGGGTGCCACATGGCACCCTACCATTCGCTAAGAGAAAGCCACATGTCGCCACACGATTGGTCCACATTCACCCAATCAGCAATTGCCACGTATTTACCGTACGATCCAGTCACACGCTGAGTCAGCTGCCACGCAGGATGCTGACGTCATCATGTGCCACGTGTCACCCTCTGAGTGGTGACACGTGTCACTTCCCAGTTGGTCCAAACCACATGTCGAAAACGCCAAAAATGCATGACACGTGTCACGCTCAGGAGCTTCCACGTGTCCTGTACGGCCTGCCACGTCATCTGTACGGCCTGCCACGTCAGCTGTACGGCCTGCCCAGTCAGCATCAAAATTTTACCTGTTTGGCTCGGCGAACAGACCTCAATAACTTCTCCATACGGACTCCGTTTGTGAAAGTAAATATACCGCCGGAATCAGGAGAACGAGACGGACGCAATGGCACCGTTTTCGTTGCATTCCGAGCACTTTGAAAATTGAGCATTTTTTAGACCCCTGGTCCAGATTCTGATCAGTATTGGACTTGTAATAATTTCGGCATGTAGGTATTTATCGTAGTTTGTTTGAAATTTGTGGTAGGGGAGGTATTGAGCTGAATTATTTTATTTGCAGGAAAAAATTCTTCCCAGAAGACCAACAACCCACACGTCACCCAGGACACCAAAAGGAGGAAGTGGTAAAGTAGGAGAGGCATCTAGATCCATGGTAAAAAGGCTAGAGTTTTCCACCAACGAAGATCCGATGATCAAAATGTCGCAAACGAAGCCTGTAAGTCTGCCCCCATTATAAAAAGACAAAGGCAATGTCATGAATTCCAAGATAAATATGCCTTCTTGGTTGGACCTATATAACAAACTCGATTATGAGTAATTCCCAAAATTCACACCTCATAGTGACTCAACGGTAAGGGGATTAGATGACTAGGTCTTCAAGAACATCAAGTGGTCTTCATTGTACTTGGTAGCAACCAAGAAACCCATCATAACACATGTTGAGCTCTTAGAGTGGATCATCCATCATGTCGACGTAGAGAAATGCTTGTTGAATAACAAGGATGGGGAATGTATAGGCGTGTTCTTACCGATAGAAGTGAGCACGTACTACAAGATCAAGGACCCTGAAGTCATATTTAACAAAGATTTTCTTATGGCATTCTATGAGTAAAATAACAAAAGTCAATTGTTAGCATCTTGGTGAAGGGAGGATAATAAGTTCATGAATCGAGCCTCATGGTGGTACAACACAACCAACCTCCGAGAACCTTACATTTTCCTGATGGCCTTGATCTATTGTTTTTATAGAGAAAAGGATTGTTCTAAGTTCTTTGAAGCCTATATTACTTTGGAACATATTGTTGCTACATATGGAAGAACTTTTAACTAGGGAGATATTATCTCAAAACAATTGAGCACCTAGATAGAAGAGGCGCATAATCCAAAACCCAAGGAAACCCCTGCATTCTACATGACGTCTTATCTCCTGGATGCAATATGCACTAGACATGTTTTCCCTGGTATGGGCCTAAGTTGGCATGTATTTGAAGTTTCTATACATTTCTACTTTTCATATTATAAGAGAACAAGTATAAAATATCAATGGCTTTAGTTTGTGATGGTTTCATAGATCGAGTGTTTTGTCTAATTTTTAAGTAGGATTTCCCTATCAGAAGAAGTGAGGAAGGTAATATCCAAAATGGGGCATTGGTACTTGGAATAAAGAAACACATATATTAGGATTTTTGTAACCCTTGGAGCACTACAACTACTACCGTCTTATGATCCCAATAAACTGGTGTTAGGGGAAATCCACTACTGTACTATACTACAATGGTTTAATGCATCTCAGGTAAAGGACATGAAAATGATATTTATTCCCTATGGGTTCTATGTAGATTACCATTTCATGAAGGATACCGCACAAGCTAGATAAGAAGCTCAATTTCGAATAGAGTACAGGTTCCTCATTGAGAGGTACAAAAGGCACGACCCTAGCAAACAGGTGGCCAAACATGCTAATTAGGTAGTGTCTCATTTTCCTTACCCACATGATGATTTCAAGGAGGAAATATTCATAGAGAATGATTTGATCTAGGAAAACATTTTGCAAAGGAAATAAAAAATAGACCTAGTCAGGTTCATGGCCCTGCCTGGGAATGAATAATTAGACTTTTTAGATCATACATTCGGGCCAACAACAATGGCACAAGCTCTATTGGAAGGTGAAGAGAAAACAGTGGATAGGTTTGAGGTACAAATAATCTTGGATGAAGATGAAAGGATGATGTAGATGCATGGGGACACTGTCATGGTGCCGAGAGGAAAAATCATGGTAGTAACTCCAATCAAATTTGGAGGAGTTGGGGAGCTAGCATCCCCTGAAAATAAATCGATAGGAGAAAACAATGAGAAACAGACCTCAGAGAAAAATGTTGTAGAATAACATGAACGAGGCCAACCCCTTTATCATCAACATGCCATAATAGCATGGGGAAAGTAGTTCTTGTCATCATTGATCTAATTACAATATCCAAAACTGATGTGGAGGAAACACATACTGCAATTTCTATCACAAATGAAGCAATAAGAGAGGTACTAAGAACACAAGTATCTCATAGGAAAAATACTTTGGATATAAGGGTAGACCCTAGTGTAGATGAAGGTGATCATACGACTCTAGACCAAACCCCTTGACCATTGAAAGAGAAAGGATGTATGGGTGTTGAAGAATCATTAGGAGGTATATAAAACAAAGGGGAAAAATACGAATAACTAGAAGGTGACGGGGAATCTAAAGAAACCTCAATGGGACCTCCAACACACTCTTCTCTCTCAGGACCAATATCTTTAGTTGAAAAAACATTGGAAGGGATCATGGGAAATTCCCCAAGTACAGAGAAAACCAAAGATCCACATATTAGGAAAAATATGGGGTTAATAGAAGTTTTTGATAAGTATCAAATGACTCAAGACATAGATAAAGGGACCAACCATGAGAATACTGAAGCCTACAAAGGAAAGGAAATAACACTTGAACACTTTCACACACCAAGCAAATTAGGAAATGTCTTCACATGGGGGGACCAACTGATCCCAGAGCCTGTAGACGAAGTGGTTGATGTACATGCCATAACTTATGAATGAAAGAGACAAGTGGTTGTTCCGAGGATAGGAAAAAAGTGAAGGCTCACCTTGGAAAATGTTGTGATGATCACCATAGAGGAAACCTTGTTGAATGCAATATAGTCTAGGGTAAGTGATTTATTAGGATCATGAATAGCTATATCCAGTTCCACCATAGATAGAGTAAAGGAAGATGAATGAGAAGTTGAATCTATGAGAGAAGAATTGGCACACCTTAGGCATAAGGTGGAATACTATCAAGGTTCCACCCAAGAAGTACGGTTCATGAAGATTGAATTCACAAAAATTTATAGTCAGTTCAAGTTAGATAGGGAGGTCTACATGACCAATATTGTTGGATTTCAAGAAGAAATCTTGTTGGGCCTCGTGGCGTATAAGGAAATGATGAGATGGTCTAATAAAGCTTGTCAAGTATCAAAACAAATTGAATATATCAGAGAGATATAGAAAGGTTGAGGTGAAGAAGAACATGGCATTAGGATGCGTGCAGAGGAGAGTTTAGCTAGATTCAGAGTAGTCGGAGAATATTGGGTACAAATTGTAAAAGAACCACAGCTAAAAATGAAAGAAATATGGTAGGAGTGTCTAAGAAATTAGGACCAAATCAATCATAAAATGATAGATCTTCAACTCCCATAGTTTTTCTATCCCAACGAATTCATCGACCTATGCATCATAGTATGACAATTTGACAATCTAGACAACAATTTTCAAGCCAAGGTTCAGGAGATTTGAATTATTGATAAGGGACAAGGTAAAAGACTCGTTGATGGGCCAATAGGGACAACATGGGTCCTACAACATCTAGGCTCCGAGATTGAAAAATTTAAATATAGGGTAATGGAGATGAAGGATAGGCTTAGCATGACCATGGAGCAATACGGATTCCCATATTACACACTTGTGAAGATTTGTTCTCCAAATGGTTCGAATATGATAAAGCTAACCATATGAGTTAACGAAATCTCACTAATAGTTTCCATGTGGATATGATCCACGTTATTTTTTGTTATCTCTTGTTTAGCAAGTGTTAGTGATAATTTTTTCATGATTTTTTCGATATAAATAAAGAGGTTGATGGTTTTGTAATAGTGAAGGATTAAAAGATTAACTATTTTTGAAGTTTAATTTTGAATCTCATGTAGATCCGAAGACGATTTTTTACAAATCTTGTGCAGTAACTCAATTTTTGGATTTTTCTGCTTTGTTGATTGGCTACTACAAATAGTTTAGTAAGATAGTAATTGTTTTTTTGAGTTATCTTGATATGTTACAGTCACTAAATGCATATTGGTATGAATGTGATGGTGTTATAATTATTTTTTATATAGTAACTTGAATTATTTATGCTTATGTGTTGTTTCTAGGAATACCTTCCTTTTCTTAGATGATATTTTATGATTGATCAATAACTTGGAATTATTAATGTTTTGATATTGGTTTAAAAGAGGTTTCAACTACATGTTGTTGGTAATATGTTATCCTAATCCCATCCCTCCTAAGAATTCATTCATTGAACTCTTAATAAATGAACTTATAAAGAAACACAAACCAGTCTAAAAACACCCTTTCTATAACATAGTAAATCCCATCGAAACTTGTCAGACCATCCATACGAAGAATCACATTATTCCAACTAGGGAAGAGTCTAGTTGATCCTCATCTCTAGGCATGATTCCTATTGTTGAGTTAAGGGAATTTTGACCCCTCAAAAGTATCATATAACAAATGCAGTGCAATGGCTTATGTTCTTCATGATCGAATGAGCACCAACTCAATTTTGGAGGTGAATATTTAGATGTGAATGTTGATTCATATTCATAGGTATTGGAGGTGTTATTTGGGGTTGTCAAATACAAATGCCTATAATAATGATGACACTATTTTAGATCATGGATGTCATTAAAAAAGGGAAATAATATACATGTGAATGTGACTTTATTAGCTCATCAAAAGAAAAACGACCATCGTCATTATCATGGTAGTAGTTTATTCCTATGAATGAAAACTATTCAATCATGTTGTTTATGTGTTATATTCTTTTCATGACCAACCCCATGCGCTTCATTGCACCATGTGTAGCAGGGCGGTCACAGGAGGAGAAGAGCCCCTAGATTTTAATTTTGGTTGTTTTTGCATATATTTTTTTGTTATTTTTAGCACATGGTGTTCACTTTTGGAGGTTTTCAATAGCATGGAAATATTTGTGGATTATCCCATGGTTTTCTGATTCTGGTTAATAAATTATCGTTGTATTCTAATATAGGTCAATGTATTAGGGGTTTTCAATGTCAGGGGATCCTATATACATATTTTATTATAAACAACAAAGTAGGAAGATGATGAATACAAATTGGAGGTGCATCTCTAAACAAGTTGATGGTTTTACCTATTTTGTTTTCCAGGATAATCATAGTGTATATGTGTGATTGAAATTGTGGTCTTTTTTGGTTTTAAGAATATGTGTGTGCATACATTACTGTAAAATGTTTAAAAAATACATTTGGTATTAGAGAAGTTACTGGATTTAGGGGGATGCCTTTATGGTAGGGTCTATGATAAGACTTGTTACAATGGGATCTTTGCAGTATCAATTCTTGTGGTGAAATTAAATGGTGAGTAGTTCAAATATAGTTATCGAAAAAGGGTGAGTGCCAGAATTTTGTTGCCAAAAAAGTGGCAAGTGGGTCAACAGGAACACACACTCGCACAAACGCGTGCTTATTCTTAGGAATGCACATGCATTTATAAACCTATAGGTATGGAAGAGGTCGAACCTTAACAAGGATTTCCACGTAGGTTTAGTTATAGTAACACACATGCGTTCCTAACAACATCTATGCATTCCTAGGAACATGCATGTGTCTCTTTTGTTAAACTTGTTAAAAGGGTTGGGAGTGCAATTTGTGCTCATTGTGAACAAATCGCACTTGCGGTTTGACTCTCATTGAGAAAAGAGAGATTTGATAGAGAGGATAAACGAGGGGAGGATCTTTCCACCGTGTCCAGGTATGTTTGATTTATCTTATTTTTAACCCAATTCAATCTTTTGTTCCCAAGAATCTAAAGTAAAAAAAATTGTGATTTTGTATTTTAATTAAAAAACCAAACTACTGTACATGTGGATTTTAAATTGAATAATATATAATATAATGGAACCCCAAGAAAATATAAACTGCTTAGAAGAAAACTAAGAATATCTAAACCCAAACCCACCACAACCACCCGATGTAAACACTCAAATTGATGAGGGGTTCAGTATATTAAGAACCCTTGAGGAACAATTAAGGGACACTAGAGAGCCTAAAAGAGTTTCCTTGTCCACTTATTTGTACATCATTGTGAAGTCCATTGCAAGTTACCAAGGGAAATTGACCTCTATTTCTGATTATAGGGAAATAATGTATGAGTACTATAACACTGGTTTGGACAGAAACCAAGTTGAAGAACTGGGCATTTCAAAACAACAAATATTGTCTATTTTTAGGGATCCTAGAAATGGACAAGAACTACCATTGTCTAATAAACGCATCTCCATTGACTGGTGTATCCATCCACATATTAGTCAAAACTGGATGGATAGGTGGTATATGGTTTTTGATAAAGATCCTTGCAATAATAGGGACATGCCCTTATATTTTATGAAAAAATTATGTGCTGAGTTTATTTTGGGTAAGACTGTCAACTAATTTGACATTGGTGAATTTCATGGGGTGGGTCGAGGGTCCACATAGGACCAAGATCATTATAGGCATGACCCTGTGTTAGGTCCTCGTCCCCCAGGTGAAGGCCTGACCCCCTACCCATCATCCTCCTGTTCCAGAGAGCTTGCAACATGTACAACTAGCCATTTCATCATTGACTCATATCCTAGTGCAACACAGTAGCTTTGTTTCACTATCTTGGTAGGAGGTTCCTTCCAGTGAAATTGATAGAGGGGTTGGAGCTTCAACATGCACATGAGAGTATAGGAAGGAGAGGGCACATGGACATAACAAACGTCCATGTGAACCCCATAGATGCTTGAGTTTTGGGCAGACATGATATGCACATATAGAGCCCATTGGACAACATAGCTTCATGGAGGAGGTTAGTATTGTAACCCTCTCTATGGTCTTCATTTTTATATATTTATTTTGTATTTTGTGTATTTATATCAATATTTTAATGTATGTTGTTTTGTAGTTTTTACGTTCGAGTGGTAAACCCTATACTTCGATGGATGCATTAGTGCATAGCCCCACCACTAATGCATTAGTAGAGGCATCATGTTAATTAGTTTCACCCCACACATAGGTATGTATCACATTTGATAAATTCACCATCGTCATTTCTTTATTTTATGGCATCCTTAAATTTTTAATGTTATCATGTTTCTATAGGATTTGGGAATAGGTGATGTCGGGGAATGTCCATATGAGATGGGAAGTCACCTACATCATAGGTATCATTGTAGATTTAAATATCGTATAATTTTAAAATTGTTTGTGTTTATGTTTTTGAATTTTACTATTTGGTACTAATAGTTCAATTTTATTAATATGCATGTAACTTGTAGATATATTTTCTAGCTATAATCTTATTGCACTCCCTCGACACCTGGGTGTTGCTTCTAGGTTACCTTTCTATAGGATTAGGGAGTTTCAATCACTTGTACATCCTGTGAGGGTCCATCACATCCCACCCTCAACATCAGTCTTATTGCACACATCCTCAGTGGATTCACACACAGGGCTCCCATCCGCACCACATGTATGCCACCCACCCCCATCAACATTTCCATCTACCCCATCGACCGAAACTACCATAGAAGAAGCTGTCTTAGATAAGTTTGTACAACCTAGTGCTCCATCTATCAATGAATCTCCATCGAGCCCTGAGATATTCACAGTGAGATAATGCATTGATGATAATTTTTTATGTTTCATGAATTTGAATTTACGCATATTTGTTTAATTTTCTTGACTTGATCCTTGTAAATTATGTAGGGTGGCAGTTCAAAGAGAATGGGGTTGTGGAGGAGGGTAACACCCTCATGAATGACAACAACATATGTAGTTAGTTGTCTTAGGTTAAATTACAAAGTATCATTTTGAATGTCTATTAATTCATTGAAGAAAAAAGATTATAACATTGTTTATTGTTTGTGCAATCTCCAGAGCATTGAAGTACGCCAAGGCCTAGAACCTCTCGAGGTGATTCCTAAATAAAGAGAATAAAGATATATTTCTAGGATGCTCCTGAGGGTGGTGAGGGTGGAAGTGGTCAATGATTGACCAACTACTTCCATTTTGTATCTAGGTTGCCACATGTATGTCTTTTTTATGTTAGGGCACTTGTTGTCGCTTTGTATATTGGGCACGAGTTTCTATTTTGTAACAAATGTACAATTTAGAAGATGTTGAATACACACACACACATTTCATGGAACGCTTTTTTATTCTCATTATTTTTGCATTTTTTGTTGATGAATATATGAATTTCAAAGTGTTTTAATTCCAGAGTGTATGAATTTTAACTGTATTAATCCCTTGATTTTTTCAGAGTGATTATAAATACTTGCATTACCCATTAAGGAATATCGTATGGTGGAAAATATTTCTAAGATCTAAATCCACAAGCAATTGATGGTTCTCAAGTAGCATTACTTGCTAATCAACCATGTGTCTCTACATCATCGATATATCATTCCTTCTTAATTATTTCCATGATTGTTGTGGATATCCATATTCTAACTCACAACCAACAATATGGATTGCCTCTTGAATTATATCCATATAAATAGAATGACAATCCACACTCAAATAATGGTCACTTGAAAATATTGAGACCTAAAAAATGGCATATTACAATAATTTATGATAGAAATAAATTTTCTCATTTATATTCTACATAATTGTAAATAACTTATCAATCTCAGCTTAATGTGATGTCAAATTAACCTCCATAACTAGTACTATAATTACTAAATTACGAATATGACATAAGCTAAAATTCAATTATTCAATCACACAACATTTGGACAACGCAAACACTTCATATATATTTAGAATATGAAGTACATGCACCTATCAATATCTTATCAACAATTGTTAGAAGTTGAGCTCTTCAAACCCTGGCAATGGAAACCATAAGACAACATTATCCTATAGCTCAGTCCATTAGAGATCATCAACAAGGTATCATACACAATGGTAAGTCCCTTTTGGAACCTACATTTGTATCCCACACTTGTACAAGATCAACTCCCTCTATATTCTCTATAACAAGCACATTAGGTAGCACTAGGGTTTTCAAATGCCAACAAAACCATAACTTCTTCTCTTACTAGAGATACATGATAAAAATATTTCTTTTTTCCTCTAGCTATAAGTCCTAGTATTCCTATTCTCCTTAGGACAAAACCTTGACCCCAGTCTTCCCTTGACATTTCTTTGAGAACCTTCATTGTTAGCTTCTTAGTTTATTCAATCCATAATTTGACAATTTTCTAGGGTGCACACATTATTCCCATATTTCTATGCATGACATATGTAAGCCTTCATAAATGCGAAAAAGACTAGTCAATGACTCATTAATTCACTCATGTTTGTTTAGATTGTGTAGTGGGTATATTCCAATTTTGTTAAACCCATCAATTATTAATAACATTTATTCAATCTTCCATGATGTCCACTAAACTTATTGATTTTGATCAATAGAATGAGAGAGTTCACATGGAAACTAGATCTTAGAATGGGTATCATTTTCCACCTACAAATAAAGTTTTTGAGACACACACCATAGAAAGTAATTCTATGCTACCAAAATTCATCCAAAGAGACTTTAAATCATTATTCTTTTACCTTCACCATCTATGAGAGTTTATTGCACATTCATACCCAATTTTTGGGTATTATCACACAAGGAGACAAAGGACACTCCCAAACCCAATCCCACAAACTTGTTGATTCCATTCCATTACCATGCCATTTCCATTTCCATTCCATGCCATTGCGATGCCATTATCATCCCATTTCCATTTCCACACCATTTCCATGCCTTTCCATGCCATTTCCATGCCTTGAAAAACCATGCCATTGCCATGCCATTCCATTGACATGCCTTTCCTTTACATGCCATGAATTTCCTTTGCATGCCTTTTCATGCCATGCCTTGCATTTCCTTTCCATGTCATTCCTTGCCTTGCTATGCCATTCCATGACTTGCCTTACATTTCCATGCCTTACCATTCCATTCCATTCATTTCCTTGCCATGCCATGTCATGGCTTTCCTTTCCATGCCATACCATGCCATCTCATGCCTTTCCTTTCCTTTCCTTTCCATTCCATGCCATACCATGCCATTCCTTGCCTTGCCTTGCCTTTCCATGCCATACCATTCCATGCCTTTCCTTGCGATGCCATGAATTTACATGCCCTTCCTTGCCTTTCAATGTCATGCCATGCCTTGCCTTCCATTTTCATGCCATGTCATGCCTTTCCAAGCCATTCCATCCCATGCCATTCCATTCCATTACAATGACTTTCCATGCCATGCCATTTCCATACCAATGATAAGCCATGCCATGCCAAGCCATGCCATGCCATGCCAAGCCATGCCATTTTCATGTCATGCCAATGAAATTCCTTTCCGTTTCCTTCCATTTCATGCCATGCCTTTCCTTTGCATGCCTTCTCATGCCATGCCTTGCATTTCCTTGCCATATCATGACATTCCTTTCCTTTCCATTCCATGCCATTACTTTCCATGCAATGCCTTTCCTTTCCTTTCCATGCCATGCCTTTCCTTGCATTGCGTTGCCTTTACTTTTCTTGCCTTTCCATTCCATTCTTTTCCCTTGCATGCCTTTCCATGCCATTCCTTACATTTCCTTTCCTTTCCATTCCACACATTTCCTTTCCTTTCCATGCCATGCCATGCCATACCATGCCTTGAATTTCCTTCCCTTGCCATGCCTTGCCATGTCATTTCCATGTAAATGACAATGCTATGCCTTTCCAATCGATGAAATTACATGCCTTTCCTTTCCTTGGTATGGTATGGTATGGTATGGTATGCCTTGCCTTGGTATGGTATGGTATGGTATGCCTTTACAAGACATGATATGGTATGGTATGCCTTGCCTTTCCTTGACTTGGCTTGCCATGGTATGGTATGGTACGGTATGATATGCCTTTCCTTTCCTTTCCATGGTATGGTATGGTATGGTATGCCTTTCCTTTCCATGCCATAGTATGGTATGGTATGCCTTGACTTGCCATGCCATGGTATGCTATGGTATGGTATGGTATGTGTTTCCTTTCCTTGCCATGGTATGGTATGGTATGGTATGCCTTGCAAGGCAAGGCAAGCGAACAAAATTAAAGTGAATGAAAGGTATGCAAGTGAAGGAAAAATATTCCATGTATTTCCTTTCCATGCCATGTCATGCATTTTAGTTCCATGCCATTCCGTTCCTTGAATTTCCTTCACTTTCCATGCCTTTCCATGCCATACCTTTCCTTTCAATGTCATGCCATGCATTGGATTTCCTTAACTTTCCATTCCATTCCTTCCCTTTCATTTCCTTTCCATGTCATTACATGCCATGCCTTCCATTGCCTTCACTTTCCATGCCATGCCTTTCCATTCCATGTCATGCCTTTACTTGCCATGGCATGCATTTAATTTCCATGCCATGCCTTTCCATTCCATGCCTTGCCATGTCTTTCCATGTCATGACATTCCATTTCCATGCCATGCCATTTCAATGCAAATCCTATGCCTTGCCAAGCCATGCCATTACATGCCATGCCTTGCTTTTGCATGTCTTTCCTTTGCATGCCTTTTCTTTGCATGCCTTTCCTTTCCTTTCCATGGTATGGTATGGTATGGTATGCCTTGCCTTGCCTTGCCTTTCCTTTCCATGGTGTGGTATGGTATGGTAAAGGCATGGCATGCCTTACCTTTCCTTGCCAAGCCATGGTATGGTATGTCTTTCCTTTCCTTGCCATGGTATGGCATGGTATGGTATGGTATGCCTTTCCTTTCCTTTCCATTGTATGGTTGTTACACGTCAAAATTACTCACTTCAATGATGACCTATTGTCGTCATTACAAGTGTCACAAGTGTCTCATTTTAGTCACAAGTGTCACAAACATCATACTGACATCTTGCCTATGCCATGTCTTGAATGACATCACAAAGAACACTTGAAAGACACCCTCAGAGACTGGTTTAAGAAGGAGAAATCAACTGACAAAGAGTACAAAGATTTTACCATGAAAATGGCCACTTCAAAGTCATTTTTGAAGGGCATCCCTCCCCTACCCAATGTCAAGGAGCACTAGTGCTACCTGACCTCCTTTGGGGGAGTGTTGCAACGCTCTGTGCACAATTTTGGGGGAGTGCTGGGATGTTTGAGGAAATCTTGGGCTATTGAGGAAAATTAGAGAAAAATACCCCTCATATCTGGAGTTAGTTGGATTCGAATGTGAGGTCAAGGCTGGATCTTAGAGAGGATCCACAACTGATGGAGAAATATCCTCAACCTATCCCAAGAATCTCATTAATACATGTGCTTGGCCTATTTCCTTCAAGATTGTGTATACCTACATGAACTTGTCTTTAATGGATAGATCTATTTTCAAACTAATCAAGGTAGAATATAAAGCATGCTTTGTCTTTGTTTCGATTGCAGGACTTGTTGAAGAGCTTGGGGATCAGAGCTCAACTTGGTTTGAGTGAGGAAAAACATCATAAAAAGGTTCATATCGTCTTCCTTTTCTCTGTAGATTAGCTTAACTAGGTTTAAAGGGGCGTCAGTGACCAACATTAGCACCTTTCTATCTTGGTCTTAAGAGTCTAAGGTTCAAGAGGAAATTCACCTATCCGTAGGGGCATTTTCTGTTACACCTCAAAATTACTCACTTCAATGATCACCTATTGTCATCATTACAAGTGTCGCAACTGTCACATTTTGGTCGCAAGTGTCGCAAGTTTTGCAAAAATCATACTGGCATCTTTCCTATGTCATGTCTCAAATGACATCACAAAGAACACTTGAAAGACACCCTCAGAGACTGGTTTAAGAAGGAGAAATCACCTGAAAAAGAGTACAAATATTTTACCATTGAAAAGACCACTTAAAAGTCATTTTTGAAGGGAAGCACTCCTCTACCCATTGTCAGGGAGTGCTAGCGCTCCTTGACCTCCTTTGGGGGAGCGTTGTAGCGCTTTGTGCACCATTTTGGGGGAGCGCTAGGTTGTTTGAGGAAATTTTGGGATGTTGAGGAAAATCAGGGAAAAATCCTCCTCATCTCTGGAGTTAGTTGGATTTGAATCTTAGGTCAAGGCTAGATCTTAGGGAGGATCCACAACTGATGGAGAAAGATCCTCAACCTATCCCAAGAATATCTAAGGTGGTTAGGCCTCTCCAAGATTATATATAGAGGCCTTCTCATGGTAATGTGGCATGGAGAAGTTTAGAGATACCAAACTTACGATCTCATAAGGAAGGAATCAAATTGGAGGTATCAAAGTTATGGTCTTGGGATATTTTTTCAAGGGTTGGACAAGGAGAGTTGGAAGAGGTTGATGTGGCTTCATCAATGGTTTGTAAGTATCTCTTTTGAGTTCTCATTAATACATGTTCTTGGCTTGTTTCCTTCAAGATTGTGTATACCTACATGACCTTGTCTTTAATGGATAGATTTAGTTTCAAACTAATTATGGTAGAATAGGAAGCATGCTTTGTCTTTGATTGGATTGCAGGAATTGTTGAAGAGCTTGGTGATCAGAGCTCAACTTGGACTGGGAAAGGACAAACATCGTAAAAAGGTACATATTATTCCTATTCTCTATATATTATATTATATATTTTTAAAAGGATGTAAGTGACCAAAGTTAGCACCTTTCTGTCTTTATCTTAGAGTTTAGGGTTCAAGAGGGAATCCACCTATCCGCAGGAGGATTTTCCGGTAACAGAAATTGGTGACTCCATTGGGGAGGTGAAATTTAAGTTTTGGTTTCCTTCCTTGGTATTGTTCCTTCCCTTTTACCATATTTCAGATCACTTTTACTATTTCTTCATCATCCATTATCCTTCTCCTACCTTCACTAGCAATTTCACCAATTTTTATGCATTCTAGGTGAGTGTTTTGCATTTTTTTGGCTCTTTTTCTGAGTTTTTGGGAGGACTAGAACCCCCCCTAGGACATACCAGAGCGCTGATCTCTATCCAGTGCTCCCCTACAATGTTTTAGGGAGCGTTTCAATGCTCTGTACCCTTGAGACAGGGAGCACTAATCTCTTTTTTTGGGAGTTTTTGCCTTCTTCTGCTCAGTCTTTTGCGGCCTGTTTTGCAGAGGTCTTTACCCAGAGTTTGTGGTTGGTTTGTGAAGTTGTTTGGATTGGTTTTTGATGGTTATCACTCCCTATTGTCTTGATTGGACCTTGAAACCTTTTTCAGAAATGTGAAATTTCCTTTTCTAGCTGCTTGTTTTGTTGGGATTGTTTTGAGTGATTTCTCTTTCTCCCTGTCTTTTCTTGGATTCTTCTCTGCATTTTATTGTGTTCCTTGAATGATTGATTGGTTTTAGAATCCTTGATTGTTTTATTGTTAGAACAAATTTCTACTTGTTTTCTTTCATACCTCATTGCCTTGAGTACATGCTTTGTTTGTAGCCTTTTTGCTTCGTGTCTTTTGCATCTGCATATGATTCTTTCTCTTGATTGAAAGTAGTAGAACATCAAAGGATTTGTATTTAATTTATTTATACATTATAATAAAACAAATAATATATATGCAATCTTTATTTTGGGTAGTGAAACTATTTTGCATTTGAAGTAGCAAAATTGCGTGGTTTTTGGCAGTTTTTAGTCTTAAAATCTTAAAACAATTTCCCCTCATGGCCAGGGGGGCCAAGAATCATGTATTGGTGTACAGTCTCTTTGACTCATTTATTGAAGATCTTGACATTGATGAGTTTAATACAAAATTTGGGACATTATGCATTTGGGAATGATAAAAGTTTTCTCCTTATCGTAATAAAGCTTTCATCGAAGTGAAATATTTTCATTCTCATTTCTTTGCATTGTTTAGATTCAGTCAAAACATGATTTAGTCGACTCCATTTTCATATTGAGTAAACAAAAGCCTTAAAATCAAGCACTAAACTAAAATTTATATGACATTTTTACAGTTTTTTTAGCAAACCTACATTAGCTTAAGGTGTAGGTCTTTGGAATAGGTTGAAAGGATAATTTTCCAAAGATATCAAACAAATTTAGCATCTTGTGATAGGGAGAGAAAATCAAATTTTCGTATAATGTTACTGGGATCCCCCTCTCACACAGGGGTTACACACGAGGTCATGTTCAATAGAGTTACAGAGATTATCCCTCTGTGGTTCGACCGTTCGTACTAGTCAGATCGTATATTGGGGGTTATTCTTGAGGTTCAACTGTCTTCATTTGGTCTCGGTGCTTCGTGAACTCCGAATCCGTTAGGGGTCCTCTAGAGTTCTGTCGGTCCACTTGTCCTCAGTTCTATTGAAGGATTTTAGACTTGTTATCTTGCCCATATGTTTAGACTGGAATATCGAATGTACCCACCCAGGGGATGACTGCTAGTTGGTGACCTTAGTAGCCATAATCGTTAGGGTCTTACACAAGGTGACGGTGAAGGGAAATCTCATTGTACCTGGAACAAACATTGGTCAAACTCACTCAGGCTCCTTGGAGGGTAAATCCACAATTACTACGTGGAAGCTTGCACCAAGGCATAAGTCCATTAAGTAGGTCACCAATGTAACTGATCCACCCACTCTTCCCCCGCCCCCTCCTATATTGTTCTCGTGACATTTCATTTGATCACCAACTAGTGGTTTCATTGTGGGAAGTTTTATTTGCTTGTTTTCTTCTTAGATTCATAGCGTGTGTTGTTTTTTTTACTTAGTGGACCTTAGGTCGAGTGAGTGATAATGGCATCAACTCCTGGGAGTACTAATGGAGGAACCCCTTGTCCCGGGAACCTTTCACCTTTCTTTATTTTGCAAACATTGGTCTTCCATACATTGCCACACTGAGTCTTCCAGGACTCACCATCAGATTACTGGTTTGGTTGTTSCCCACTCCAGGTGATCTCGGATATTACCAATTCTTCAGCTGCACCTAATACTTCAGATGTAAGTACACCACCCACACATCAACCTCATGTCTAATTTCCGTCATCTTCACCCATTAAGTCTCGTTCCCTTTCTCCTTMTTCACATAGTGAAAGCTCTAAAGCAAGTAGCTAGGTTGATAAGAATAAGAAGAAACAAAAAKAGAAGAATATGAAGAACTTGGAAAGGAACAAGCCTCCAACCATATCATATGTTGGATCCAAGAAACCAACTACTATTAATCTTACTGGGAGTGTTGATCAGGTCGAAAAGATTAAAACAAAGAATCTAAAACCCAAATTCCATTGTAGTCTTTGTAAGGGTGACCACTTTCTGAGAGATTGCCTTGGTCTTCCCAAGGTCTTATAAATGTGGTCCTCCACATGATTGGCCTATGCTAGAGATGTTGGCGATGCCCCGTCAACTAGTGATGTTAAGGTTGGTAAGAAGAAAACAACTATCAAATTTCCTTGTATGTTATGCAAATGCGATCATTATTCTCACCTTTGTCCTAGTATGGACGAGGCTTCTTCTGTTTTGGAAAAGATTAAACTTCCAATTGGTTATCTTAATATTTCCCCCAACCCATCGTTAGTTGATGGAATGGTCAATCTGGTTCCATCCCCGGTCAGTTCAATTGATGAGGTGATCAATCTAGTTTCATCCTCGGTTGAACCACTAACCAAAGTAGTTGATCCAGTTCCATCATCGATCAACCCCACTTTTCATCTAAAAATTGAAACCCAAGTGTTTGATCCAGTCCATTCATTGGTCAGTCCCACACTTCATCTAAAGAGTGCCAACATGGTCAATCCCACTCCTCCTCTAACGAGTGCCAAAGTGGTTTCTCTGGTCCCTTCATTGATCAGTCTAGTTGATCATGTCATCATATGGTCATGTCCTTAGTTGAACCAGTTGACAAAGTGGTTGATCCGATCCCATATTTAGTCGATCTCGCTCTTCTGTTAGAGAGTGAAACCCAATTGATCGATCTGTTTCCACCTGTCGACCCCATTCTCCCCTTGGAGAATGAAACCCAAGTGGTCGATTTGATGTCGTTATGAATTGAACCTACTCTCCCTCTAGATATTAAACTGATTCTGCCCAAGTTTTTCTCGTTGATATAGAATCTATCGTGATGGTGGGCATTCCTCCTTCTCCCGCAAAACCCCCTCCAAGTAATGAGGACATCCTTTTTGATTGGGGTGTGCTAACTGGACCTCGTCTTCCCTCTCACATTCCCTTCAATATTACAGTACAGGTTTGTGGTCGGGACGTTCCTCATGCGCTGATAGATGAAGGCTCGTCCATTAGTATTTTATCCTCTATTTCTTGGAAATCTTTGGGTTATCGTCAACTTGTGTCAGTTACCCAGACTATGTTCTCTTTTAACAGAAGAACCAATCACCCTTTACAGATCCTTCCTTAGTTTCTCGTAACTTTGGGAGGGAAAACTGTCTTTGTTGATTTCATGGTAGCCCAAGACCCCTTGGATTTCGATTTACTCCTTGGGTGAGATTATGCCTACGCCATGAAAGCTATTGTGTCCACTTTTTTTCGTCTGATATATTTTTCTCACGATGGAATAATTGTGGCTATTGATCAACTTTCATGCATTGGTATTGACTTGATTACCAACCTAATGACCTCCCTAAACGGTTCTTATATGCAGATGGTATCGCCCCCGCCACAGGTCAATTATGTGATGTTATCGCCCATGCCCTCAGCTACCGATAAAGATGAGCCTCTGCTTGTAAGCTCAACATCATATGATTTATATATGGTATTTGACATGGTGATCTCTTTGGTAGAGATATTGGAGACTGATCTCCTTACCCCTATCACATACCTCGACAAGTGTTCCTTCCAGAGTGTTTTTCTTCCATCCAGTGAAGATATCTTAGAAGCCATGCCTGAATTTTGTTCCTTGACATGGTGTCCTTCCAGAGCATTCTCCTCTTGGAAGCATGATCAAGACATAAGCTACGAGAATGGTTTTGGTTCTCTGTGGCAAGATAGTTAAAAAATGAAACATAGGTTACAAGCATAGTTTCACTTCTTTGTGGCAAGCTCATTAAAAAATGAAACATAAGATATGAGCATGGTTTTTCCTCTCTATAAAAAGCTCATTAAAAAATGAAACATAGGTCTTGAGCATAGTTTTCCTCTCTGTAGAAAGATCGTTAAAAAATGAAACAAAAATCTGGGGATTCAACCCAGAGCTATGAGCATAGTTCTTTTCCTGTGTCAAGCTCATTAAAAAATGAAACAATCACCTCTCATAAAAAGTTGAGTCTTTCACTAGATCTCGTAGATATTGAGTCAATTATTTAGCTAGATCTCATAGATGTCGAGTCAAGTCTTTTGTTAGGCATCACATTTGACCTTCATTTCATCCACCCTTATCCTTTTTCTCCATATAGTACATAAATTGGTGACAACCTCAAAGTCGGTGAATGAATTGAAGCTTTGGGGGCATGTATCAGATTTTTATTATCATTCTGGAGTTATGCCACTATCTTTTCCAGTTGGGGGTAGAGTACCAACCATCCATGGGTATCCCTACCTTTGGAAATTATGTTGGGAATTTAAAAGCATAGTTTAATTTTGTTTCAAGCTTGTGTAAAAATGAAACCAATACCGAGATTAGTCTTTATTCTTTCTCATGCTCGTAAATACATAAGAGTAACCAAGTATACTTTTATCACTTTTTAGGACTCGTAAAGGTTATATGAAAATGAACACCTCAGAGTCTCCTTTAAGCTCTTTTCAGACTCTCTAAACATGAAAATATTTCCAAGTGATCTTGCTTCCTTTCCTACTCGTTAAAAGGTTTGAAAGGGCATCTTTCAAGTGATAATTTATCTCTTTTTAGACCTTGCAAGACTAACATTACAAAAAAGGACAACCTTGGAGTCATCTTTAAGTTCTTTTCAAACTCTCTAAACATGAAAAATCACCGAGTTTACCTTCTCTAGACTCATTAAACAAATCATACATTGAAGGAACCATATGGGACCAAACTCTTACTTCTTACAGTTCGTTAAGGAAAGGAAGAGGAACTTATTGAAGGTGAGTTATATCAAGCATGTGTTACCCTCCTCGAGCTCGTTAAATTAAAAATAGGTACTCGTCTATCTGGATGGGGGGAAATTTGAACGAAGCAAGACAAGCAGTTTCTGAGAACATCACAAGTCACTCTTACAGTCGCCCTTGAACAAGACACTTTGTATTTGCATACATTTTAATCTGCCGAACCTCTGCACTGAACCAATCCTCTGAGTTTCTTTACTCCTTTGGGTCACCCAATGAAAGTCACAGTATCCACTGCATTATCATGTTTTGGTACATGTCATGTTTCTATTGTGGTGCATCAATGTTCAAGGGAAGTATCTGCCTCGAGAGTCAACCATCACAAATTTCCTATTTCAAACAACCGTGTCAATCCATCCTCATTTGATCTACAAACTTACATATCTGTGTCAGTTTCATGTCGTTGATGGGGGATTCATCAAGGCCCTCCTACGACAAGTCTGTTTCTTGTTGACTTCAACACATTATCCGGGAACTAGACCTAGAAACCAGTTATCACCTTGGGACCTGCATGCCTCAATGGCATGCCTCCTCTCTTCCAATAGTGGGTTTACATAATTGACCTCTGATGGGGTAATTCCATGAATGTTCAACTTCAGCTCATTTATTCACATTCGCTGGAATGTACTAGGGTACCTTGGGAATCATTGACATCAATGGTGATGTCCCTCGCACTTGTTAACAATTTACCTCATTAACCGGTAATCAAGTGGTTTATGCCATGTTTGACATCAGGACATCTATTCACATGGTTAGAATCATACTACATTGGGATTAGTAAGAAGACCCTGGGTTGACTGATCACTCTGATATGTACTTTTCCCAGGTTGCAACGGATTTTCTCTTGAATATTGACACATATATTGTCACATAGATCCACTTTGTATTGGTCTATGGCTATGTCTGGTCATCTCGTAGATCTATTGTGTATTTTTTGTGGCTACGATTCATTCATGTCATGGAAGTATAGATCCAAATTGTATCTTTCATGGCTATAATCTTTGTCGATATAATTATGGATCTGCAGTGTATCTTATGGAAGCCATACCTTGAAAGTATTTATCACCCAAGCATAGGTATGACTTCCTTGGGTTTGAAACATATCATAATATTTGTTTGATGGTTGTGTGCATCTTCTACTAGATTCTCTGAGTCCATACCCTTCCTCGAAAAAGTCTACAAAGTACTTCAGTCATTAGTTTACGTCTTGTGACTTAGCACTTTCGAGGGCAATCTTTTACACGTCAAAATTACTCACTTCAATGATGATCTATTGTCGTCATTACAAGTCTCACAAGTGTCACAAGCATCATATTGGCATCTTGCCTATGTCATGTCTCGAACGAAATCACATAGAACACTTGAAATACACCCTCAAAGACTAGTTTAAGAAGGAGAAATCACTTGACAAAGAGTACAAAGCTTTTACCATTAAAAGGACCACTTAAAATTAAGTTTTCAAGGGAAGTTATCCCCTATCCATTGTCAGGGAGCGCTAGTTCTCCTTGACCTACTTTGGGGGAGCGTTGCAACGCTCTATGCACCATTTTGGGTGAGCGCTAGGTTGTTTGAGGAAATCTTGGGTTGTTGAGGAAAATTAGGGAAACATTCCCCTCATCTTTGGAGTTAGTTGGATTCGAATATGAGGTCAAGGCTGGATCTTAGGGAGGATCCACAATTGATGGAGAAAGATCCTCAACCTATCCCAAGAATCTCTAAGGTGGTTAGGCCTATCCATGATTATATAAGGAGGCCTTCTCATGGTGAAGGGGCATGGAGAAGTTTAGAGATACCAAGCTTATAATCTCATAAGGAAGGAAGCAAATTGGAGGTATCAAAGTTATGGTATTGGGAGATTTGTGCAAGGGTTGGACAAGGAGAGATGGAAGAGGATGTTGCGGCTTCATGAATGGTTTGTAAGTATCTCTTTTGAGTTCTCATTAATACATGTTCTTGGCCTGTTTACTTCAAGATTGTGTATACCTACATGAACTTTTCTTTAATGGATAGATCTAGTTTCAAACTAATCATGGTAGAATAGGAAGCATGCTTTGTCTTTGATTGGATTGCAGGACTTGTTGAAGAGCTTGGGGATCAGAGCTCAACTTGGATTGGGCAAGGAAAAACATCGTAAAAAGGTACATATTCTTCCTCTTGTCTATAGATTAGCTTAGATAGGTTTAAAAGGTTGTTAGTGACCAAAGTTATCACCGTTCTGTCTTGATCTTAGAGTTTAGGGTTCAAGAGGGAATCCACCTATCCGCAGGAGGATTTTCTTGTAACAATGGTTTGGTCTGGTATGGTATGTTATGGTATCCTTGGTATGGTATGGTATGAATTTCCTTTCCTTGCCTTGACTTGCCTTACCTTGCCACACCATACATTTCCTTTCCATGCCATGGTATGGTATGGTATGGTATGGTATGCCTTGCCTTTCCTTGCCATGGTATGGTATGGTATTGTATGACTTTCCTTGCCTTTCCTTTCCATAGTATGGTATGGTATTCCTTGAAAGAAAAGGAAAGTGAGGGCAAGGTATGAAAGATATGAAAGGAAAGGAAATTCAAGTGAAGGAGAGGAAAGTGAAGGAGAGGAAAGTGAAGGTATGGTATGCCTTTCCTTTCCTTTCCTTGGTATGGTATGGTATGGTGAAGGCATGAAATTCCTTTCCTTTCCTTTCCAAGCCATGGTATGGTATGCCTTGCCTTGCCTTTCCTTTCTTTACCATGATATGATATGGTATGGCATGCTTTTCCTTGTCTTTCCTTACCGTGGTATGTTATGGTATGGTATGGTATGCCTTGCCTTGCCTTGCCATGGTATGGTATGGTATTCCTTTCCTTGGTATGGTATGGTATCCTTGGCATGGTATGGTATGGTATGGTGTGGTATGGTATGGTATGGTATGGTATGATATGCTTTTCCTTTGCTTTCCTTACCTTTCCATTCCATTCGTTTCATTTCCTTTCCATGCGATGGTATGGCATGGCATGGTATGGTATGCCTTTCCTTTCCATGGTATGGTATGATATGGTATGGTATTCATTTCGTTGCCATGGTATGGTGTGGTATGGTATGGTATGCCTTGCAAGAAAAGGAAAGTTAAGGCAAGGTATGCAAGGTATGCAAGGAAAGGAAATTCAAGTGAAGGCAAGGTAAGTGAATGTATGGTATGATATTCTATGGTATCCATGCCATGGTATGGTATGGTATGGTATGACTTTCCTTTCCTTGCCTCGGTATGGTATGGTATAGTAAAGGAATGGCATTCCATGCCTTTCCTTTCCTTTTATTTTCTTTCCTTTCCATGCTATGTTATGGTATTCCTTGCCTTTGGTTTCCATGGTCTAGTCTGGTCTAGTCTGGTCTAGTATAGTATGGCATGCCTTGCCTTGGTATGGTACGGTATCCTTGGGATGGCATGGTATGGTATGCCTTGTCTTTCCTTTCCTTGGTATAGTATGTTATGGTGAAGGAATGACATGCATTTCCTTGCCCTTGCAAGTCATGGTATGGTATGATTTGCCTTGCCTTGCCTTTGCTTTCCATGGTATGGTATGGTATGGTATGCCTTGCCTTGCCTTGCCATGGTATGGTATGCCTTGCCTTGGTATGGTATCCTTGTCATGGCATGATATGTCTTGCGTTTCCATGCCATGGTATGGTATGGTATGGTATGGCATGTCTTTCCTT
>ML780473.1:598914-617820 GCA_009831015.1 Picea engelmannii
TTCACGAGTACACCCAGTTTTCCATGTTTCATGCTTAAAGAAGGTTATAGGTGACAAGATCCCAATTCAAACTATATTGCCAGAACTTGACGAGGAAGGAAAAATCATATTGGAGACTGAAGCCATCACTGACACAAGAATTCACCAGCTAAGGAATAGATCCATTTCAGAGTATCTCATTAAATGGAGGAAACTACCAGCGGAAGATTCCACTTGGGAAGATGAGTCTTTTATACAGAATCATCCAGAGTTACTCAAGCGTTGCAGACAACACTTGTCTCAAGGGGAGGGGCATGTTAAGCCCTAATGTTGGCTCATTACCCCTTAATTGGGGCATATTATATTAGTAATGTTATTTTATTTATGTCGACTTTAGGCTATTAGTTGTAATTATACCTCCTAGTCTCCTATATATACCAAGGAGATATTTTCATTTTGAATCATCTGGTACTGGAACATTTAAGTGGGGTAAAAGGAGGTTGCCCCCTCGAAGAGGCTTATTATCTGAAATTATCTCTGTTTCAAGGTGTTGAGTACTTTTCCTGAGGTTTTTCCATGCTATATTGATGTTTGGTTCTTAACAGCATGCCATCCCTTGCCTTGCCCTCACTTTCCATGCCTTGACTTGCCATGCCATGCCTTTCCATACCATTCCTTTCCATGGCATACTTTTCCTTGCCTTCAATTTCCATGACATCCCATGCCATGTGTTGGAACTTAGGTCTTCATCCTTGCTCTTTCGCTCCATTATCCTATACATCCTCTTAAGCCTGATTTTTGTTTAGTTTCTTTTCCCTGGTTAATGAGTCAGCTTGAGTTGTTTTTACCCTTTTATTGTTTTTGCACCATTTTCTTTCTTTCTTGGAAGGATATTGCACGTTTTCATTTTGGTTAATAACATTTGTCATATTGAAATATTTTACTGAGCTTATAGCAGGTTTACAGGGCATTTTTAGTGCATAAAAACAATGATTGAAAGAACAAGCATGTTCTTGAAAATAGTGTAAAAGCACGTTGTTTTAATTACATAAACGTTTATAAATAATTTTAAATATTTGAAAGTGTTGTGTTGGCACCTGCATGCACATTTCTCATGCACACTCCAGTGCATGAAAGGTCATCTAAGAAATCATCATTATGCAGTTTGTGTTAAAATCATGTGAGCTTCACCTTCAGTTCTCATCATCACAGTGTTTGAGGGGAATTATAGTTACAGGTGCAATTTCATCAAATTAAAGGTCACGATCAACTTTTTTCCTGCAATTTCAATGAATTAATTTTCACGATCATCTCGTTGCTCGGGTGATCAACACAACATGGTATCTCCCTAAGACCGATGGAAACTGAACAAAACAAAGCCACAAGGGCTCAGGATGTTCGAAGTTATCCCACAAATCAGAGACCTGTTTGTTAAGGCAGAGTGGTACACCTTCATTTTCTCATTCGAGGGATACCACATAAGTGTGGCCCTTAAATTTTCACATACATTCGATGGGTTTCAACCCTAGCTCAGGGAAACCTGTATTCACATTACATAACATTTTATTCAGGCAACATGCACTCTCCCAGTCTATGAAGAAAGGTGGTTTAATAATGGTAAATTAAATCCTGAACTATACAAAAACAAATTGGTGCCAGAGCACCAAAATCCCGACTAGAAGTAGCGGATTCATGTCGGGTGGGTAAAGGAAGAATGGAAAGGTCCTCTCACAACAGTCCAAAGATATATCATATGTGAGGGATGGTTTACGATTGTACATTGCTACCACCTTCATTTTCTCATGCACCAGAAGGGGGATAAATAAATAAATTTTATCTTTTATTTACTCAAGAGTCTAACCAAAATGGCTAGAAGGGTTTAGAGCCACCACAAATCGTCCCACAAAATATTGTATCATCAGGGTTTGACTAAAATTATGGTGCTCTTCGCCTTGGATGAGATAGAAATGTCTTGGGACTAGTTTATGCAATCTGTGGGTTTAAAAGAACATGAACAACAACTTGATACATAGAATGAGGGTAAAAAATATGAAGATAATAAAAAATATAGGGTTTCCCCTGAAGTTGGTGGCTCATTGAATGAATCACAAGAAACAAGAAACAATAAAAATGATAAAATAAAGACAAGAACAACAATATGGTGGAAAAGACTTACTAGCCAACCCTTTGTTGTATTCACTCCAATGTTACATATTTATAGTACAATGGGTGATGCCACTTCATAGAGATATTTGCTCTAGATCCTAAAATCATGCATGATGACTAGGCTAGGCAATCTTAACTAACTCATTAGTCATCACTTGAGGATATATTACTAATATCCTAAATGAATAATAAAAATATAGGTGACAATTTAGACTTAGTGATTAGTAAAGTTAAGCTATAGGCTAACAACCCCCTCCCCCCCTCAATCACAATTCCGGTCAATAATACCATCAATAAAGCATAAACTAGTATCAATTCCAAGTCTTAATACTAAAACTCCTGTGCTGAGCCTCAATGAAGAACTGCCTGAAAAACCGCCAATCTGGATGCTAAACATGTTCATTTGAAATGAACTAGAAGAGAGCTGAGATATGGAAGTGAACAACTGTAATATCTAAACATTTCCTGATTGCTTGACAATTTGATCATTTTGCCAAGTATTTTAGCTAGAAGAATCTGATGTCTTCTGCTAATTGGTCAACATGTAGTATTCACCACTCTACTATTAGTGTATCACTGAAAGTGCTCTCTGAATCTGTGGTTTGGGATAACCACTAACCAATTGATACCATGTATCTCATCGTTTTTGGATAACCACTATCCAATCTTGACACTTTTAGGTGTCCATCAACATCCCAATGTATAATGTGTATGATTCAATTGCAAGTCATTGAACCATAATCCTATCAAAGCCTACCATCTCTGGAAAATATCACAATGTAATCATGCGAGCTAGGATGCATGCAATTGTTTTACTCAATGTAAACTCCAATCTGATGAGAGAAAACCAAGAGAAGTGAATCAACTTCTAGTATGACACATCCCCGAAATGCCTGACAACTCAATCAAATGCCAAGCTACAATGAAGAAGGATCCTCTTGTCCTCTGCTAGGTCGAATGACCATCTATGTGAACCAAATGTTCACATCATTGCTCTCCAAATCAAAATCTGTATGATTCAACTTAAACTTATTGAACCATAATTATGCTTAAGTCTGTCATCTACAGACCGAAGTTGCCCATTTGGAAAATTTCATGCCCATATGGAATACTTGATGTTTGTTGTTGTCGAAACTTTTTGTCTGACAACCATATTCAATTCCATCATCAATTCCCCCCTTTTTCAGTTGAAAGGAGAGACCACAAGTGGTTTCATGAACCATCGTCACTGGAATTTTGAACTCCCCCCCTTAAGGTGCATGAGATTTGCATCATTGTACTCCCCCCTTCTATGCTCAAGAGAGTACCATAATTATTCCATTTGAGTACAACACAAAGTGGGCATGCAGAAAAAAACACATGTTATCTCATCGCGTGAGGGCCATGCTCAAAAGCTACGCCATAAGGGGACCACTTATGTGAGGTACAAAAATGTTATGTGCTACAAGATTGGTCTTTACTCGAGATTGAATTCTTCGGTAAGACTTATATAATCACTTGGTTGTTGATGACCATTTCCAAGGATCGATCCACTCATAGTGAATCTTCAATCTTGCAGGCTTCTTTAGTGTTGAACATCTGTCTGAAGAATGGTTATGCTTGCCACAATGTTGGCAAGGATGAAGATCAAAACACTGATTCTCCATGTGACCAACTTCATTACAATGTTGGCACTTGTCATTMTGATGCTGAACTTGAACAGGTGAAGTTGAAGCTTTTGAAGGAATCCAACTCTTTAGAACTTGATTGGTCTGGAATAATCAGGAATATGAAAGGTAACTTYCTTGTCATATCCAAGTTCTGTTCTATTCTTGTTGTAGATGATTTCTTCCCAAGGTMTGATGATGGGCTTGGAAAGAGTATTATGAACCTGTTGCTTTGAAATCCATGGAAGTGGATTTACTRCATGTTGATGCATCATTGAAAGGTTTTCTTCACTGAAAACAAAAGAAAACTCTTGAAATGTAGGTTCATGAATAGCATCATCTTTGTCTGAAATGGATTCTGAAGTTGTATCACTATGTTGTCCCTTCACTGGTTGTTGATTAAAAACATCATCATCATCATCATTATCATCATAGAAAGGGTTGTTCTGAACAAAAACTAGTTTGGAACAATTCACTAGTTGTTGATTTTTGAGATCTATCAACTCATCATTCAATAGTTGGGATAGACATTGAAGAAGTTTAACTTTAGCTTGCATCACTTGCAAACAAGTTAGCACTGATTGAACAATTTCTTTGTTGAATATCGCTGTGTTGTCTTAAGTGGTGTTTATTAGAGTGTTCAATAAATCTAATAATTTGATACTTTGAGCCATTTCAAAAACACTAAATGAGGTCTCCTTGTGCAGGTAGATCCTGATTACAATTTGACTCATCAGAAGAAGGTTTATTTGCAACTCGCTCACTTGAATCGCTCTCTTGAACTTCATGCTCACTTGCTATTCACGCTCACTTGAACTTACCTTGCTTGAACTTGCTTCCAGGAAGTTGAGGATGTCGGTTACCACTGAAAATGCATCCCAAAGTAGTGATGTTTACAATGATTTGAGTTAAAGTACTCAACCTTGTCAATTTCGACTCAAAATTACAATGATTCTTTGGTGTCGGGCTCAGCCGAGAATGCACCTGAAAATTACACTACAATTCAACTTGATTTTGATTTCACACTTACAAAGAAAACTATTGCAAGTTTACAATGGATGTTTGATTTCAAAGTTAAATTGATCTTCAAATTGATGATATTTCGACTCCAAGTCATGTCCAATTATCCTTCCATTACAAGCTTGATTTGTGCATTGTTGATAAGATTTCTAATTTAATATCTTCACTTCTTCTTGATTACTTGTGCTCCATTGTGCTTGAATTTCATTAACTTAGTTCTGGAATTTCCTTAACTTCATGTGTGTTGTATTAAATGATCAATAATTATGTCAAGACTAGACATAAATCACCACATAAAGAACCCATAAGAAAACCACCATCACACAAGCACAAGGTGTACCTAAGACCCCCTTATTCAATTTCGGGTGGATCTTGGACAAAAAAAACAAAAAATGATTTTATTGAGATATCTTCTTGGAAGCATAATGATGTATCCATACCAATTACAAGCCTTAAATTTTTTATCTATTCTTCCATTATAACATATACAAGGATCACTTCTCCAAAATCATTTTACAAAATAATGATTCCAAACATTCTCAATCCTAAAATAATGATTACAAAATTGGACTTTCATCAATCCAAACAACTCTTAAAAGTTTGCATATTCCTTATTAAAAAGTACAACCTTTGTAAACGTGTTTACTTTTGAAAAGTTTGCATATTCCCTTTTGTGCTTTTTAAATTTAAATAAGGAATAAATTCAACTTTATAATAATCATCCAAGGATTATTGAGATGCTACCCAAAATATAAAATTATCCAACCTCTTAAACAATGAGCTCTTTTTTTAATTTTTTTTTTTAATTTTCTTCTTCTCCACATGTAACCAAAAATTTATGAATTAATTCTTTTGTTTCCAAAGGAATTACTTCTACTTGAATGACTTATGTTCATGAAAGTCAAATGCACATACTTTATTTATTAAATCAAGACACACTTATGTGTTGGAGATGGCCATTATGAAGAGAAAATTGATTGTGGTGAAGATCACGTTCTGGTGCTCGGCAAGATCTCATGGGATTTCAGGATATTGAAGGATACATATCAATGGGGAAGCAAGTTGTTAAACCTGCCTGAAATGCAGCAGGTTACCAAGATTCTCATTGAATGACATCCATGGGATATGAATGAAATTGGAGTCCCACATCCCACTTTCTTCCATCCTTGTTTTGATAAAGATATTTGGAAATGGATCAACACAGTTTAGAGACCTCATCTAATAATCTTTGCAGGTGCACCGATACCCAACAACTCAGAAAGCATTTGTTCCATCTTCATCGAAGAATGTTTAAGTAGAATCGAGAGTTGCAACCTTTTTTTTTTGAACTGCACTGATGAACTCCACAGTCCTGAAAGCAAAGTGAACCTCTTCTTGGAATTTGAATTCTTCCTTTAGCATACTGGTGAAAACCCTACTCACAGATCCATTTTCGATTCGCTTATAGCAGGATGCATTCCCATGTTGTTCAATCCCTTTGTTTCAACCCAACGCACTTGAACATTTAAAGAGCCTTACTTAATTCCTCATCCACAACAGTGGAGAGAATCACCCCATTGGGAATTGAAGCCTTCACCCCAACCACGTCTTGTATGGAGCCTTGGATTGTTGTCACCATGCGCAGATCTGTGAATGACTATCAACACATAAAGATTTTTTAATTTATTGCATATCTTCCTCAAATTCAATGATGGAGGGAAAATTTTCTTTTCTCTCTCTAGTCTGATCAAATGCACAGTCGAAAATGTAGAAACAAATCTAGTTTCTTACACATCAGATCACCTTTCCCATTGCTATGACAATGAATTACACCATATTGGATCGCTATTTTCTAGATCATGTATATTGGATCTTCAAAAAATGACTTCTGTAGATTGCAAATTGGATCACTATACATATCGAACATCGTACTTTGCATGTGTCATCGCTACAAAAAATATGGCATCTTCAATGGCCTTTCATGGAGCACTGCGATGGAAAAATATCAATTAATAAAAATACTAAATAATTCATATTTGAATGGTTCACGGATTGGCCTTTTTCATTGATTGTACACATGTACAACCCTCACTTCATTCGCTTCCTAGAAGTTTGCTAATGTGATTGATGCTGATTGCGAATAGATCTTAATGTTCCATTGGAATTGTTACCGATCTTGTAATGCAAAGGAGAAAGATCATATCATGCTTGAGAAGATAGAATTTTATTTGACATGCCAAGAGTAGCCATCATCTATCAACTCAGATCCACGCGTGTTCGATCCACGCTCACTGCACCACTCAGTAGCTCCACAATCTTGGCCAGAATTGGCTTACATCTTCATGATTCTATTTCAACCACTCAGGTCCACATTACTTAAGAAAACAACAATGTCAAAGCAAAGACAATTTATGCTCAGTCGTTAAGGCCCTATAATGCCTAGTAATCCCAATAGGAAAACCATAATTAAAAATCAATCAAGATTGAATTCCAAGCCTCTTTTTAACTCATCATTGAAAGACCCCTAAACAATTGTGATTGAAGATGATAACAAATCTGAATTTTCTAATATGGAAGAAATGGTTGTCCACACATTGAACAAAATGACAAGGGATAAATAAAAATTAAAATTCTGCAAGGGTGAAACTTCAGGGATGTAAATTCTAATTGTTAAAACAAATTATCCTGCAGATTCAAATTTACAATAAGATGTAGGGGACTTTGGCCCAGATTCCAAGAAGGATTCTAATGGCATTTCCCCGAACGCATGGTTACCCTCCAAACAATTTCCAGATGACATCAAACTAGAGGTCAATTCCAACATATCGAAGGTATAGGAGTATATGAAGGAAGCACATGGAAACGGATCTAAATTAGTACACATGTATGAAATGAGGTCCAGGAAAAGAAAAACATTGGTTGATCACAATAAAGCTATCATGGATTAAGAGGAGAGGTTGAAAGAGAAAGACAAGAAACAATTTATGATTAAACCAAAAGAGGAGGATGATAAATCTATAAAGGAAAACCACCATATGCAAGCATTAAAACAAGAAATTAAAATTTTGCAACAACATAATCTTTAAGGAGTGCGGAGGTGATATTTTCCTTGTTGGAAAAATTATGAACAGAGAAATAACCTTCTAACAAATTTAACCATTTATCTAGGCCATTCGCATCTATCTGACCTTCAAATATAGGAATATCAAAATTGACCTATACCTTAAAAGGTGAGGTGCCTCCAAAGTGATCGCTTGATGAAGATGTTCCTGATGCTATCGACAGGCGTTGAAGGATATGAGAACACTCCATCATTTTGTCCCTCTGTCACGTGAGAGCTTGCTCAAGCAACATATTGATAAGATCGCTTGCTCCATCATTTTTCTTTTCTTCCACCATTGAGGGTTTCTTGGGTGTGTGAGAGTGATTGTCCTCAAGAGAGACAAGATAGAGACCCAACTTTCTATACTTAGACCCCGTTGGGGACATGCACTGAAAAACAATCAAGAGCAGCCTGCTCTGATACCACTGATCCGGATTATTTTTGACACAAAATGAGAGAGGAGATATAACACAGAAATATACAGAGATATTGAAAGAGAAATAATAATATAACAAAGATATATCGGAAATATAACTAGAGGCAAATATATATAGTAATACACGATTTCTATTAATGAAATAAATGTACAAATACTGTAAAAATACAGAGTGAAAGACTCGCTAGAATGGTGGCAACTTATCTCTAAGAAGAGATGTGATGGCTACTCGCATTCACAAGAAGATGATTAAAATGAGGCTCTGAAGGCCTTTTTACAATAAAAAAGAATTCCAAAATCCCTATAAATCCAAAAACCTAACCCTAGGAGATGAAGTGCCAAAAGTCATGTGGGCCTCATTTGGGTAAGTTAGTACATCAACTTCCTGGGGTCGTAACTTTTGCATACGATCTTCGTCTTAGGCGTATAATATCCCGTTGGAATGGTATCGTCGAGGAGATTAATTTTGGGGGATAAATCATGCCTTTAGATATTATTGAGAATAATTATCTCAAAAAACCTTTATTTAGGCCCTCAAAATAGCTCGAGAAGTTAAAAACTGCTAAAAATAGTAAATTAACAAAATTGCCAGAAAATTGTTTTGAGCCAGTTGGAAAGGGTGGGTGGCCACTGATATCCACCTGGATCAATGCATGTGGGTAACAATACATAGTACTAGTCATTATCATATATCATAGTTCTTTTGTTAAGGTTTGTTTTACTCCAACATAAACAACAATACTATTTTGCACTTGTAGAAGTCTAGTTGTTCTATGTTCGAGAAATTAGTCTCAAAGCATAATAAGTGGTCATTGTTTTTGTATGAACCACACTTTTGTTAAGGTTAATTTAATGTATTTCAATAATATGTTCCTAGTTGAATACACACAAGTAAAAGAGATGTGTTAATGTTGTTATTCAGGGTTAAGCTTTAGTTTTTAGAATGGTCAAAATATTCTGCAACAATGATAAATAGACAATTTTTGTATTGTTTGAGGGTTCAGTTTTAAGTGAAAATATTCAAGTATTAGAGTTGGTTGGATTTTCTCATATGATTGTAAAGATCTCTAACTGATGAATATATATTGAAGACAATTGCATTTTCTTTCTCAAGTCTTTATGTGTTTTAATATTATCTTGGATGCTAATTCGTGATGTGTGCAATGTACATTTCCTTATTCCTTCAACTATTGTTCTAATTCATCTTTTTTTTGTTATGAAACCTCTTAATCAAGTATTGTTTTAGTAAAAATATCGGTTATTTGGAAACCTATTGGATGATTTGTATCTGGATATTTGTCTAGGTCTTAAAATATCATTTTAAATCTTAGTTCTCACACAACAACTAATTCATTTCATTGCTTGATGTTGTTTATTTTTTTTTATCTTTCCATATCCTAAAACTTTCATCAAAGATCATACCATTAGCTAAGGATAAATTTCAATCATACTATTTGGCAAGTCCAACCATATCTTCATATTTGAAAACCTATCCTTTATATGACCAACAAAACAAACTTATCAAAAAACCAACCATTCCAAATTTGAGGTGGTCTAGCTCTACCTTTTAGTAGTCAGGTGTAAAATTTAGGACCAACATATTATGTCATCATTGTCAGGGAACTGAGTAACAAAATATCTTTCTCTGGGAGAATGATAATGATAATATATGATATTTTATGGTGAACAAATATCATGCACAAATGTGACTTCCATATTTCACCTCGTGACTCAACTGAATGCAAACCTATTAAGAAATTATGGCTCCCAGGAAAGGAGCCAGGAAATAAAATCTCGAGCCTACCAAAACTCCCAAATTCAATCTTGATCTTAATGGTGACACAAACAACCCTAATTCATAGAGACAATTAAGGAATACTACCATTTCTAAGAGATACCCCTTTCCATCCAAAGGCAAGGCCACTGTTGAAAAAATTTCCTCTGTCCACAACCATAAGAAGCTTAAGGTTATCATTTTTCAAAATTCTCTTGTCATCATTCCTCAGACATCCCTGTCTTAAATTCTACTTCATCATATCTTCCATCAACCACACCCACAAGTACTCTTCAGCCTTAGGATCCAATTATCCCAAACATGGCTGTCAATAGGATAGAGGTCATCATTACATCCATGTATGCACCTTTAGTGCTACCACAGAACTTGATTACCCTCCCCATAGGTGATTACATGAAGTATCTACCAAGGTAAAATGGTGAGGGGGGAGTAACTGCTGAGGAACATTTTGGTGGCATTTTATAGTTTTTCAGACAACTTTAATAGTGAACATGCAAATGTATGGATGAGGTTGTTTATGCAGATTCTAGATGGGGAGGTAAGGAAGTGGTTACATGACTTAACCCCTGCTTCTATTACAAGAATTGAGCCATTGGATCAAGATTTTCTAAAACAATGGGGGGATAGGAGATACTATTTTTATTACATAACTGATTTTGGGGCTTTACAAAGGAAGAGTGGGGAGTCTGTATCAGATTTCACAAAGAGTTTCAAAAAAATGTATAACAAGATTCCTGATGACATCAAGCCAACTGAATCCTTAGCTAAGATCACATTTGAAAATGCATTTGATGCATAATTCTCTCTTCTGTTGAGGGAGATAAGGTCCACCAATTTGTTTTCCATGCAATAGGTAGCTATAGAAGTTGAGTCCAATATCCTAGAATCAAAAAAATTAAAGAACAAATCATATAGGAATAAAAAGAAACAGAGGGAAGAGATTCCTTCCTCTTCCAACCCAGCAGGATTTGATCCAAAGTTAGATGAGATGACCAGTACCTTGAAATCCCTAACCTCAAAGATAACCAATATGAAATGGGAAACCAAGCAACCAAATAGGCCATATCAGGATGTTGGAAACAAAAACACAAATTGAGTTAGAAGGCCAACTAAAGCTCCTCAAATCATGGACACAGAGAGAGAGGAGAAACGTTGAGGATCAAATATTTGTACCTCCTTTCTAGAACAATGAGATTGAAGAAATGGATGTAGAGAGTTATGCTATAGATGATGATATTGTACTGTTCAATGAGATTGATCTTTATCCTAGTCACCTAACACAACAGGACTATGAAATATCACAATTCTCAAGCCAGTTCGATGATGAAGTGAAGGAAGGGGAATTTTTTCAAATTCATCCCCAAAAGAAGTATTATTTAATGCCTAGACCAAGGGCTCCCAAAGAAACTACCCCTACTCAGGAAAAACATTCAGATCTTCCTCCCAAACAAAATTGATCATCCTCTCCCATCTAATTCTATTGCGCCTGAAGAAAAAGAAGCAAATAGACAACCAATGTTTTTCATCATAGAGCATGAGTTGATTAAAATAAAGATCTCTGTACCTATAAATTTTTTTATAAAAAATGAGCCATTCAAGAACTCTATTTTGAAGGTATTGAAGCCACATGTTTCTTCTCTGACATATCATGTAATCAACTTGAAATATGAAAACCCTACCATTACTGTGGATCCACACATTGAATATGGATCCAATGCTTCTCCACCCTTTTATATATCCTTGAATTTCCATGAAAAAATCTTGCATAATTGTTTGATGGACTCAAGTGCCTCTCATAATGTCATGCCTAAAGTTGTAATGGAATATATAGGACTAGAGATCACCAAGCCCTACCAGGATCTTTAATCATTTGATTCTAAAAAGGTAAAATTATTGGGAATGATTAAAGATCTGGTGGTTTCTTTGTCTCAACTACCCATGAAAAGTGTCRAGATGGATATTGTGGTAGCTAAAATCCCCCCCCAAGTTTGGTATGATTTTGTCCAAGACATGTGCCAAGAAAGTTGGAGGATCCTTGTATATGGATATTACATATGAAACCATTAATGTATTTGGAGGGGAACACAAGAGGTTATACAAGGAGGTCATATTGGCATATATTTTTAGTGATCACCCAAATACAGGTAACCATCTGATTTATGTTGTTGAGGTTGAAATAGGGTCATCTATTTTCGATATAAATGATGATGCACCAGAAATATCAATCAACAAATTCATAAATCAACCACTGATAGATCCAATGAATGAGGTATGGAATATGTATTTCGATGGCTCATTTTGAAAGGAGGGTTCTAGGGATGGTATATTCCTCATTTATCCTTCAAAGGAGGTGATTACACTCTCATATAAGTTGGAATTTGAAACAACTAATAACATATAAGAATATGAGGACTTGGTGTTGGGATTAAGGGCTGCTATTGACATGAATATTGACATATTGGAAGTCTTTAGTGATTATGAGCTGATTGTAAACCAAGTCAAAGACATTTATCAAGCAAAACAAGAAAGGATAAAGAAGTATAAAAATAAGGTATGGGACTTGGTGGACAATTTCTTTCTAGCATTTAATATTTCCTTTGTTCCTAGAGAGGCTAATCAGAGGGAAGATTCTTTAGCCCCGGCTTCCAGCACCTTTAAACCTACTATTGGTCCAAATATCAAGTATGAAGTGGAGGTTAGGCATAGGACATATATACTAGACAATGTCAAGCATTGGCAGGTCTTTAGTGATGACTTGGAGCTTAAAACATTCCTACAAATCATTGAAGATTTCTCAAATATCTCCATTGATCAAGAGAATGAGGAAAATGAAACATAAAATCAACAAAAATCCCATTTTATAAACAAGTTTTCTGGTCACAATATTGTGGAACTCAATACAAACCATATCCCAAGAAGCTTAGTGCCACTGGGATGGAGTCGATCCTTGAAGAATCGATATAAATATCAGTTGTAAATCTTTAAAACTGTTTAGTGTTTATCCATAGATATTGTTAGTATCATCTCACCTTTTACATAAGGGATGTTGTATAGGTGATAAGGATAATAAGGAATGTAATGGAGTCTGTTATCAGAACTAGATAATACATATCATTCCTATGTATGAAGTGAGGAATGTTTGATCCAATTTACCAGATGAATTAATACAAAAGATTTATTATGTCAATTCTTGAGTGTGAGTGAAACGTTTTAGTCTGTGACTTTCTTAAGAGGTTCCTTGTTGGTTCGGCAAGGGCCCACCGCCCCAACCAAGGTAAACCTCCTTGTATATGTTTTGTGTGATTTTGTGAGTATTTTAAAGTAGTGTGTGTTAATGATCTTTTATCTATTTTTCAGATTTCAGCATTGAGTGAATTGTTTTTGGATTGGTGTGAACAATCAAGTGATAGATTGAATAGATATTTAATTCTCAAATATTGGATATTTCCATCTAATTATTTGAAGTGTGGGATTGATATCTTGAGTTTATGATTGCAATAGATTTAGTACATCAAGGAACCAGAAGACTTTATATCTCATCTTCATGCTCTATAATGAAGTCTCACAGTTATGTTGAATGTTCCTTTTACCGACTTGTTTGAATTACTTGAAGCTGGAATTTATTTTGATTTCAAGAATGGTTGGAGTTGATTGATATTTATTGTTTTGATTATTACAGGAGACAAGCTTCTTAAGTTCATCTCTTTAATCCATGAGCCTGGAATGAATAGACTTTTTTCTCTAGGATATAATCTTTTGGTTGGTTGTTCATGTGAAGAAGTTTCATTATCAGTTTTCTCTTTTAAGTACAAGGGTGTTTGAATTATTTAGAAATATTAGAAATTGAGTTTTTATGTTATTAATTACTTCCTATATGCAACAGAATTAGGTAGGTTACCTATTCTCGACACATATAGTCTAACAACTCTTTTGATTTCAAATCCTGGATTGACATTTAAATGATTGTAAGATATATATTGAACATATTTATACACCAACATTTTGGCACCATTGCCGGGTAGTTGTAAATGGTAATAGGTAGCATTTATTGAGTTTTGAGTAGTTTGATGAAGTTTGGATTGGACTTAAGGACAATCTGAGGGTGGAGAGAATACGGTAAGACGAGAGGTAAGAACTTGCGCATCCAGTTTGGTGGGGTTAATTCAAAGTCAGGTTTCCCTCCTACCTTTGATAATTAGGAATATGTGTTTTTATTGGAATTTATTTTATGAGTAGGTATAGGGATAATAAAGGTAGATTTATTTCTCCTAAAATTTCAGAAAAGATAGAAAAACAAACAACAACTCCCCCATACTAATTCATCTAAAATTCATGCAGGAAAAATTCTCAGAGGAGAGAGCTCAAAGGAAACAATTGCAACAACAGCCAAAGGTACTAAATATGAATCCACTATTCAGATCGAAAGAATAAGACAACAAGAAAAAGAGGAAGCACTGGCAACGCCATCAAAAGTAGAAGATGAAAAAGAAACAGAGGTAGTAATAGAGGAGGCTGCATCTGTTGTTGGAAGGCCACACAAAACCTTGGAACAACTAGAGATACCAAATAACCCAGTGGTGGAACCTGTTAGCTCCCAAAATGAATCAGTCACTATGGTTTCATTTTGTGGTTGATAGCATGGTTATTGGTAGTTTTCTCCATTTTGTTTTAAGTTCTTCTAGTGGCAAAACTTAGGTTTTAAGTCATATCTTAGAAATAAGTCGATCCATAAAGGTATTTTCTTTAAAATTTCATGAAATGACTTTCAACAACTAATGCGTGTTTCAAAGTTGATGACTAGCTGGTGAAAGCGACAATTTTCAACAGTTAAGTAGTACTTTCCCGCAGACCGTTAGCTGGTGAAAACGTAGAACATGTGTGTTTCCTCCATGTTTTCAAAAATAAAAATATGACATGCTCAACACATGTCACATAATCATTATAAGGCATTGGTGAAAGCGGATAATGATGAAGATTCTATTTTTCACGTCTAAATCAGATATCAAAGCGGATCATGTTCGTGAATGCATGCTTCACAAGATAATGGCATTGGAGATGACGATTTCAAATTCATCATCACAGGTAAAGGAGTGGTACTACTAAGCTGGTGACATCAAATCGACACTTCATATCCCCAACACGAATTATCCACAGGCATATGTTATGGTTTCATTTTTGAAAGACAACGCTGAGAGTTTTCACTAGCGCCAAACCTTGGCTCAAACATCAAATTACAGTGATTTTGTTTGCAAAATTGTATGGGGTTTGAGTTGCAGATGGCAAGGTAAAAAAGTGGTTCATTGTTAAGGAAAGAATTAGACAGTCTATCCTTTTTACAGGCACATCCAGAGGTACAAAAACGCTTCTCAGACGCAGGCTACATGGGATATGTTGAAAAGTTACAGAATGGCTGCCACCAAACAACAACTGAAGCGTTTGCTAAATCGTATGATGGAAATAAATCCTGTGTCAGGTATTTAGAAATCATAGTTGATGAAGCCACCATTGCTACAACAACTAGCTTACCTAGATCAGGCCAGAGCTGGTTCAAAATGACAGAAACCAAGAATCTCAATTTCAGAGCATATCTTAAGGATGAATTCAGAAATGTTGCATGGAAGAAAAGCATGCCAGTTTCTCATTTGGAGGATGAATGGAAGGACCTGTTCAAAGGTATTCAACTCTATATAACCTCAGAAGGCAGGTATGACAAGCTGATGCTATACCATTTCAAGCTCTTAGATCATTTCATAGGGAAAACTCTCCTAAATTTACCTTTTTTCTTGCACAAAATCCTAACTAAAGTCTGTAAAAAGATTAGGGTTGAACCTCTAAGTATGAAAAACACTCTTTGTCATTTCAGCCTAATCAAATTAATAATTCTTGAAGAACTAAGACAAAGGGGAAGGACTTGGAAACATTTTCTTTATTGGGAAGGCTTTGAAACCCAAACTCAACCCATGAATGAGCAGAAGAGAGATGGAAAGAAGCAATTAACTCCTCATAGCAACTTGAGGAAGAGGAGAACTCTTCCAGGACCACCAGAAGATAGGATTTCTGGCATAAAGTCTCATAGGTCAAAGAAAAAGTTAGATTTTGAAACCACTTCAGAGCAGCCTACAGAAAAGAAGACAAATATTCTGAATCTACCATACATGGACTCAAAAACAAAGCCAGAGCAAGAAGATGAAAGGCCAGCCATTAAAATCCCTGAACACTCCATTTAATTTGCATAGGATTGTGAGACTTTTACTCACACTGATGAAGGTGAAACACCAAAGAGCACAAAGTAAAATAAATCACAAAAAATCAAGCAACTTAAAGAAGTGATTTCTCAACAGGAGGTTTTAAAAAGAGTAATTAAGGAGAGATACAAAACTCTGTCTGATAATTTCGCAAAAACAAATGCTGCATTTGAGAAGTTGGCTCGTGAAAGTGTCAAGGAAAAAAAGAGAAAGAAGAAAATCACCAAAGATTATACCACTCTATGGTTGTTAGAAAAACGCCTTAAGAGGAAAATTAGAAAATTGAAGCAGAAGCAGAAGTCACACCCAGATCTACAAGTGCTAGCCCAGGTTGCTGTGAATATGCAAGGAGATAAAGAAGAGAGATGCTAAGTTTTTGATAAAACAATATTTTTGGAGGTGAAAGTTTCTTTTTGGCCAAAATAGAGCTTTCACCAGTGCAAAGGGTAAATTTACAACCAGTTAGCTGGTGAAAGGAAGAGATTTCACCAGCTAACTAGTGAATCATAAGGCGAGTTAGCTGGTGAAAGCACAAAAAGAATTTTTGAAAGCTAAAGATGGAGTGGGGTGATTTTCAAAGTATTTAAAGAAGTTCCAGAGAATCAAAGGATTAACCACTTAGTCAGAAAATCCTCAGCATTAGAGATTCGTGGAGATTTTGAAAACCAAATGCTAAATCCGTCTCCTAAAGTTTCGACTATGAGTAATTGAAGAAATCCAACTACAGAAGACATGTGCCTTTACCTTTTTCATGACAACAACAGATTCCAGAAGCTGATGAAGTACAGATGTCAAATTTTGATATAGAAGACAGTTTGAATTCTATCAACTAGTCTTTTTATCGTTTGTCTTAGTTAATGTAATTTTCTATTTTTAGATACAGATCCAAGTTTTCAGGATCTTAAAAAATAATTGTAAAAGGCTATAAATGCCTATCTTTTCTAAGAGACAAGGGTTCAAACTGGGAATATATTTTTTTCTACTGTATAGAATCTTATTGCATAATAAAATTACAGTCTCCTTTCGCTTTCAATATCATAAATATTCATGTTTCCTTTTTTGTACTTTATTTCAGTTTATCTTAGCTTATGAAGACTGTCATCTCTTTATTGAGCTCATAGACTTGAAGTGAAGGATTTCCTTCTATATTTCATTAATTCCTACACCCAGCTGTATTTGGAAATCAAGATTAGTGTTCTTCATCCTCTCCTTTCAAAATACTTGATCTGATTATTGTTTTCTGAAAGAACTGTTTCTTTTGGATGTATGATGAATTTTCTATTACATTAATCATTGAGGATCCAATTGTTCCAAGTATACCTACATATTATTTTCTTAAGTTACCAAGCATCCTTAGCTTACAACCCTAAGAAGTTTCTTGGAGTAATAACAAATTGGCGCTGTTGCCGGGGAAACAAAATTTAAGTTCTGCTTTCCTGGGATACGACACAGAGATGATCTTTGACGATAGACAAAGATTAGACATTTTAATTGGTTGTAATTATCTATCTAGAGACTCCACAAGTTCATCCCGGCTCCTAAGAGGATCAGTACTAGTGAGAATCCTCAAGAATCACCTATCACACCAGTGTCCAATCCAGAACTAATTCTCAGGAAAGGAAAGACAATTAAGGGTCAAGCCTCAAAATCAGATACAAAAGGTAATCCTCTTTTTAGTTCTGGAAAATCTACTACAGAAAAATTTGAATTATTTTCAAAGAGTACTGATGAAAAAACAACTGTAAATACTATATAAGAACAAACTCCTTTTGATCAATAGGAAAATAACAATGATGATAACTTGATAGATTCAAATTTGATTGAAAAAACATCCAAGACTTTAGAAAGAAGTCATAGTTCTTCTTCTCTTGAGTCTTTTCATTCTTAGCATCAAGAAGATCATTTAAACATTTATACTAGCCTCCTTGATGTTGAACATCTTCTCCAAGAGCTATCTTCTAAAGGTGAAGCAAACTTAGTTGGACAGCTTGCAAACTTTTACAGAGCCTCATATTAGACCTCTTTCCCATTAGAAGATTCACCTCCTTCACATTCCTCCAGTGTTGAAGACTCGAAAAATAAACCATCACCTTTCTCACCCCTGATAGTTATGGTTGCACCACCTCCTTTGACGAAGATGCAATAAATCCTAGCTACTAGGTATGCACCACTTATATTTCCAAACCCAGTATCAGCCATGCCAACGGGAGACTATCAGAAGTATATGCCCAAATTCACAGGTGAAGGCGATGTGTCTGCTGAAGAACATATTGAGGCTTTCTGCAGTTATGCTGAAAACCTTAATATTGAAGAAGAAGATGTTTGGACACAAGTTTTTGTTCAAAGCTTAGATGGCCATACTAGGAAATGGTTCAAAGAGCTCCCTGCTGGTTCCATAGCTGGAATCGAGCAATTGGATGAGACCTTATTGAAACATTGGGATGATAGAAGAGATTTTGTATACTATATCACAAAATTTGGAAATCTAAGGAAATAAAATGGTGAGTCAGTCTCTGATTTCACTAAAAGGTTTAACC
>ML780473.1:625278-635698 GCA_009831015.1 Picea engelmannii
TGCTACTGTATAGACTCTTATTTCATAATAAAATTATAGTCTCCTTTCGCTTTCAATATCAGAAATATTAATGTTTCCTTTTCTGTACATTATTTCAGTTTATCTTATCTTATGAAGACTGTCATCTCTTTATTGAGCTCATAGACTTGAAGTGAAGGATTTCCTTATATCTTGCATTAAGCCCTACACCCAGTTGTATTTGTCAATCGAGATTAGTGTTGTTCATCCTCTCCTTTCAAAATACTTGATCTGATTATTGTTTTCTGAAAACACTGTTTCTTGTGGATGTATGATGAATTGTCTATTACATTAATCATTGAGGATCCCATTGTTCCAAGTATACCTACACATTATTTTATTAAGTTACCAAGCATCCTTAGCTTACAACCCTAAGTATTTTCTTGGAGTAATAACAGAGCCATCACTGAGTGGAGAGACCTCACCACCCCCCTATAGGATGTTTGGAGATATGGCAGAAGAAGAGGGAAATGCAACTAATGAAATAAAGACATTTGGATTTCCCATACTGGATGTCACCAGATACGTTTCTATGAAGAAAATTCCCTTGTCCTCACTACCATACTTCCACGATATGTCAACAGAAGACCCTGACTCATTTTTATTTGAATTTGACATATTGTGTAGGAGTTATAACTACATAGATAATGCTAAAAAATCTAAACTTTTCCCATCTACACTAAAAGATTTGGCACGAAGGTGGTTCATGAGCCTAGGAGAACACACCATTTTGTCTTGGGATGGTATGAAGGAGACCTTCCTCCAAAAATACCAAGATTAATCCAGACCTAGAGATGCTAGGAATGATATATTTAAAATGCATCAATTTGAAGAAGAAATCTTAGAAGATTACCTAGAGAGGTTCTTATACAATTGCCAAACGACTAAGTGGTTTTCCTTAGACACATATACAGTTAGGAATGTGTTTCTAAAGGGTGCGAGGGATGATTGCATTGAAGTACTAAATTGCATGAGTTCTGGGGATGTTTACCAAAATCCATTTGCAGACATAGAAGAGTATTGTAAAAGATACTCACGCAGTCAAGCTAAAACTGGAAAAAGTATAAGGAATCCTACAAACAGAATTGTTAAACCTACATATGGAGGTGTCACTAGGATTGAAATGGGAAATCTATTAGAAAACTTCAAAATAGATATCCTAAACACCATCAGTTCCTAACTGGATACCATGAAAACTAAAAGAAAACAAGAGGAAGAAAATGGTGCGTTAGCAATTTTCTGTCATCGATGTAGGAAGAAGCACCCTGAAAAGGAATGCCCCCTTAATGTTATTGAAATATGTGGTATTTCTATAGAGGATCATCCTACTAATGAATTCCCTTCTCTACCTAGACTCAAGGCCATATTCAAGGGAGGAGGAGAACCTGGAACATCCTACCCCCCTAGGAGACCATGGAGACAAAAAAAACCCAATATATTTGCAGACCCAACTACAAAATACCCACAACAACAATGGGTACCTCCTATGTCTTAGCCTCAATGGTCACCACAAACCAATCCTTGGAAACAAGGGTGGAGAGGACCTGTATATTTGAATGTTCCCTTCCAACCAACAAATTTTCCCACCTATCCACAATACCCTTCGAATATTTCCCAGTTGCTCCCATGATTTAACCCTCCTTCTCTTCTTCCACCCCCACATCTACAAAAACAACTTGCACTGCCCATGAATCCAAATATGCAACAACAAATTCAAGCTGCACCTATTCAAAACCCTCCTCGGCCTACCCCTATTCTTGCACAACCTATCCCTAACCCAAATAATAGACCGACACAACTTGTAAAAAACGTTGAAGTACAAACCGTCGCCACGTATGTAATAACACAAACTCCATTCAATGGAATTGAATTAAGATCAGGAAGGGTTGTAAACAAAACAAATCCTATTGTGGTTATCCAAGAAGAACAAGTAGATAATCACATAAATCAATAAGAACAAATAGATCAAAGAGAAGAACAAATGGATAATCCATTAAACGAATAAAGAGACAACCCAGTACAATAAGAAATTCCTTCTCCCAACTCCCTTGCAACAGAAACACCTCAGAAGATAAATCCTCCTTATCTAGAAAGGCTACTTGCAAAGAAATCCGAGGAACCTCTAGGACATAATATAGATACTAAACTCTGAAACATATGTGTAAACATCCCACTACTATAGGCCATCAAGGACATACCTATCTATGCTAAAATTGTAAGGGACCTTTGCATTAAAAATCTAGGGAGAAAGAGGAAGGAGCCTCCTTTCATACAGGTGGTAGGACAGTTGTCGGAGTTTATAACAGAAATGCCATCTAGTTATAGTGATCCAGGGAACCTAGTGGTAACCATAGAAATTAATGGTGTTTCCTTACCTAACACACTGATTGATCTAGGAGAAGCAATAAATGTGATGTTGGTAAACACTATGAAAACACTGCAACTAGATCACCTAAGACCAACACAAACTTTGCTGGAACTTGCAGACAAATCAGTCATCACCCCAGTAGGAAGTTTAGATGATATAACAGTTACTTTGGAATCTTTGGAATACCCCGTGGATTTCTTAGTAATTCATCCCAGATCCTCCAAACCAGGACACCCAATAGTACTTGGATGACCTTGGCTAGCCATTGTTGATGCATTTATTAGTTGTCGATCTGGAGAGATGACAATTTCCAATGGCACTCAAAGAAAAAAACTTATCATTTTTCCCCCTACCCAACCAGCCACTGAAGTTCCTCTCTGGATGGAGAATCCCTATGGGGAGGAGGACTACACTAAGCCCTTGTTGACACTTGAACAAGTAAAAGGAGTACAAGAGAAAACTGAAGAACGAATTTTAAGTCTATTCTTGGCTAATTCAACATGCATTGAATATCCTCAATCTTTCCCTAACTACACACATATCTTGAGCTCCAAATTTAAAGAAATTTGGCACCCTTCCTGTTCTACAGTAGCTACTATTTCAAAAATAGAGGAAGGGAAATAATAAGTTGTTCAAGCTGTTGAAATCAGCCCTGGAAAATCCTTATATATCAATGCTAGGTTAGAAATAGAACAACAACATAAGTTGATACAAATGATTCAAGGGAAATATGACTCTTTTGCATGGGATTACTCTGACAAGAAAGGGATCCACCCAGACACTTGTATGCATCATATCTACACTAACGATCAGATCAGACTTGTTAGGCAACCCCAAAGAAGAATGAACCTAGCCTTGAAAGATATAGTAAAAGAAGAACTCCAGAAAGTCTTGCAAGCCAATTTCATTTACCCTATATCAGATAGCAAGTGGGTCTCCCCATTAGTTATTGTACCTAAGAAAAATGGTAAATGGAGGATTTGTGTGGAATTTCGAGAATTAAACAAGGCTACCTATAGATATTACTTCCCCTTGCCTTTCATAGATCAGGTCTTAGACACTTTCTCTAGGAAGAGATATTTTTCTTTCTTGGATGGGTTTAGTGGTTACAACCAAATCCAAATTTCACTAGAAGACTAGGATAAGACCACATTTACCTGCCCCTAGGGGACCTATGCCTATAGGGTTATTCATTTTTGCTTATGTAATTCCCCTGCTACGTTTTAAAGGGTTGTCTTGGCTATTTTCTCTGATTTAACCAATGATTGTGTGGAAACATACATGGATGAATTCACGGTATATAGGGATGATTTCCAATAGGCATTGGATAATTTGGAGAAAGTACTGGTTAGGTGTAAAGAGACCAACCTTTCGCTTAGTCACGAAAAATCTAGGATGTTTCTCATGGAAGGAATTGTTCTAGGTCAACACATCTCTAGTATAGAAATAAGGGTGGACCCTGCCAAGATTGACATTATTTCCCAAATAAAGATCCCTATCTCACAAAAAGAAGTCAAAAGTTTCTTAGGGCATGCTGGCTACTATAGGAGGTTCATTCAAAACTTTACAAACCTAGTTGCCCCCTGTTGACGGGAAAAATTGATAGCTCGTTAATTGAAGGAGTGAATCCGGTCCGGGGTTGTCTAATTAACCCAAGCCATTTCAATTAATCCACTCTTACGGGTTTAGCGACTCCGTTGGCCGATCTAAGTCCTAAAGAAAGTAAAAAACAAAACTAAATAAAATAAAATAACTTAACTCGCTGAAAATTATATACAGATCTAATATATATTTACAGTTTAGTAAATAATGTTTATAACATAAATATACTTATTGTATGTATAATATATACAAATGGATTTATTTCTAATATATGTATAACATTTACAGAATGCAAATTTTAATCTAAATCTGCGAAAATCGAATATGGATTGATTTATTAAACAACGACAAAGCTATCATTCAATCTTTTTGATTTATATATATTTTTTATAATGTTTATAAACAAGAAATGAAGAATCAAACTGTCTAATTGAAAACAGAGATAACAAATAGTAGAATATGTTTAGACTACAGGAAATTTTTGTATTAAACTAATGAAATAAAACTCACAAACTAACCTGTAATCGCATCTCATATTCGTCGTGTGTATAGCATCCAATCTTGTTGTTTTATGAGGCAAACCCGCAACATGTCCTACAAATGCTTCTTGTAAACATGAAGAAATAGTGATTGAATCCAAATGATATAAGATAAAGGAGATATAGTAACAACAATTTTGTAATTTCACAAGTGGCCACATTGAGATAGATCCTGCTGTGAAAACTTGTGAATAAATGTTCAACAAATGATGAAGATAAATCTTATAATCTCAAGTTTGAACAGAATAATTACTGTATGTTAATTATTTGACATAAAATATGGATATCATATAAATTTTATCATATCAATCCGCAATAAACTATGACAGCTAAAGAAATCACGATCTAACTACAAATCGAAATAATCATAACTTGAATAAAAACACGATATAGAGAAGCTAAAGCTGTGCAAATATCATATTCCATTCAAGTCTATAAATCATAAATCCATAGTTTTTTCCCCAGGCATAGATGATCTCAATTTTACAAAACAACATACTTATATAGGTTACAGGAACAAAACGTTTCCTGTTGATAACATCCAATCTGTTCCAAAAAATGTGTGGGATGCAACCTCCTAGATTCTACTTGATACCAAAAAATAACAGCCTATTCTATTTAAAAACATAAAGGTAGTATGCTGAGAGATGCCAATGGTGCTTCAAATATTCTTATAAATCATAGGTTCCTGAAAAAAAATAAGAATAAAAAATTTCAGATGTATTTTTCAGTTATCAAAACAAGTAATTCAAATTTTTCTAACTAGCTACAGAATATCATGATTCTGTAGCTAGTTATAATTATAACTAGAATCATATTTTATTGAATCAATCAAAAAAACTAAAAGTAATCTGTGCAAACAAATCGTGTATCCTAATTTGAAAAAGACACGATCAAACTAAAATTATTTAAAAAAAAATCATACCTCAAATTGAGGGATTTGAACTAATCAAGCAATCTTTGAATTTACTATTGCAGTCGCTGCTTCCACGTTCTTAAAATCAATAGACCCTGTGGTTTTTTGGCATTTGTCTTTGGTTTGAGCTATGTATTGGAGTCTTCTATTCTCCTTCGTTAGCGAATTCACATGGTCTTCCAAGGATTTAAGCCGAGACTGAAGTAAAGGCACATCTTTGTAATACCTATCGATCCAGGATCGACATTCATTAGAGTGCGGCTGTATAGACTCTGTATCGGCACTGATAGTATTAACATGTGGGGAATATTCCATTTGACCTGTAGATTCCTTACTGAGTTTGATTCCAGGGAAATCAAGATTGTCCTTTAGACACGGTGGAAGGTTAGTAACATAATTGTAGGGTCTGTCAGAGAAAAGTCCATATGAATATGGATACTCTTCGGCCAGGAATCTTTCAATCTCTGAATCCGAATATTCACTTACCACAATTGTGTTTTTGTCTACAGAGGGCTTAGGTTTGTTTTGAGCACACCGTGAAACCCAACGGGCGACCCTTTTACTCTTATAATTGACAACGACGTTGCCTTTACACTTTTTCCTTGTGGATTTTTTAACAGTCTTAACACAACCCTTAGGATACGAATCTAGTTGAGTGTCGAGTTGGGTAGAATCATGATAGGTTGAGGGTTCCGAAGTAGAAATAGGATCACAGGGAAAGAGCGAAGAAGGAGAGATGGTAGGTTTCATGAGGGTTTTTGTGACGATAGTCTTGTCAACCTATCCCAACTCACTACTACCAAAACCATTTCATAATAGAAAAGCATACCAACAATCATTGTTTAATTTCAACTGATGTATAATAACAATCTTGATTAAACAATGGTGGAACAAACTAGAATCATACTTCTTCCTCTTAAACCGCTTTCCCATCTTGTATAGACTTCGAAGGACGAAATAGGGCATGTTCAAGGGGAAATCGATAAAACTCATAAGCAATCCCAAGTGATACAAGAAAACCAAGCCAAATCTCCCCTCACAGGTAACGAACTGTTTCACAATAGCTAACAGATCATGCCATATAGGTTTTAAAGCTGAGACATGCATACCTCGGTCACAGCTGGTAATTCTCCTTGAGGTGAACAACAATGACCAGGGAACCTCTTCAACCTTAGAGTTTTTGAACAACGTTTTCCCCACAACTGGTAAACCAATAGCTTTGCTTATAAAATCTTCATTTACCTCAAGTTGGTCATCTCCTATTTTTTCTCTGCAACCATCGAATGTCAACGCGAATTCTTGAGCAACTCTTAGATTAAAAGCCTTGAACTTTTCAATAAACACATGCCAGTCGTTCCTTTCTAAGTCATCTCTGACATTGTCAAATGATAACAAGGTATGGATGCCATTGGGCTCAATCCTCACCATAGGATCCATGGCTAACAGAAAGTAACCAACACGGGAATCAAAGGTAGGGTTTGATAGAGAAAACACAGAGCCATAGCCCCAAGTTTCCTCAATGCAATGCAAAGGCAGCTCGAAATGGTAGGCAGGAGCGTTAATTACCATGTGTGTGAGAGAGGTCGTGTAGATCGAGGCCATGCAGAGCTATAATACCACGCTGTAATTAAAATGACATGTTGGCATATTAGTACGCATAAGGATCAGAACAGTAGAATAGTACACGTATCCATAACATGATCATAAAGATTGATGTATCAAATAAACATTGAATCATTCAAAATTTTATGAATCAAAACCCCATTGACATTAATTGAATACTAAATGAGTGGAGGTTTTATACTTATGTAACCAAGGCACGTTTAAGACCAAGTGGTTATAAACAAGGAAAACAATCAAGTTCATAGAGAAAGATGACAATTCGACAATAGACCATATGAACAGTTATCCTTTGATCAAAAATCGAAATCAAGTGTAAATTCTAGCTGTGATTTTTCATTCTTACAGTCATGAAAACAAAAATCGAAAATTAGGTATGTAGAAAGTGACATGTGAGAAGTGTCGTTTAATGAGAAAGGTCGTGACGAGTAACGATAATTTAAAGACCCTGTGTAGGCAGCTTGTAAAAATAGAGATTATATTATTGTTGCCAACAATGGCGACACACTGGTAGAAGAAGTTATCTCTGCCAAATGAACGAGTTCAGATTAGGATAATCAGAAAAAAATTCAAACTGAAAAAAACTAGAAAGTTGTCTAAACAATCATTATCAATTATAAATCATTCCATTTTTAGATTATTGTTATTTTAAAGAGACGAGAACTGACAACAATCTTAACAGAAGAGAGTCACGATATTAAAGTTAAATTCTTCAATACCGTTGACAGGGCCGTTGCTGCCAACAGGCATCCATAGCCTCGACAAGGTTGTCATTTAACCCACTCTGATATATGTATCCTACCAAGAAGTTCCAGATCAGAACGAAGGACATTTAAGGTCAAAAGAATCCATATCTGAGAATTTTCATATACCTGACATTGCTTCGCTGCCAGCAGGCCTGTTCAGTACTCCGGCGAAGTTATCTTGGTGTCATGCATGCATTTACCCACTGCCAACAGANGAGATGAAGCGCCAAAATTCATGTGGGCCCCGTTTGGGTAAGTTAGTACATCAACTTCCCGGGGTCGTAACTTTTGCATACGATCTCTGTTTAGGCGTGTGATAGCTCATTGGAAATATATCGTCGAGGAGATTAATTTTGGGGCTCAATTATGCCTTTATCTATCATTAAGAACCTCTATCTCTAAAAACCTTCATTTAGGTCCTCAAAATGGACCCAAAATTTAAAACCTACTAAAAATAGTAAATTGCCAAAATTGCTAGAAAGTTGTTTTGAGCCAGTCGGAAAAGGTGGGTGGCCACCGATATCCACCTGGACCAATCTTCCCTCCTTAGGAAGAAATGGTCTCCATTGTGTTGAGTTCTCAAGGGAGAGGGAAAAGTGTTTGCTGGATCTGCATCTGGATGAGTTGCTTGTATTGCTGGAGAAGTGGCGTTGCTTAGCTTGTTGAAGGCTATCACGAACCTTTGGCTGGAAGGTTTGGACCTTTTTAACCAGTCTAGCTATTTTAGATGACTGTGTGCAGAAGAAATCTTTGTGCATTGTTGCAACCTTGTCGACCTGCTTCTATTGGATAGAAGGTGCTTGGGCCAAAGTTGTGGTGGTTGCAATATCCTTTTGTTCCCCTTTTGAACAAATTGTGGAGAAGATGAATTTTGTAGTATGAGATACTACCTTGTGGCACTGTTTAGGTGGGGCAGTAGTTGGAACTACCTCTGGTATCCTGTAGAGATGACCCCCAAGAGTAATAATGACACTACAGGGTCGAGACTCATAGATAGCATGGCGTTTCCACATATATGGCTGGTCCAATAGAAAATCACAGACATCCAGTGGGCCAACATCACATAATACCTCATCCTTGAAGGGTTGGATGCCGTATGAAAATCGACACTGCTGACTGACATGAAGATCTCGTCCTTGGTGAAGCCACCCGATGTTGTATGGTTGCGGGTGTGGTGTTGTTGACAATCCCAATTGTTTGATGACCTCTGCTGAGATGAGGTTCTTCTAGCTTCCACTATCAACAATAAAATGCAGCGGGGTCCCCTTCACCCACATCTATGAATGAAAAAGGCACTCCCCCTCTTTTGGATCTGTTGGTTATTCTGGTTGAATTGTTGTGGTCACGACAATAGCAGTGGGGTCTGCGTTGATGATCTGTCTTTTACCAGTATTTTCATAATCATATTCTGAATCAGGGTTCGACTCATTGTCTTTGATCTCGACCACCAATGATTGTTTTGAACGACATTCATCGGTGTTGTGCTAGGGGATTTTGTGGAAATCACACCATTTTCTGGTGTCCTTCTTTGTCTTCCCGTGACCCTTCTTTTCCTATGGCTTGGACTGGTTTTTGGGAGACTGTTTGTTAGGGATGTCTTTTTCATACTTTGGTTGTTGTGGATTTGCAGACCCAAAGTCCCGTTTGTTCTGGTGCTTAAATTTATGCTTGATTTTAATAGCATATTGATAGGCATCACCGAGTGATGAGATGTCCAAAAAATCCATTTCAGTTTGGATGTATCTGTGTAGAGCCCCACGGTATTTCAGAACCAAATGTCATTTGGAGTCTTTGATACCTAGCTTGGTGCGCAAGGTATGGAAGGTATTGGTGAACTCTGGAACTACTTGGACCTTCTCTTCCCGCAGTGTGGTCCATCTCATGTACTGGTTCTCATATTTTCCAACAGGGTAATACTGTCCTTTACCACATCCACAAAAAAAACCCAAGTGGGCTCGACCCCATATATTCCAGACTCCTCTGTGGAAATTTTCTCCCAGTAAGTTTCCCACCAATGTTTTACATGGGGGAGAGCCTTAAGGAGTGCGAAGGTGATCTTTTCCTTGTCAGAAAAATTATGAATAGAGAAATATCCTTCTAGCAGATTTAACCATTTATCTAGGGCATATGCATCTATTTGACCTTCAAATATGGGAATATCAAAATTAACATGTACCTTGAAAGGCGAGGTGCCTCCAAAGTGGCCGCTTGATGAAGGTGCACCTGATGCTATCGGCAGGCATTGAAGGATGTGGGAAAAATTCTCCATCATTTCGTCCCTCTGTCACGTGAGAGCTTGCTCAAGCAACAGACTGATAGGATCGTCTACTCCGTCATTTTTATTTTCTTCCACCATTGAGGGTTTCTTGGGTGTGCGAGAGAGATTTTCCTCAAGAGAGACAATCTTGAGACCCAACTTGATATACTCAAACCTCGTTGGGGACATGCATTGAAAATGATCAAGAGCAGCTTGCTCTGATACCACATATCCAGATTATTTTCGGCACGAAATGAGAGCGGAGATATAATAAAGAAATGTACAGAGATATTGCAGATATGCAATAATATAATAGAAATGTATCGGAGACACAACCATAAACACATATATACA
>ML780473.1:636120-662789 GCA_009831015.1 Picea engelmannii
AGGGATACATCTTTGAGTTGTTCTCTTAAGGAATAGGGATAGCGTAAGAAGAATTTTTATGGATGATCGTGAGTAACTTCAGTTACAGATTGAAATCAAGAAACGCTTTTCAAACAACAAGTTTTCTTTAACATGGCTGCAAACTTCAGAAAAATATCATAATTGATTCTTAAACAACCTTCAGTAGTCATTTTTAGAGGGGAAATTTTTCTGTTCTCTTTCTCTGAACTAGCCCATGGTGCAGGCATGTGCATCTCAAAAAGAAAAACTAGTAAGCATAAGGGAAAAATCAAAACAAACCAGCGAAAAAAAACAAAAATCAAGCAAAACAAAAATATTTACACAGTGTACATGGGAGTGTCATCAGACGAAGTACCTTTTTAGAGCTTGGCAATTCACCAGATAGGTGTCTGGCTGTCCCTCTAAATTCTGTAATCGGAAGGAACTGGGACCCAATTTCTCAACAATTAAGAATGGTCCTAGCCACAAGTTCTAAAACTTTGTATGTTCTCCTTTTCCCTCATGTGGTTTGTCCCATTTTAGGACAAGGTCACCTACCTCAAAATTTCTGTCAGAGGAAGAATTGGAATCAAACCAGTTTTTAACAATGAGTTGATGTTGATCCAATTTTCGTTTTTCTTGAGCCCTCACTTCTTCTAATTTTAACAAAGCATTAATTCGATTCTCCAAAGGGGGACAGTCCTCTTCTTGCACTTTTCGGGATAACTGCAGAGAGGGAAGGAGTACATGTGGTGGAAGAATCACCTCTCTGCCGTAAACAAGAAAGAAAGGTGAGTTACCCACAACAGTTTTAGGAGTTACTCTATCATCCCATATTGTGTTTAACAGTGTGTTATGCCAATTTTTTATGGTTTTCAGAGACCGTTTTCTTGATAATTTTGATCAAATTTTTATTAGTCAATTCTGCCAAACCATTGCCTTGGGGGTAATAGCTGGCATAATAATTTAATTTAATTCCCTTTTCTAGAGTGAAATTACTCATCTCAAGAGACGAAAAATAAGAAGCATTATCAAATATGAGGAATTCAGGGATACCGAAACGAGTAATAATATTTGAATTCAAGAAAGATATTACTTGGCTGGTATTTACATCTTTTAATGGGGAAACCTCGGACCACCTAGTGAAGTAATCTGTGGTTTTTATGATATACTTATGCTGCTGTGAGGATGGAGGATTGATCGGGCCTATAATATCTAAACCCCACTGATGAAAAGATTGTCTACTGAAACTGGTTGCAGAGGGAAGGCTGGTTTTTGTATCTGTCTAGATGCTTTTTGACAAATTACACACTTGCGATACAAAGCATGAGAGTCTTTAAAAAGGGTAGGCCAGTAATAACCTTCTCTTAATACTTTATGGGTAGTGGTATCTCCACCAAAATTCCCACCAGCTTCTCCTGCGTGCAATTCCAATAAGACCTTTTTTGCTTCATCTTTCTCAAGACAACGCATTAGTACTCCATCAAAATTTTGATGAAACAGAATACCATTAATCAGCTGAAAAGAAGCAGATTTTAATCTTAGTGCTCTTATTTTTGTGAGATCCAGGTGATGGGGAGATGATCCATGTTCAAGACAAAATTTTATATCATCATACCAGGGACTAACTGGGTTTTGTGCACAACAGATATGATTTTGATAGAGTTGTCCTGGATTCAACATATCATTTTCCTCTTGCTGTCCTGCAGCTGAATCAACGACTAACTTGCATAACCCTTGGACTCTTACTATTTGTGCTAGGGTTATTTCCATGTCATTCTCTTGCAAGGATGTGACCCAGTTTGCCCTTTTTTCGCCTAGTTCTTTCTGTACTAACAAATTTCTGACAGCTGGGTAAGGGACAATGATTTTCGTCCTAGATTTCAAAAGATAAGATCGAAAGCACTTTACTTCTTTGAAAACAACATAGGCTTGCTGATCTACTGTTAGGTAATTAAGTTCTACCCCTTTGAAGGTTGATCTCATAAAGGCAATTGTGACTTCGTTGTTTTTAGCGTTCTTTTGAGTTAGGACAACGGTGTATGAACGGTCAGAAGCAAACATGTAGAGGGCGAAGGCTTGCGAAAATTCGGGGCTCATTAGAGAAGGAGTGTCTATTATGGCCTTTTTTATTGAATTAAAAGCTTGGATTTCTAAAGGTCCCCAATGGTATTGTACATCCTTTTTGATTAGGTTTTGTAATGGTCTCACCATTTCTGAAAAGCTGGGGACGAATCTCCTAACAAAGTTTATCTGGCCTAAGAAAGATTTCATAGACTTTTTGGACGAGGGAGGGGGGAGTTTCAAAATGACTTTAGTTCTTTCAGGGTCTATAATCACCCCTTCGCTCGATACAATAAATCCTAGGAGTTTACCTTGTTCTACTACGAAGATAGAGTTTTTAGGATTCAAAGAAATGTCGTACTTACGACATCGCTGTAGAACGTATATTAAATGAGCTAGATGATCTTCTTTGTTTTTTGAGAATACAGTGACGTCGTCCAGGTAAACTACGACATATTGATTGATTAAGCCTCGGAAAGTGATGTCCATCGCTCTCTGGAAAGTTGCACCGACATTTATGAGTCCAAAGGGCATCTTCCTATAAGCGTAGGTGCCCCACAAAGTGCGGAAAGTGGTTATGAGTTGGTCTGGAGGGGATGTCAGGACTTGGTTATACCCTGAAAAACCATCCAACAAGGATAATCTTTTAGAACTAGATACCTATTGAAGGATCTGTTCCATGGGAGGGACAGGGTAGTTGTCTTTATCATATGCTTGATTAAGATTTCAGAAATCGACACATAGTTGGATTTCACCACTCTTCTTTAGAATAGGGACAAGATTAGAGACCCATTGTGTGTGCCTAATTGGGAAGATTATCTTAGCGTTCAGGAGTTTGTTTAATTCCTTCTTGACAGTTGGTTCAAGTTTTGGGTGCATTTTCCTTAAATTTTGTTGAAAAGGTTGGGTTTGGGGTTTCATAGGAATAACGTGTTGTATGATGTTAGGATCAAAGATTTTTAGGTTGTCGTACGTCCAAGAAAAAACATCTTTGAATTCCTTAAACAATTTAATAAACGCTACTTTTTCTTGCTCAGAACACCCCACCCCTAAATTAATGCACCGTGGGTTGTCTTTAGTTCCCAAATTTACTTTTTCATGTGTCAAAGATGAACTATTCATTTTACAGTTCACTAATTTTCGAAACTTTTCGTGAAGATCATAAAAATTTTCTAATCTAACTACATATTTTGGGATAGAATTTACCATGTCTGATGAAGCTTCTAGAGATCTTGAATATGGTATTACCATAAAGTCACTAAGATTTTCGTCATGAGTACTTTGGTCGATCACCACGCCCTGGAAAGTTTCTTCCATACGAAGAAAACTTATAATCTGTTGATCGTCATCGAAGACTCTCCAATTCGTGATGTTGTCTGGGATGGATGGTTTGAACAACATTTCAACGAAGAATGCATTCAGAGATAATCCTTCTGCAAGGAAATTTTTTGAAGCTACATTAGCTAACAAATCATCTTCCAAATTATTCAATCTAGGATTAGAATTTATGTTAAATGCGGCAAACTTGTTCATCAAATTCAATACCTCAGTTTTGTAGCTTTTAAGGTGCAGAGATAAATAGTGGATAGAATTTTTTACCTATATAACTATGATTTTCGAATCAACAAAGATAGTTAAATTTTGAACGTTCATATCTAATGCTTTTCTAAGGCCTTGCAATAGTGCCTCATATTCTGCTGTGTTGTTTGTACATTCGAATTCTAACCTGCAAACGATCAGGGTCTTGTTACCTGTTGGATCGATGATCGCGTAGCCTGCACCAGCTCCTTCCTTGGATTTTGACCCATCAAAGTAAAGAGACCATATTTGATTGTTGTCGGTTGCATGTGACCACTAGGTAAAAGCTGCTGGCTGCGTACATGTCAAAATTTCAGACTGCTGTTCTGGGTTAGTGATAGTGGAAGTTTCGACCAAGAAATTACCGAAAAGGTATCCATCCCCTATATTTTGGGAGAATCGGAAGAAGGAGTGAATGGTTCATTGGGATCATTTAAATTAGTCACCATGAACTTTAGATAATGTTCACGACTTACCTTGATTCTGTTGGGCTTTCCATTCTCGGGTAGCCACAAGTGAGACCAATCCATCGCAAAATAGTCGTGTAGATGTTCTGACCAATCTCTGCTTAAAAACAAACCATAAAATTCTGGGATATCTACAACAATAATATCAATCACTTGATGAAATTTAGGGTTAGAAGACAATCTTATAAGCACATTTCTCAATTCGCCTATAACTTTAACACTAGTTCGATCAAGCTGGATAATATTCAAGGTGGATGGTTGAACTTCGGCATTAATATTTTGACAAATAGACCAAGGCATTACGTTAGATGATGCTCCTGAATATACCATGCAGTTATGCACATTCCTATTGAAAATTTCAAAAGTTAACAAAAATGGAGGGACATTTCTACGAGTACTAAGAGTGGAAGCTTGTTGCTTTTTACTCACAGCTTCTAAAACTGATTTATCTACATTTGTTACATTATTTACAGGAAAGTCTCTTTTTTCGTGAGGATCAGAAGTAGTTTTGGCAGAGGCCTTCTGAGGAACTTTGGGTTTGTTCTGAACACCTTTGTTACTGCTTGGATTGCCATTTTTGCTATTCTCTGCAATATTTTGTAGCATTTTTTGCAGAAGAAAAAGGAATTTTAATAATTCATAAACATAAATGTTAGCCCTAAGATTTTTTAGATCTTCAACCAAATCATAATCTAAGCTTGGGTTTACTGAATTCTGTCTAGTCTCAGTTGATTTAGACTATTTTGGAGGCAAAGTCGTAGTGATTTCAGAAGAAGGCTTGTTTGCTGTCTTACTCCTAGTATTGTAAGGATGCATTGTTTCGAAATTAGCTTGAAAAATACTATCTGAAAAATGTCAAAAAATGTTCAGAGAAGATTCATCTTCTTCTACTATCTCTTGTTCATCTACTTCTTCAGGGATCTCGGGAGGCATCAAGTTATCCCGTGCTTCTAGAATCGTTTGAATAGCGAATTGTAGGCTTTCTAGATTTAGGCCTTCAGTATTTGAATTAGGTCGGTTGGTGGGAAAAGGCTTCCTAAAAGGGGTTTTGTAAGGTCCTTTGCTCGAAGAAGCTTCTTCAGCCATCCTTTTCAAATCTATAACTTGATTGGATAGTTTTTGAACGACTTTCTGTAAGTTTTCTAAATCTGATCTTTCGGGTTGAGATTTGTTTTGGGAAGGCCTAGGGAGGATTTCGATTTTCTTTTTGAAGATGAACTAGTCTTTGTCTCATTGCTAGTAGTGTATTTTAAGCTGAGGATGTCTTTCTCGATCTAACTGGCCTCTTCGAAGGCTTCTAACAATGTGGCTTTCTTGGATCTCTTTACCCAGATGGCTATGCTTTGATGTAAGGATTTCGTATAATATGCTATATTCAGATTCTCGGCAGGCATTGAATCCATAGGAATTCGGTTCTTTAGTGTTAAGAACCTTTGATTAAAGTCTTTGATATTTTATTTGTGATTCATTCTTAAACTAGAAAGTTCCATGACTAGAACTTCAGGAGACTTGTCATCTCTGAACTTCTAAAGAAAACAGGATTCAAACTTCTCCCATGACACGATGGTGTGGGGCTGTTGGGAAAAGTACCAGGTAGAGGCATTGCCCTCAAAGGTGTAGGGAAACAATCTACAGACTACGTCTTCGTGCTCGACACTACAGATTCTAATGGATAACATAAAATTTTTGATGTGATCTTCGATGATTTGTTTGGAATCAGGGTCAAATTTAGGGAGCCATTTCTTCGAGTGTTTGGGTAAGGAATGTTGAGGCCCAGGTACAACCACTGCATCTTGGTCGAGCCAGGGTCTGGCGGGATTGTTCTGGTTGGACATAGGTGTGGGTGGTGTCGAAGGCTGGGATGAAGAACTACCTTCATGAGAGGATTCTTCTCCAGAAGAAGAAGGAGATGAATGAGGTGGTGATGGAGGTATACCAAATCCTCCTGTTGCAGGGGTGAGGATTGGATGTGTAGGGTTTAAAGTAAGGTCAGTGCCTCCAAGTTGTTCTCTGATATCAGAGAAGTCTAATGGTTGGTCCAAACATCAGTTTGGTTGTCTTAAACAGGCGAAGGCACTGTGCATTCTTATAAGAGATTGGGGAACAATCTCTTGTATGTCACCACTCGTAGGATTTGGAGTTACTGGTTCAACTGTGATCTGTAGATTGTCGTTTGATGTGGTTGCTATTTGAGGGACAATGTTGTTGTCTGAATGAATTCTAGTCACTATAGGTGAGTGGGTAGGTGGTGGAGGAGTCTTACGACCACCTCATGCCATTAATAATTTTTAGGCCCTCCTTCTAGCACCATTTGTTGATGGGCAAAATTGACAACTCGTTAACTGAAGGAGTGAATCTGGTCCAGGGTTGTCTAATTAACCCAAGCTGTTTAGATTAATCCACTCCGATGGGTTTAGCAGCTCCGTTGGCCAATCTAAGTCCTAAAGAAAGTAAAAAACAAAACTAAAGAAAATAAAATAACTTAACTCGCTGACAATTATATACAGATCTAATATATATTTACAATTTAGTAAATAATGTTTATAACATAAATATAATTATTGTATATATAATATATACAAACGGATTTATTTCTAATGTATGTATAACATTTACAGAATGCAAATTTTAATCTAAATCTGTGAAAATCGAATATGGATTGATTTATTAAACAACAACAAAGCTATCATTCAATCTTTTTTATTTATATTTTTTTTTATAATGTTTATAAACAAGAAATGAAGAACCAAACTGTCTAATTGAAAACAGAGATAACAAATAGTAGAATATGTTTAGACTATAGGAAATTTTTGTATTAAACTAATGAAATAAAACTCACAAACTAACCTGTAATCACATCTCATATTCGTCCTGTGTATAGCATCCAATCTTGTTGTTTGATGAGGCAAAACCGCAACAGGTCCTACAAATGCTTCTTGTAAATGTGAAGCAATAGTGATTGAATCTAAATGATATAACATAAAGGTAGTAACAACAATTTTATAATTTCACAAGTGGCCACATTGAGATAGATCCTGCTGTGAAAACTTGTGAATAAATGTTCAACGAATGACGAAGATAAATCTCCTAATCTCAAGTTTGAACAGAATAATTACTGTATGTTAATTATTTGACATAAAATATGGATATCATATAAATTTTATCATATCAATCTGTAATAAACCACAACAGCTAAAGCATTCATGATCTAACTACAAATTGAAATAATCATAACTTGAATAAAAACACGATATAGAGAAGCTAAAGCTGTGCAAATATCATATTCCATTCAAGTCTGTAAATCATAAATCCATAGTTTTTTCCCTAGGCAGAGATGATCTCAAGTTTACAAAATAACATACTTATATAGGTTACAGGAACAAACCGTTTCCTGTTGATAACATCCAATCTATTCCAAAAAATGTGGGGGATGCAACCTCCTAGATTCTACTTGATACCAAAAACTAACAGCCTATTCTATTTAAAAATATAAAGGTAGTATGCTGAGAGATGCCAATGATGCTTCAAATCTTCTTAGAAATCATAGGTTCCTGAAAACAAATAAGAATAAAAGATTTCAGATGTATTTTCAATTATCAAAACAAGTAATTCGATTTTTTCTAACTAGCTACAAAATCTCACGATTCTGTAGCTAGTTATAATTATAACTAAAATCATATTTTATTGAATCAATCAAAACAAACTAAAAGTAATCTGTGCAAACAAATCGTGTATCCTAATTTGAAAAAGAAAAAATCATACTAAACTTATTTTAAAAAAAATCATACCTCAAATTAAGGGATTCGAACTAATCAAGCAATCTTTGAATTTACTATTGCATTCGTTGCTTCCACGTTCTTAAAAATAACATACCTTGTGGTTTTTTGGCGTTTGACTTTGGCTTGAGCTACGGATTGGAGTTTTCTATTCTCCTTCGTTAGAGAATTCACTTGGTCTTCCAAGGATTTAAGCCGAGACTGAAGTAAAGGCACATATTTGTAATACCTATCGATCCAGGATTGACATTCATTACAGTGTGACATTCATTGCAGTGTGACTGTATAGACTGTGTATCGGCACTGATAGTATTAACAGGTGGGGAATCTTCCATTTGACCTATAGGTTCATTGCTGAGTTTAATTCCATGGAAATCATGATTGTCCTTTAGACATGGTGGAAGGTTAGTAACATAATCGTAGGGTCTGATAGAGCAAAGTCCATATGAATATGGATACTCTTCGGCCAGGAATCTTTCAATCTCCAAATCTGAATCTTCACTTACCACAATTGTGTTTTTTTCTACAAAGGACTTAGGTTTGTTTCGAGCACACCATGAAATCCAATGGGTAGCTATTTTACTGTTATAATTGACATTGACGTTGCCTTTACACTTTTTCATTGTGGATTTTTTAACAGTCTTAACACAACCGTTAGGATACGAATCTGGTTGAGTGTCGGGTTGGGTAGAATCAGGATAGGTCGAGGGTTCCAAATTAGAAATAGGATCACAGGGCAAGAACGAAGGAGGAGAGATGGTAGGTTTCATGAGGGTTTCTGTGACGACAGTCTTGTCAACCTGTCCCAACTCACTACTACCAAAACCATTTCGTAACAGAAAAGCATCCCAACAATCATTGTTTAATTTCAACTAATGTATAATAACAATATTGATTAAACAATGGTGGAACAAACTAGAATTAGACTTCTTCCTCTTAAACCGGTTTCCCATCTTGTATAGACTTCGAAGGAGGAAATAGGGCATGTTCAAGGGGAAATCGATAAAACTCATAAGAAATCGCAAGTGATACAAGAAAACCAACCCAAATCTCCCCTCACAGGTAATGAATTGTTTCACAATAGCTAACAGATCATGCCATCTAGGTTTTAAAGATGAGACAGGCATACCTCGGTCACAGCTAGTAATTCTCTTTGAGGTGAACAACAATGACCAGGGAACCTCTTTAGCCTTAGAGTTTTTGAACCACTTTTGCCCCACAGTTGGTAAACTAGTAGCTTGGCTTATAAAATATTCATTTACCTCAAGCTGGATGTCTCCTATTTTTGCTCTACAACCGTCGAATGTCAACACGAATTCTTGAGCAACTCTTAGAATAAAACCTTTGAACTTTTCAATAAACACATGCCAGTCGTTCCTTTCTAAGTCATCTCTGGCATTGTCAAATGATAACAAGGTTTGGATTCCATTGGGCTAAATCCTCACCACAGGATCCATGGCTAACAGAAAGTAACCAAAACGGGAATCAAAGGTAGGGATTGATAGAGAAAACATAGAGCCATAGCCCCGAGTTTCCTCAATGCAATGCAAAGACAGCTCGAAATGGTAAACATGAGCGTTAATTACCATGTGTGTGAGAGAGGTCATGTAGATAGAGGCCACGCAAGGCTATAATACCACGTTGTACTTAAAATGACACCTTGGAATATTGGTACGCATAAGGATCAGAACATTAGAATAGTACTCGTATCCATAAATTGATCATAAAGATTAATGTATCAAATAAACATTGAACCATTAAAAATTTTATGAAACAAAACCCCAGTGACATTAATCGAATGCTAAATGAGTGGAGGTTTTATACTTATGTAACCAAGGCATGTTTAAGACCAAGTGGTTATAAACAAGGAAAACAATCAAGTTCATAGCGAAAGACGACAATTCGACAATAGACCATATGAACAGTTATCCTTTGATCAAAAATCGAAATCAAGTGTAAATTCCAGTTGTGAGTTTTCATGCTTACAATCATGAAAAAAAAATCGAAAAGAAGGTATGTAGAAGGCGACAAGAAACAATTGTCATTTAATGAGAAAGGTCGTGACAAGTAATGAGAATTTAAAGACCCTGTGTAGGCATCTTGTAAAAATAGAGATTATATTATTGTTGCCAACACCCCCCTATTCAAACTGTTGACAAAAGATGTTGAATTCTGTTGGAATGAAAAATGATAAGGTCTCCTCCTTTTCACATTTTCATAGATGCCTCAGATACCACTTTGGGAGCTATCTTAGGACAAAGGGAAGGGTAGATTGCCTATGCTATATACTTTGTCAGTAAGAATATCTCACCTACTGAAGTAAAATACACTGTCATAGAAAAATAATTTTTGTTAGTAGTACATGCCATCAACAAATTTAGATACTATATAATAGGATACAAAGTTTTTGTGCACACTGACCACTCAATTATCATATTTTTGATGAAAAAACCTGTTAAAAATGCTAGAGTGACTAGATGGCTGCTACCACTACAAGAATTCAATATCACTATCATTGATAGGCCTGGAAGAGATAATTTGGTTGCTGATTTCTTGTCTAGACTTATTCATGTAGGTGACAGTACTCCAGTAGATGATGATTTTCCAGATGAGAATCTATTTGCCATTTTTACTTACACTCCTTACTATGAAGATGTAGCCAACTATCTTGTAATAGGGAAGCTTCCTCAAAGTATGTCATCTAAAGAAAAAAAAAGAATTATTCAACTAAGTGCCAATTACATGTGGCATGAGGATTGCCTATACCGAACTGGACATGATTTGGTAATCAAAAGATGTGTTCGGTGGGACAAGACACAGGATATCTTCAGAGCTTGTTATGATGGCCCATGTGGAGGTCATTTTTATGAGAAAAGAACATGATACAAGATTTTACAGTCTAGCTATTACTGGCCAACCATTTTTAAAGATGAAAATAAATATGTGGCCAGTTGTGATGATTTCCAAAGAATGGGAAAACCTACTGCAGTCGATGAAATGCCTCTCCAAGCCCAAGTAGTGATCGAACCTTTTGAAAAATGGGATTTAGATTTTGTAGGACCTATCGACCCCATGTCTCACAGGAAAAATTACATCTTAGTTTGCACATATTATGTGACAAAATGGGTAACATCCAAGGATTTGTATTCAACCAATAAACAATCTGTTGTAGACTTCCTCTTTGAGGAAATTTTTACTCATTTCGGGGTACCTCAGGAAATTGTCACTGACCAGGGAACATAATTCACCTCAAATTTGGTGAAGGATCTTACTGAACAGTACCAAATCAAACACAAAAAATCTTCTCCCTATCACCCCTAATCAAATGGCCAAGTAGAATCGACCAACAAAGTGATAGAATCCATCCTCACTAAGACTATTCATCTATGTAACAGCCCCCGATCGTCATCCCACTGGCTGGGCAAACGCTACTATGCAGAACAACACCATTCTCTTAATTAATTAATAACATGCATTTAAGTCATATTAAACACATTTAACTCAGAGTAAGCACAAGATTACTGCTAACATAAATAATCCATGTCATTAACAATAATTCATATGCACAACAAAATACATGATACATATAAGCATCACAGGCATGAAAAACATAATTTTAATCATAAGCTGATACTTATCTTTGAAACCGTGGTAATTCCACCAACCACATGTAGGACTTCCACAAACCTTCCAGCCTTAGACCATGCTACTGATCATGATCAGTAGTGGGTCACCACCGAGCTAGGACTAAGCTCCACCCAAGGCAAGGAATCCTAGTCTAGGCTGAGGTTACAGGGAAAACTGCACAGAATAACCAGAAGGATTCTTACCAGGATGCCTTCTTATGCCCACTACTAACAGACTCTCATTCCCCACATGCATATTCTTCCCAGGAGTATACACCTTCACAAGCACAGTCCATCGGTGCTTCACCTCCCTTTCCGGGCCTCGACAATAGGCTGGATTAGTAATTCTCAGAGATCTGAAGCTGGTTTTGGACTCTCTCTGGGAGAAAATGACTTCCCAACAGACTCTCTCACTTGGAGGGAGTTGCTCACAGGCTTGACAACCTGCTTCTTCTACCACGGGCCTTACAACCCGCTTCTTCAGCACACCCTTTGAATCAATTCCAACCACGTGAGGGAAACCACAACAACATCAAGCACTCAGTTGACACCAAGATGAAGACCAAAATAGAAAACGAGCATAGTCCTACAATGGAAATGACTAGACGCTAAAACATAGCACGCTCAGGTGATTATCCAGGTGTCGGGTTCTACAAAAGATGAAAATCACCTCACGGTTAACCAGTTACAGGATGCATGACAGGAAATTATGCATAGGTCGAGGATGGAGCCTAAATGCAAAGACCAGACGAAATTTACAAGAATACACTGGACCATCATAGAGGTATCATGGTTTCGGTTTTCAGTGTCGTGTGTGATATGTAGAGCTCAAACACAGAGGTCACACATTTTAAACAATGAACGATAGAATGGAGAACGAACCCCCAACTCAATTGACGCTTCAACTTTTAATCACATGCACCCCGGTCGACACTTGTCTTCCTGGGGTTACATGCGTTCCCCTTTGCACACTTGGAGTTTCATGCGTTGCCTCTCCTAGGAATTAGAACACAACATATATTTCACATGGATTTTGGAATAATATTAAAATATTATTCCCAAGGACTTAAGCCCCTAGGCTCAATAGTTAGCCTCTCTTTCCAACCTTCTAGTCCCCAATCCCTTACCCACTGTGTGGAATATTAGTCCCCCATCACTCATTCATCGTGGTCAGTCTACATGCAGCGGTGTTTATATTTTTATTAATGTTCTGCATGATTACATATACAAAAAATTAGGCTCCTGGCCTTCAACACTTAGGCTCCTTGGCTTAATAACACATAAGCCCACTAGCGTATATGACTTGGCTCACCAACCTATAAAACATAACTACAATTCATAATGAAAGTTTTATACTTCATAGACATGATTTAAAACAGGGCTCGGCCTTGGGGACATTACAATCCCCTCCCCTTATTTTTGCACTGTCCTGAATGCAACTTTACACTACATCTGCAAGCTTTTCAAAATTTTCAAAAAGATGCGGGTACTCTTCCCGCATAACATCTTCATGATCCCATGTCACATCCTTTGGACCATACCAGGTCCACTGGACCTTTACAAGCCCTATAGATCGATTCCAGAGCTGTTTGTTTTTCCTGTCCAATATGCGCATAGGATGCACTTGCAGGACACCTTCTTGTTCCACCCGAATCACATTCCAATCAATAACATGATTAACATATGGTATATATTTCTTAAGAAATGAAACATGAAACACATTATGTACAGTCATAGATGCAGGTAATGCAAGCATATATGCAACTGGATCAATCCTTTCCAGGATTTCAAATGGCCCACAAAATCTGGCTGCTAACTTGGTGCAACTTCCCAGCTTCAGGGAACTCCTGTTAGCTTTCACTTTCAAGAAAACATGATCACCCACTTTGAACTCTCTGTGGGTTTTGTTCTTATCAGCATAAATTTTCTGCCTGTCCTGGGCATCTTTCAAATTCTGCTTAATTTTTATCATTTGGTCCTCCATATCCTTGAGCAACTCTGGCCCGACTACTTCTCCATTAGCTGGATTATCCTAGCTCACTGGAGTATTGCACTTTCTTTCGTAAAGTGCTTCAAATGGGATCATATTCAACAATGCATGATACCCATTGTTGTAGGTGAATTCTACCAAGTGCATGTAGTCTTCCCATCTTGATGGTTTGTCCATCACATACATTCTCAACATGTCTTCTATTACTTTGTTCACCCTCTCTGTTTTTCCATCAGACTCAGGATGATAAGTTGTACTAAAGTTTAGATTCTTGCCGAATCCTTTGAACAATCCTTTCCAGAAATTCGAGGTGAATTTTGGGTCTCTGTCAAACACAATCATTTTAGGAATTTCGTGCAATCGTACCATTTCCTTTATGAAAATATCAACAACATCTGCTGCCTTGTGAGTAGTTTTCAGTGGAATAAAATGGGCAGATTTTGTAAGCTTGTCCAAGACCACCATGATTGAATCATGCAACTTGCTTGTTCTAGGCAATCCTGTAATAAAATCCATTGTCACCACTTCCCACTTCCCACTTCCACTTAGGAATGGGTAAAGGTTGCAGCAACCCTGCTGGGTGCCTATGGTAAGCTTTAACTTTCTGGCACTCCATACATGTGGCGATGTATTCATCAATATCTCTCCTCATACCCAGCCAAAAGTAATGGCTCTTGAATGCTGCTACTATTTTTTGATATCCAGGGTGCCCTGCATAAGGCACATTATGGATCTCCTGCAAAATCATATGTTTAATGCAATGGACATTGGGTACAAAAATTATGTTCTTGTACAACAGTATTCCATTTGTTTCCAATTTATAAATTTCCATCTTCTGTGGCATCTTACCCTGCTGTAGCTTGGCTACCAATTCTCTGTACTGCAGATCTACATTTTCAGCCTCCAAAATTCTACTTTTAATATCATTCTGATACATGCTAATGGTTGTAGCATGTAATTCATGCACCCTTCTGCTGAGTGCATCAACCACTTTATTCTCCTTTCCTTTGATATGATTGATCTCAAATTTGTACTCACACATAAATTCCAGCCACCTACTTTGTCTAGCATTTAAGGTTGGCTGATCAAACAAATATTTCAGACCATTGTGTTTTTTTCTCAATTCAAATATGTTTCCCATGAGGTAATGTCTCCATTTCCTCAAAGCGTGAACGATTGCTGCCAACTACAAATCATGAGTGCCATAATTCTTTTCGTGCTCTTTGAGCTTCTTGGACTCATAACAGATTACAAATCCATTCTGACTGAGAACTCCTCCAAAACCTTCTTTACATGCATTTGTGCACACCACTAAATCCACATTTAGATCTGCAATCCTTAAGATTGGAGCACTGGTTAACAATTACTTCAATCGCTGGAAACTTTTCTCACACTCTTTGGTCCACTGAAACGTTTTCTCCGTCCTTTGCAAGGAAGTGATAGGGTGAGCTATCTTTGAGAACCTTGTGATAAACCTTCTGTAATAGCCCGCAAGACCCATAAAGGATCTAACTTCCACCACATTCCTTGGCGCTAACCATTCTATGATGGCCTCAACCTTTTCAGGATCCACGATGATCCCTTCTTCGGAAATAATGTGTCCCAAGTAATGGATCTGCCTTTGATAAAACAAGCATTTTCTCAACTTGGCATACAACTGGTGTTCTCTCAACACTTGCAACACCATCCTTAGGTGTTGTTCATGCTCTTCCTTTGACTTGGAATACACCAAAATGTCATCCAGGGAGACTATGACAAAATTGTCTAGATAGTCCCTGAATACACCATTCATCAAGCACATAAAAACAACAGGTGCATTTGACAGTCCAAACGACACCACTATGAAATCGTAATGACCATACCTTGTTCTAAAGGCGGTCTTGTTGATTTCTTCATCATTTATTCTTACCCGGTGATATCTCTATCTGAGATCTATCTTCAAAAATATTTTCGCACCTTTCAACTGATCGAAAAGATCATCGATCCTCGACAGAGGATACTTGTTCTTGACAGTTACTTTGTTCAACTGTCTGAAATCAATGCACAACCTCAACTTTCCACCCTTCTTCTTCATGAACAGGACCGGGGCACCCCACAGGGACATGCTTCAGAAAATGTACCCGTTCTTTAGAAGCTCTTCAAGCTGTAATTGCAACTCTTTCAGCTCTGGCGTACTCATTCTATAAGGAGCTTTCGACACTGGAGCTTCTCCAGGCATCAAATTTATAGAGAAATTGATATCTCTCTTCGGAGGTAGTTGTTGGTCACTATAATTGCTTAATTAATTCAAACAATCAAGTGATACATAAATTGTCAAACCAGGGAAGTCTGTTATTTCAAAGATAACCACGCACTATATATGCTCAATTCCAAAAGCAACTTAGATTTGTAGTAAAGGAAACTATACTAATCACACTTGCCTTGAATGAACTGAAGTTCTGACTTAAATTACAGAAAAGCAACCTACCTATTGCAGATCTTAAAGATTAATCTAAAGAATCTTGGATTACATTAAAATAACACTTGCAACATGAAAGAACAACTATTATGTAACCAGAGAACAGGACCCTTATTTCCAAGCAGAGACTTCAACACCTTATTCTTGATTAACACTCTTTCATGAAAACAGTAATGCAGAGAAGGCTAAATCTATCTAGCAGAGAACATGGCCATCTAATTCCTTCCTTTCTAAGCAGGAACCCTTAGCCCTATTTCTGATTAGCACACTTGTGAAAAATAACTGAGATCTATAGAGAATAGGACTCCTGATTCCTTCCTTTCTGAGCAGGAACCCTTAACCCAGTCTCTAGCTAGCACACTTGCAGAAATAATTGAAATATACAGAGAACGAGATATTCTGATCCCTTCCTTTCTGAGCAGGAACCCTTAACCCAGTCTCTAGCTAGCACACTTGTAGAAGTAATTGAAATCTACAGAGAACAGGACATTCTGATCCCTTCCTTTTTGAGCAGGAACCCTTAACCCAGTCTCTGGCTAACACACTTGTAGAAGTAATTGAAATCTACAGAGAACAGGACATTCTGATCCCTTCCTTTCTGAGCAGGAACCCTTATCCCAGTCTCTGGCTAGCACACTTGTATAAGTAATTGAAATCTACAGAGAACAGGACATTCTGATTCCTTCCTTTCTGAGAAGGAACCTTTAACCCAGTCTCTGGCTAGCCTCATAAAATCATCACACAAGATTGCTAATAAAAAGAATTATGAACTTCGTGAAAATAATGTAGCATTCAATAAACTAAAGTTCTTAACGAGACAGAGTTCAGTAGTGTTTCAACAAAGCAGAATTCATTAAAAGTAGTGTTTCGGCAGATGAAAGTTAATCAAGGCATGAACAAAAATTACACTAACACACTCTAAAACTAATGGGTGAATCTTGTGAAGAAGGTGGGCCCTCCCTTCTCACAAGATTCCCATGAAACGAGAAATCTAGAGAAGGATACTCAAAGCAGTCTTTTATTCATCTATCAAAATATCATGTTACAATCTGGAAATGAAAAATACGTCCCTCTCTCTTGAAGCTTTCTTAATACATAAAACTCCCCTTCGAATGGTGATTTCCTCTTATTTAAAGAGGGAATCCCTTCGATACAATTGATAAAAAAGTACAATGTGTATCTGAGTCCTATTCTTAGTCAGATCGACTTTCTAAACCAGAATAGGATGTCCTAGTCTTGCGCAATAGAATGATATTGCAAGTACTGAATGAGATGTTGTTGTTACGGCTGGAGTAACAGTTTCTTCTCGTTGTTGTTGATGTTGTTTCAGCATCGCAAATCGCGGGTTGTTTCAGCCACGGGATTTGCACTTTATTGTAAGGTTGTTGTTGACCGCTGACTGTGTAAAGGCTTCCTTTTTGTTTCGGCATCATCGGTCCTGGGCTGTGTAATAGTTTCCTCAATGTTTCAGCATCTGCGACTCTGGACTGTGTAACAGCTCTGTGTTTCATCATCTGCGACTCTGGACTGTGTAACAGCTCTGTGTTTCAGCATCTGCGACTCTAGACTGTGTAACAACTCTGTGTTTCAGCATCAGGCCTCAAAATGCTAATCTGAAGTTTGCACTGTTTTAGCACTTATACATTTCTAATCAATGGTTAAGTACGAGAATGATGTAAAATATTATGCAAAACAGATTAAATGTATAGTAATGAGAAGGGGCATTTGTATACCTTTGGAATGATCAGATAAAGTGATAGTATGAGTTTAAATGTGGGTGATCAAGAGTGTAATAGTGGCAAAAAGTATAGGAAAAAAGGTACATTGTGTGGTCCTAACATCCCCCCCGAATCAAGGTGTTGCATGTCCTCAGGCAACGTCACTCTGAATCAGAGTCTTGATACCGACTCTGATCATGTAAATTACTCAAGCAGTAGCTCTGGGAGGTACTGTCCATTGGCGTTCTGAACCCTTGGATCTGCTGTAATCTTTGCCATGATGCTGTTTCTGTCTTCTTAGGAAGCTTATAACTGATTTGATACCTTTCTATTGGCAACCAGAGGATAGGAAAATAAAACCGATACCCTATCCAGTTTTCAGCACAATGCTGAATACACTGGATGTAGTTAGGCACCTTGGAAATTGCTACCTCAAGGTTGGTAGGATTAAAAGGATTGTGTTCTTGTCTCTTTTCAGTGGATTGCTGCCAAAACAGGTTATTTGCCTGGAGGGCAGGAATCTCTATGGATCTGATGATGTGCTGACAGTCCTGGAGTACTGCTGATTGTAGCTGCTGAATATGTTCAATCATGCCTGGGTTCTTTAAGAATTCATAATATTCTCTGACAAAGGTAGCTGCTTTCTGTGGTTCTGGTCTTATCCATAGAAGGCGGTTGTCTTTGTTGTGTTTAGCATCCATGAATTCATCTTGCCAAATAATTTGATTGTAGAGAAAGGAGGTGAACGCTCGAATCTGAATGTCCCCAACAAGAGGATTGAGGTTCAGCTGCCTGTTCTCAGGGATGGCTTCGTTGTGGAAATATGCCTCACAGAGGAGGTGTTGATCTCTAGCAGATGCTTCTGTGAAAGTTTTGACAAAGTCTGCTGGGTGTAGTACTGCATAGGATTTGCCTTCTATAATTGATTTGATCTGAAACCATGTGAGTCGCTCCATAAGGAACAAGGAGTAGTTACAAGATGGATTTCTTGTGGAAAATAGCTTTTGTGTCAAATCAAATACCCGGGCCATTCTACCTTTTAACTCCTTGTTCTATTTCTTCAGGGCACGAGCTTCCTCACATGTCTGCTCTAGAGCTTCCCAATTTGAGAAAGTGTGATTATCCAGTTTTGTCTGTGCACTTGCAGGCTTTTGGTCTGTGTTTCAACATACTCTTTCTTCCATTTTTGTATTGATGCCTGCTCATCCCATAGCTGAGTCTATGTTTTAGTGTTGCAAGTAGTGGGATGAGGTAAGGTCTGAGTAGACTACTCTATAAAAGTGGGGAGATTGATCTGGCTGGGGGGTGTGAATTCCTCCATGGGCATTGTCTGTACAACTTTGTTGACAAAGGTAGGGGCTTCTTTTTTTGCAATGCAGGGCTCAGTCTTGAGCTTGGGAGGACCTGCTGGTTCTTGTGTTTCAGCAAGTTCTTCCTTGACTACAAAAGGTGAAGGAATAGGGGTTTCTCCTGTTACTAGGACTTGAGTTATCTTATAGCCCGCTTGATAGTAAATATCCCCACATTGGCAACACATATATTCTTTACATGTGCTCTCTGTAGTCTCTTCTGACAAGGTTGTTGTACGAGCCAAGGTGTACAAATTTAGTTCCTTTTCATATGCTTCCTTTGCCCTGACTAATTATTCCTTATATGCTTCCAGTTCATACTTTAAAAACTCATTTTCGTGCAATACAGAGGCCATTGTTGGTTCTGGTTGTTGTGGAGCAGCTGCAGGAATGGTAGCTGAAACTTGTGTTTCATTTTCGTGATGTAAGGAAAGTAATGTTGCAACGCCCTGGACCTCTGATTCCTGTATCTCCATTTCAATATCAGCAGTTGGTTCTTGTGTTTAAGCCGTAGCTGGTTCTTGTGTGGCAGCTATGGCCAGTTCTTGTGTGGCAGCTATGGCTGGTTCTTGTGTTTCAGCCACTGAATAGGTAGTTGGTTCTTGTGTTTTAGCTACTTTATTTGAGGAGAGTAGTGTTGCAGTACCCTGGACCTCTGATTCCTGTATCTCAATTTCAATATCAGCGGCTGGTTCTTGTGTTTCAGCCACTGGATGGGTAGCTGGTTCTTGTGTTTCAGCTAGAAAATGGGTAGCTGGTTCTTGTGTTTCAACTACTTTATTTGAGACTGATGATGTCGTAACACCTTGGGCATCTGGTTCTTATGTTTCAGTGCCCGTGGGTGAAATAGGCAAAGATCCAAGGGTTTGGGAGGTTGGAGTTGTACGGGTATCAGTCGAATGGGTTGGGGGTGTAGGGTCATGGCAATAATGGGTGGCCTTATGGCAGTCCTTGTTCGCTTTTTTCGTAGGACGGGAAGAAAGAAGGGATTTATTCGTTTTTGTTTATGTGGGGGTTTTTCCTCAATGATGGGGCAGGCAGAATTATCTGGCTCAGAGTCATCACTAAGAGTATGAAGGGAAGGAGTGGACGATTCTAGTAAGGTATGAGGCAGGTTTGGTATGGTAGGGGGATTGATTGGACTGGTTGGTTTTGTGGGTGGGCTATTGGGTACTTCTGGAGGGTCTGGGGGATTTTGCGGTTGCTGCTCCTGGAGGTTTTCATGGATTTCGACAGCTGCTTGGGGGTTTATGGGCAGATTATCTAGTGGAGGGTTTTGTTGAGCAAATCCCCTTTGGATGAGAAATTGGACAAGACGGTGATGGGTGAGTGAAAGGGTGGGATCTTTAGCCTTTCTGCAATAATGCGCCATATTTTTCAAACATCCCAACAAATAATAAGGAATATTGACCCGTCTATTATGCCTTAAATGAGATAATAGAAGAAAGTCGTGCTGATAAACTACCTGGTACCGGCCCTCGCAGGTTAGGTAATGCTTGATGAATCTTGCAACTTCAAGCAATGGGGGTGGTAATGAGCTAAGTTGAACACCCCTTCCTTTAAATTCAATTCGTTCTTCTGGTAGGAAGAAGTTCTGCTGAGCATTCCGAATGATATGTTTACGGCTGAACATGCGAGTGTCGTCGATAGGGAGGCCTGAGACCTGTGCTATATCTTCCTCTGTTACTGAAATTCAGATCCCTTGGACAACAGAATGGTCTTCCTGAAAGTTAAGGGCGAATTGCAGGACCTGTTGTTCACTATACCACTGGAGTCTCTGAAAGTAACTGAGCCATCCTACCTGCTGAAAGATTTGATAAGCTGTTGGATAATGTTCCAACAGTGCTGTGGTGGTGGGTTCATTTCGTATCAAAGAGTTTGAGTATCAGCTTCTGCACAGAGTGAGTTTTCTGAGCGATGTTATACAAAATGGCGGTCAAATCTGCGAAAGGGTGGTGAAATAGGGGTGGCAGCTGTGAATTTGTGTGAAATAATGGTATCGAAGATTTGATGTGTCCTTCCCTCCCGTCAAGTGTGGCTAGTAATGATTGCACTTGAGTGGTCATAATGATATATAATCTTCCCATTAACTATAGTCTAACTGAATTACATAAAATTTACATACCTCGCCTTACCTTTTGATTCGTTTTGCAAACAAAATATCATGCCTGTCCTTGGTAGTCCTGTCGTGGTGGAGACTTTTGATCTAATAGATGAATTGTGTCGAGGGTTTGCTGACTGGAAGGACGAACTATAATATGAGGTCATAAAAGCTGGCTGACAGATGATGGTGAAAGACTGGTGTTTCATCAACAGAAAAGAACGAAACAATCGATGGACAATGTTGTTTCGGTGATGAGAAACTGTGAAAAACTGCTGAACATTGGTGTTTCAGCATCGAAGGAATGTCAAGAGTGATGAACAATGGTGTTTCAGCATCGGAAGAAAGTCAACAGTGGTGTTTCAGCATTGGAGGAAAGTCAACAGTGTTGAACGGTGGTGTTTCATCAACGGAAAAGAAAAGGGCGAAACAATTGCTGGACGGTGTTGTTTCGTCGATGAAGAATGGTGAGGAAATGGCAGACTGTAGTGTTTTGGGAGTAAGGAAAATAAAAAGTGTTGAACAGTGGTGTTTCAGCATCGGGAAAAATGATGAAAATTTGCTAGCAATGGTGTTTCAGCAACGGAAAAGAAAAGGTGAAACAATTGCTGGACGATGTTGTTTCGTCGATGAAGAATGGTGAGGAAATGGCGGACTGTAGTGTTTTGGGAGTAAGGAAAATAAAAAAGTGCTGAATAGTGGTGTTTTAGCATCGGGAAAAATGATGAAAAGTTGTTGGCAATGGTGTTTCAGCAATGGAAAAGAAAAGGCAAAACAATTGCTGGACGGTGTTGTTTCGTCGATGAAGAATGGTGAGGAAAGGGGAAAAAAATGGTAAAATATTGTTGATCAGTGATGAGGGATTAGGTGTGGGGTTGGTCGTAGTGGTGTTTCGGTAATGAAGGAAAGTCAAGAGTACTGAACGGTGTTGTTTCAGCATCAGGAAAGTCAAGAGTACTGAACGGTGGTGTTTCAGCATCGAGAAAGTCAACAGTGTTGAACAGTGGTGTTTCAACATCGTGAAAGTCAACAATGTTGAACAGTGGTGTTTCAGTATCGTGAAATCTTGTCTCTTTGAAGTAGGATCGTCCTTTCCTAGTGGTCTGTTCTTTGATCGAGAATCTGCAAAAATCGACTGTAACATGGTATTTCTTGACAGGGATTATTAGTAAATAAAATCTAATCTAATCTAATACTAAAGAAATTAACATAAATGAATTAATTGCAATTAGGGGTAGAAACCCCCTCAACGAAGAGAAAATGGGCGTCTGCCATGCATGTGGCCTTAAAATATTCTTTAGAAATAGGTCGCTGGTATAGACAGAGCCGATGACCATTTACAAGTAACAGAGTTTTGGAGTCATCGATTGTGAGGAGCCTTATCGTTCCATTGGGGAAAACTGTGTCTACTTCGTAAGGTCCAAGCCATCTTGTACACAGTTTCCCTTGAAATTATTTGAACCAGGAATCATACAGTAGGGCCCAATTACCATTTTGGAACTGCTTTTTCTTGATATTTTTGTCATGCCATTTTGATCTTTATTGTTGAATTATGGTTGTTTGTTGAATGGCATCTAGTCGTTTCTCCTCCAGTTCGTTAAGCTGCTGCAACCTGGTTGTCTGTGCATCGGTTAAATCAAGGTTGATAGCTAAAGCGATCCTTAAGGTTTTTATCTCAAATTCCACAGGAAATGCAACACTCTTTCCATAGACTAATTCATAGGGAGAGAATCCTGTAGTATTTCTCCAGGTAGTTCTGTAGGCCCATAGTTCTTCAGGGAGCCTATAGGACCAATCCTTTCTATTTTCCTTCACTGTTTTTGTGAGAATAACTTCTATTACTTTGTTTGTGCTTTCCACCTATCCATTGGCTTGGGGGTGGTATGCTGTAGTCATTCTCTGATGAATATGATATTTCTGAAGAGTGGCTTTGAACCCATGAGAAGTGAAAGGAAGTCCTCCATCTGTAACTAATTCTCTTGGCATTCCAAATCCGGTGAAGATGTCTTTAAATAAGAAATTTATAACTGCTTCTTCAGTCGCTCTGTGGAGTGCCTTGGCTTCCACCCATTTAGTCATGTATTCTGTGCAGACCACTATATAAACTTTTTGATTGGATGCAGGGTTGATGGGTCCTATAAATTCTAAGGCCCATATTTCAAATGGTTCAGGTAATACCTGGGGGTTTAATAGCATTTCATCTCTATGATTAGGTTGGCCTACTCTTTGGAAGCTATCACAGGCCTGGACATATTTCTTTGCATCTTTGAAGAGTGAGGGGCAATAAAACCCCATCCTGAGAATTTTATATGTTGTTCTCTTATCAGCAAAATGCCCTCCATAAGGGCCATCATGACAAGCTTTCAATAGATCATACACCTCATCTTCTCTAATACACCTTCGAATTTCTTGATCATCTCCTGTATGGAAAAGGTACCCACTTATCCAACTATACCGATCACTTTGATGAATAATACTTTTTTTCTCCCAGTAGGATAGGTGTGATGGTAACTTCCCTGCAACCAAGTAGTTAGCAATATCTGCATACCAAGGTGAGTGACCAGAAATTGCAAATAGATATTCATTACGAAAGGAATCATCTACTGGGGTATCATCATCAGGTGTCAATCGAGAAATGAAATCAGCAACTACATTCTCTTTTCCTGGTCTATCTACAATTGTAATATCAAATTCTTGTAATAATAGTAGCCATCTGGTCACTCTAGCATTTGTGATAGGTTTATTCATTAAGTACTTGATCGTTGAGTGATCAATATGGAAAAAAGTAGAATAGCCAGTAATGTAATGTCTAAATTTATTAATTGTATAGATAACCACTAGGAATTCCTTCTCGGTGACTGTATAGTTGAGTTCAGCGAGGGTCATATTCTTGCTGATGAAATATATAGCATAAGGGAGATGATATTCTTCTTATCCCAAGACAACTCCTATAGCAGTATCTGAAGCATCGGAGGATATGTGAAAGGGAAGTGTCCAATCAAGTCCTCTAAGGATAGGAGCCGTAGATAACTGATGTTTAAGTGTATTAAATGCTTCTTGACAAAAATTACTCCATTTGAATTCAACATTTTTCATTAGTAAAACAAACTGGGGAGAAGCTATTTTGGAAAAATTCTTAATAAATCTTTTGTAGTATCCAGCATGTCCTATAAAGCTTCTTACCTATGTTTGGGTTTTGGGAGTAGGAAGATCCTTAATGACTTGTATTTTGGATGGGTCTACCTGAATTCCTTGAGATCAGATAAAATTTCCAAGCACTATTCCTTCACTCATCATCATATGGCATTTTTCCGTACTTAAGGAGAGTTGGGCTTGTATGCATCGTTTAAGTACTTTCTGAATGTTTTCCAGTGCTTCTTGAAAAGAAACACCATAAGGAGTAAAGTCATCCATAAATATTTCCATAGAGTCATTAAGCATATCAGAAAAGATTCCTAAAACCGCCCTTTGGAAGTTTGCTGGTGCATTACATAGTCCGAATGGAAGGACTCTATAAGAAAAGGTTCCCCAAGGGCTGGTGAAGGTGGTTTTATCTTGATCTTGAGGTGCAATTTTGATCTGGTTATACCCACTGAAACCATCTAAAAATGAGAAAAATTTCTTCCCTGACAAATTATCTAATACTTGATCAATGAATGGTAATGGAAAGTGATCTTTCTGAGTGGCTTTATTTAAAGCTCTGTAATCCACACATACTCTCCATTTCCCGTTTTTCTTAGGAGCTATTACCAACGGGGATACCCATTCACTGTCTGATATAAGATAGATAAACCCTGCATTGAGCAATTTTTGAAGTTCTTCTTTGAGGATTTCTCTTAAGTTCGGGTTCATTCGACGCTGAGGTTGGTAGATTGGCCAACAATCTTCCTTAATATATATTCGATGAGTACATAACTCAGGAGAGATTCCTTTCATGTCTGTGTAATCCCATGCGAATGATTCTTTATTTTCCCGAAGTAACTTCATTAACTGTTGTGTTTCAGCATCTGTCAAATTAGGGTTTATATTCAATGTTTTTCCAGGTTCAATTTCCATTGGTATGCTTTTGGAGGAGATGGTGTTATATGTTTGAGGTGGGCTTCCTGAATTGAGGTTTTCTTGATTATCAGACTCCAACATTGCAGTTAGTTGATTATGAGTTTCTGGAGTCACAGAGGAGGGCTCGCAAATAAAATTATTGATTATTTCATCCTCAGTAGAGTCTTTTAGGCTTAAAGCTTGCCCGATAGTCAAAAGGGGTTGAGTAGGTTGATCCTCGAAATCTACCCATACAGAATTATCATTATTAACCAGGGGTGTAGCGTGAGGATAGAGGGTAGGCTGCTTAGTTTCATAAACGTTTGAAATTGTCATTGAACCTGATCTACAGCTGATAAAAGCATCTGCTGTGGCTAGCCAAGGTCTACCCAAAATTAGAGGGTGCCCCCCCAACTTTGTTTTGGGTTGTAGGATGGTAAAGTCAACTGGATAATTCCAGGATTCAACAGAGATACTGAGGTCTTCAGTGACTCCTTTTGGTTTAATTGTGGATCGATCAGCCAATTCTATGATAGTTGGGGTATCTCTGACTTCGTTTTGTAATTGTAGTAGTTGTAAGGTTTCCAAAGTCATGATAATGATGGCTACACCTAGGTCTACCAGGACTTGAGGGATTATTGTTTTTCCTACTTGTACTGTAATGGTAGGGTGGTCAGGATCACCATATTTAACTGGGGGAGTTTTACTTGAAATTAGTGCAGACAAGTCTCCCATAACATGGACTGTAAGGGGATCCTTAGTTTTCCTACCAGGCTTTTTAACACAAATATCTCACATTGTCCTAGCATAGATTGGTACATCTCAGAGTTCTTGTAGTAGAGGAATTTTGACATATAAATTTTGTAATTCCCCTAGAATATTAAAGGCGGGTGGTTCAGGCATTTTAGTTAAGGCTAAACGCTCAGGAAATGGTGGTGTTGTTGTTTCAGCGACATTGTTAGAGGATGATTGTACCTTTTCAGGTACATCATGCTCTTTTGTTTCCTCTTTATCAGAAGAGGTAACATCAGCTATGGTAGGTTCCACTATTCTCCCATATCTAAGATGAATATCATTGCATTGCGCAGGGAGAAGATAAAGTGTAGGATGGTTATAAATATCATTGCATTGCATAGCTTTATTATTTGGGTTGGGGTTAGGTTGTACAGGTAGCTGGGGTCTTGTCGTTTGGTTGTTTGGGGAAGTGCCAGCTAGTAAGGAAAGTGGTTGCAGGAATTGCGGTTGAGGTAATTGATTTTGAAAGGGGGGTTGTTTTCCTCTCCAATTTTGATTCCATTGGTTCTGATATGGTTGTTGTTGTTGTGGAGGCCAAGGGGTCCACATTGATGGATCAACAAAGAGTGGGTTATTTTGTTGCATGGGTGGGTAAGTTTGCTGCATGGGTGGGTAAGTTTGTTGCATGGATGGGTAATTCATTTGATTAGTGTATTGCATTTGATTGTAGGGGGGGTAACTCATTTGATTGAAAGAAGAATAATTATTC
>ML780473.1:693044-724397 GCA_009831015.1 Picea engelmannii
GGTAGAGATTATGTTAGGGTTTTTTCCCCTAGAAGGCAACCCTCTTTTATGAGGGAAATGTATTGCGGCTATGGTTGATGGTGAATATTGTATTATGAAAGAGGAGACTGTGAGAGAAAGAAGAGGAATTTACAGTGGGTTTTTCTGTAGGTTGTATCCCTTCATTTGCTGGATAATAATAAAGGAAGGACCTAGCAGTTTCTCTGGTGGACGTAGCCCACACTGGGTGAACCACGTAAATCTATGTCTCTCTTGTATTGTGTGTATTCTATGTTTTGTTTCTACATTTGTTTTATTTTATTGCTCCGCGGTCCTGTTTTTCTAACAGGAAGACATCATGAGGAAAAGGAGACACTGTTATGCCCAGTTCCTCTTAGCCCATTGAGAGATCAGTAAAAAAAAAGTCTTTTGTAGGGGAATCCATTGCATCAAAGAAGGGGGAAGCCATCCAATCCCAGAAAATAATTCCTACCTCAACTAAAAAAGGGGAAGACTCTGAGCCAGGAGGACAGTTAGACAACGCTCCTAAAACAATCATGGAGGTATCATTAGAACCAGCCAACCAAGTAGAGAAGACCCCTGACCTCAACTTACAAAAAAAGAAAAATTTTGAATCATCTAGATCAGTCATACATCCTAAAGACCAAATGTCACAAAGTAAGAGGCAAAATAAAGAGGAGATAGATCAACAAGATATTTTATAGGAAGCAACTGTCAAACCCATTAAGGAATTGGAAAATATTCCTGGGGTAGTTAATCGGTCTTCCCAAAAATCAGTTGGTGAATTGAAAGAAAATGTTAAAGTGACAAGCAAAAAATAAAAAAATCTTGAAAGGGGGAAGGCACAAAGGGGACAAATTATGGAACATACACCTCAATCTTCCATGATAGAAATAAAGGTTGATCAGTAGAAGCAGACCCCAAAATTCACAACTCGGGACCTTAACATGAAAGTCAAAATGACACAGGAGAAAAAAGTGTTCAGACCTACAACCATTATTAAAATAAAGAAGAGGAAGTTGTTTGAGGAAGATTATACCCCTGTCAACAAGTCTAAGGAAGTCTTGCTTCCCATATGAAGGACCACCAGAAGAATGTCTAAATAGGTGAAAGTCCCAAATATACCTTCTCTACAAGGAGAACCCGTGGATATTCTGGGTTCTCTAGAGAAATGAAGCGGTTGTGGATTTACAGTGAGTGAAGTAGAAGGGTTGGTGATAGTAAGTGAAACAGAAGGGTTGTTAACATAGAATTTAAGGGGTTTGAGAAAAGAAAAAGAAGCCCGAGAGGAGGTGACTAAGGAAGCAATTAAATCTAGCCCAGACAAGTTCCTGAACAAACAAAAATTGATGGCAGAGATTGAGAGGATGGAGTAAGAGATTAAATAATACAAGCTATTGGACAGGCATATCAAGGTAGAGAATGCACAATTAAAAGAACATCATGTAGAGGTCTCTGCCAAACTAGAAAAAGTCTTATGATTGATCCAATACACTAAGGTAATCAAGAGGGAATTGAAGAGTGAATTTTCTAGTTTTAATATCTTGCAACCTGAGAAATGACAGATAAGGATTCAATTTTGCAGAAAATTTTGGGTATCATTTTTTGATAATATTGCATGAGGACATGCAACACCTTCAACATGGGGGAAATGTTGAGTCTCTATTTTGACATGTATAATGCCCTATCTTATCTTTCATCTGAGCCTTTTTGCCTATGTTATAAGTCTATACTTGACTATTTCCACCCAAACACATACCTAATGACCTTGTTCATGTTTACAAGAGGTAATTGATGATTTAAATCATGTTTGTTTAACTTACTTGAAATAATGCAATTAAAGTGTTTTATTTTGTATTAGTCTGAATGGTTTGACTCATGAGCATCTCATCGGGTACTTGCACCATTCCAGTACTACCAGTCATCGTGAAATCCGATACCAAATCCATTATGATACCCAAGGAAATTTTGATCTGGTACTGTCTTCTCCAAATCCATTCCGATATCGAGTCATGTGCTATTCCAGTATTGTCTTCTCTGTGCCTAATCTGGTACTAAGATTCACGACTGTGTATTCCAGTACCAAAATATCTGTTTCCAGAATATACCAGTTGGACCAGAATGTTGATGAATATTTCGAGAAGGCAGTTGAACCAGATCTTCCAAATCATTTTTCCAGACTACGAGAGACTCCATCACTCATGCACTTCGTGTCATGAGGACGGAGTCGATCCCTGAAGAATCGATATAAATATCAGTTGTAAATCTTTAAAACTGTTTAATGTTTATCTATAGATATTGATAGTATCAAATCACCTTTTATATAAGGGACGATGTATAGGTGATAAGGATAATAAGGAATGAAATGAAGTCTGTTATCAGAAACAGATAATACATATCGTTCCTATGTATGAAGTGAGGAACGATTGATCCAATTTACCAGTTGAATTAATACAAAATATTTATTATGTCAATTCCTGAGTGTGAGTGAAACGTTTTATTTTTTCACTTTCTTAAGGGGTTCCTTGTTGGTTCGGCAAGGGCCCACCGCCCCAACCAAGGTAAACCTCCCTGTATATGTTTTGTTTGATTTTGTGAGTATTTTACAGTAGTGTAAGTTAATGATCTTTTATCTATTTTCAGAGTTCAACATTGAGTGAATTGTTTCTGGATTGGTGTGAACAATCAAGTGCTAGATCGAATAGATATTTCATTCTCAAATATTGGAGATTTCCATCTAATTATTTGAAGTGTGGGATTGATATCTTGAGTTTATGATTGCAGTAGATTTAGTACATCAAGGAACCAAAATACTTTATATCTCATCTTCATGCTCTGTAATGAAGTCTCTTAGTTATGCTGAATGTTCCTTTTACTGGTTTGTTTGAATTACATGAAGCTGGAATTGATTTTGATTTCAAGAGTGGTTGGAGTTGATTGTTATTTATTGTTTTGATTATTACATGAGACAAGCTTCTTAAGTTATATGAAAAAGGAACCCCAACAGAGGGTTCCTATAGCTCAGTCCATTAGAGATCATCAACAAGGTATCATACACAATGGTAAGTCATTTTTGGAACCTACATTTGTATCCCACACTTGTACAAGATCAACTCCCTCTATCTTCTCTATAACAAGAAGAATAGGTAGCACTAGGGTTTTCAAATGCCACAAAACCATAACTTCTTCTCTTACTAGAGATACATGATAAAACTCTTTCTTTTTTCCTCTAGCTATAAGTCCTAGTATTCCTATTTTCCTTAGGAAAAAACCTTGACCCCAGTCTTCCCTCGACATTTCTTTGAGAACCTTTGTTGTTACTTAATTAGTTTATTCAATCCATAATTTGACAATTTTCTAGGGCACACACATTATTCCCATATTTCTATGCATGACATATGTAACCCTTCATAAATGCCAAAAAGTCTAGTCATTGACTCATCAATGCACTCATGTTTGTTTAGATTGTGTAGTGCGTATATTCCAATTTTGTTAAGCCCATCAATTATTAATAACATTTATTCAATATTCCATGATGTCCACTAAACTTATTTATTTTGATCAATAAAATGAGAGAGTTCACATGGAAACTAGATCTTAGAATGGGTATCATTTTCCACCTACAAATAAAATTTTTGAGACACACACCATAGAAAGTAATTCTATGATACCAAAATTCATCCAAAGAGACTTTAAATCATTATTCTTTTACCTTCACCATCTATGAGAGTTTATTTCACATTCCTACCCAATTTTTGGTTATTATCACACAAGGAGACAAAGGACCCTCCCAAACCCAATCCCACAAACTTGTTGATTCCATTCCATTACCATGCCATTTCCATTTCCATTCCATGCCATTATCATCCCATTTCCACTTCCACACCATTTCCATGCCTTTCCATGCCATGACATTGCCATTCCATTTCCATGCCTTGAAAAACCATGCCATGCCATGCCATTGCCATGCCATTCCATTGACATGCCTTTCCTTTCCATGCCATGACTTTCCTTTGCATGCATTTTCACACTAGTACATTTGGGTCAAATTTCGACGGTGTGTTCGATGCAATTGCCACTTTATATTGTCAGAAGAATGACAAACAATAGACCCCCTCAAAAACCATTTCACATGACGTCTATTTTTCGATGACATAGATTTCGTCATAAGAGTGACGTCTTGGAGGTGGCAAGACCGACGTCCTGAACATGGAAAGAGCAATGTCTTGGACATGGCAAGAGTGATGTCTTGGATGTGGCAAGAGAGACATCCTAGACGTGGCAAGAGAGACGTACAGAACGTGGCAAGAGCGATATCTTGGGTGTGGCAAGAGCGATGTCTTGGATGTGGCAAGAGAGATGTCCTGGATGTGGCAAGAGAGACGTCCAGAATGTGGCAAGAGCGAAGTCTTGAAAGTGGCAAGAGAGATGTCCTGAATGTGGCAAGAGAGACATCTTGGATGTGGCAAGAGTGACATCTTGGTGGTGGCAAGAGAGACATTAAGAGGTATCATCTCCGACGTGGTTGTTATGGGAGCAACACTCTTGGAGGTGGAAAGAGCGACGTCTTGGAGGTGGCAAGAGAGACGTGTTGGACGTGGCAAGAGTGACATTAAGAAGTATAATCTTCGACGTGGTTGCTATGGGAGTGACACTCCAAGACGTTGCAATAGCGACTATGTTAAAGGTATTTAAAAAAAAGTACAATATCAATATTGAGAGGAACATGTACATTAACCTTTACTAAAATACTATCCATATCAATATTTAAATCTATATCATCGGTCTTAGGAAAGGTTGGTTGAAAAGGAGGACTAACTTCCAATGGTAAAGGGGGTCTTGTCTAATGAGGTTTAGGATCACTAGGATATGTCTCGGGTGTGTTATCACACGAAATCACAATTGTTAAGCTAAAGTCCAAAAGCTCAAGTGCAATCATGCGTAATAAGACTACAAAAATATACTAGAGAGTAAGTCCCTGTTTTTAGAAAGGATCAAAATAATATTGTACTTTCTTGGGTACTTCGAAACAAGTGCCATCCAATACAAGATCCTATATACCAATGTGATATCCGAGAAACATAAATTCCAGAGGCTTCACTGAAACCTATGACAATTTGTTTGACATTTAGTAGACAATTATATCATCAATGATACAACTTGAAGTCATTACAGGTATTGCTTTGTATCCTTTGGATAGCACAACAACTTCACACATAGCATGCAAGTGTTCTTTATATACACATTGATTAGAAGAGAAAATTCATAGAATGCAAATTGTAGCAATTCGAAACAACCATAACAGATATGGACTCCAGATATAAAGCTCATAATCTCTCATGCCAAGACATTTGAAAATGTTAAACCATGTAAAATTCAATATCCCAATACTTGGTCGAAACAAGGTGCGGAAAAATACAAATTTAAATACTTCAACAACTATAGCAGATTTGGCCTGCAGATATACATCACATATATATTTCAAGTTTAGTTTCAAATAGAAACCAATGTTATTGTTATATACACAACTAATCCATCTAGTTTCAAATAACAACCAATGTTAACTGTCATATACACAGTTAATCCGTTTAGTAGATATATTAAGTGATTGAACGTCACAGTCATTTTTCAACCATGGTCCAAGAACATGACAGGCCAAAGCAGAATATTGTGAATTTGTTCAAATGGCTTCCTGTATTGCACATTATGAGGAAGGTGCACATCCAAACTGTAGATGATCTCATAGATTTCAGATATAATCTCAGGAAAAGAAACATCCATATATCGAATTAATGTATTCAAGATATACGTGATATGTTATCTAATTCTATAGATGCATCCATTTAGCTAGAATTATTTACATGCTCACATTCATCAATCCATTCAGAATACCTGCAAACATTTTTTAGAAATACAAATGGCTAAGTCATCCATAGAGATATTTATTACTCCATTGCATATTAAATCCCTCTCCTCCAATTCAGTAAGGACGACCTTTGTTCAATAATTCAAACCTCTATAAATATCAAATATTTAGTTAATCTAACTACACTACTAAAAAAAGGCATGTGCCAAAACCCAAACACTAAAATATATGGTTCATAAAGCTTACACATCAACGGGCTCGCTCAATGATTTCAATTCCAATTAATCCAATAGAGGATATTATGTTCAGTAAGGGCTCAAAAGTAGAAAAGTCACTTGTGAAAATTAATACTACATAAAAATAACCTTAGGAAAACACAAAAAACTACACTGACCATTTATTGAGGTGTTGAAACTCTCCTGGAATATCTTGCATGAAGCCTCCCCGATAAGATCTTTTTGATCCTTGAATGAATAAAAATGTGAGAGATGGAAAAATTTCAAATTGCAAGGCTTCATATAGTCAACAGACTAAATGTCAAATTGCAAGGCTTACTTTTTGGGAAACCAAATAATATAAGACCCAGAAATATCGAAAGAAAAATAAACAAACTACATCAAAATCACTCTTAGATATTCAACCTAAGTTGGGAAAAAGTACATGCCACTTTTATATCATAGGGAATAGTTAATCAAATATACTAAAGTTGAAAACTAACGATCCATTGCCTATTTTTATATCTCAACATTAAATGTAGTCAAAGTAAGGATACCAAAGGGAAGATATTTAACTAGGCAGGTACACTTTTGAATTAATGTCATGTGCCATACAAAGTCCTATTCATGGAAATTTGATCAATATTTAACAGTTATCACCACAAAAATCTATGGCAGTTAGCAAATTTCTGGGGAGGCTGACACATCATTAGCAATCCTTTTTACAGCACAATAAAAATGCAGAAAAGCCTACACCAATGTAATTGGAACGGACAAAGAAGAAAAAATGAACGAAATCACGTTCTCACAAGAATGAGTATGTATAAAATTCCCACAAGAATGAGTATGTATAAAATTCCCACAAGAATGAGTATGTATAAAGAAGAAAATAGGGAAAATAGAAAAATAGAACAAAAACGTCATTCCAAGAGAATTTAAAATGTTGAACATCCATGGTGAGTTGTTTCAACAGAGATTGTGAGGAAGATTTTGTTTTTTATCTTTAAGAAGATATCTTCGAGAACAAATTTTACAATGATTTGCCTAAATATTTTCAAGAAAATGTGAGTCAACCTTCTAGTGCAGAGAACTTGAATCATGAATAATTATCATGAGTTGTTGTGCAAAAATTAGTGCAAGACAGGCAGATATGGGATTGTTTTATGCATGCCGACAAAGAGAAAAAACATATTTTTGAACCTGCACTCACTTGATTTTCCAGCAATACGCTAATACATGATGAATACGAGGATGAATTTAATATGGTGCAAATTTTTTATTCGGAAGATAAAATTGTTAGAAATATTGTTGTCATTGATGTCAAAGACAGGGAGAGTCTACAAATGGCATTGATGTTAGAAATAATGTTGTCATTGGATTTTTATTTTTTTTAATTGGACTGAAGACTTTGGTTTACATTTTGGTTCTTTGTGCATTATTTCTTGTGGTAGGAACATTCATTACAGTATCTACAAATAAACAAGATGAATCACTTGAAGAACTAGGTCAAAATGAAGTAATTCTAAATTCTTTGGATTCTCCCTGGCTAACAAAAAAAATAAGCATATACTTTTTGGGATTCTTAAACCATTATTTTTCAAAGTGCATGATGTCCATAGCAAGATTTACAATGTACCAGACAAGATGCTTTTTTTGGATGAAAAACAACTTCTAAACTTTGGATCTATAGACTATGGAACCAGGTAAACTCAATCCCCAACAGGCTATAAAATTGTAATTGTGACCAATCTTCTATCTCAAGAGCCCTACACAATTCTTAGCAGGCATTGAACCTGCTGGACCAGTATTAGATATGTATACAAAAACCTCATCAGACATTTCCCTGTCAAATGCTCTGAAAAGGTGGAAGGTCTAGTAGAGCACGTCGGTGGAGGAAGCTTCCCTCTTTCGTATCATCTCAATAAGTCAATGCGTGGCAGGATTTAATAGGATGTGGACAGATGATGAAAATGCAAGAGAGAACTCCCCTAAACGAATGCCTTTAGTGTAAAAATACAAGGCATGCAATAGACACAAGCTGATAGAAAAAGAAAAATTAGGGAGTGCATTAAACACTTCATAATTTCCAAGTTTTAAGAATTTTTTTATTTTACACTTGTAAAGGGACCGGGGAAGAAACATAATTTGATGTGCTCCTTCTCCTTATTAAAATGAATAAAAACCTAGGTCAATATTAACTTCAAATCTATCAAGTATAAAAAAGGATCAAATCCTTTAAGGTGTAACCTTTTTTATGGTGCAAAAACTTGTGCAAAGGTTTGGACGTCAAAGATTTTTATGGTGAAAAAACTTGTGCAAAGGTTTGCAATTATATGACCAACTGAAAAACACATGTATATATGATGTATCTGTGATGCATCCAACGTTTCAATCAAAGCTTATACTCAACATTGAAAATGGTCGCTTTAGTCTTGAACAACTAATGGTAAAATGGGTCGCTATAGTATTTTGTCATGCACAACACCTTTGATACAAGGGTGCAAACCCTTGAATACATTTAACCACAGGAATCCCTCCTAATGCATAATTATGGTCAGTGAATTGATTTCAGTATGGGTTGGGCCTCTGCCTTTTCTTCAGGGCATACAGAGATGAACTGTTGGGCGCTTAGGGCCCCTATAGGCATGGTGATTTGAAAAGTGTCCTAGGTCATAGACTACTATAAACAAAATCATGACCATGTGAACCAAAACAATCTAATACTCATAAGTGGATGGTGCAGACCTCCAAAGGGATGTCTAATAAGCATGGAGCCAGATTTGAACCCTTAATTTTTCCTTCACAAAATTTAAAAAAATAATAATCCAGCAAATAGAGATTGTTATGATCCCTAGTGGACGTTGCAGACCTCCCAAGGGATTCCTAATAAGCATGGAGTCAGATTTGAGCCCTGAGCTTTGCCATCTCAAAATCAAAATAAAAAAATAATGCTCCAGCAAATAAAAATTCTTATGAACCCCTGCTCCAACATTTAAAAATTATTATGAACCCCCTTCCTCTTCATCTATTGATGTTGTCCAACTTACCATTCCCTTGATGATTTATTGATAATAACAATCATCTTAAGTGTGTGGAAACAAATGGATATGGGAAGACACTAATCGTGCATTGAGAAATCAATATGCTTAAGTTCCCTAATAGTAGTTAAAACCCATGCTAATCATGATGCTTCCATTTTATCATCCCAATTTGCATGCCCCTGCTAGTATGGTATATAAGGATAATTTCATGGTCATTTAAACTCAGTTTTTTGACTTTCTAGCCTTGGACTTTCATGTAATCCTTAGTGTTCAGTGTACCCAACAGACCCAACCCACTAGTCCTTATGCTTTGTGAACCTAGCCTAAGCTTAGAACTAGATATATCGGTCATTAGATGTAATCATGAGAATACCACCAAAGCAATTTGTAAAACAACCGCCAAACCATATTTGGCAACTTGAATAAACAACCCATTTGTACAAAGAAAGTAGAAAGGGAAAACCACAAAATAAAGGTCAAATACGATAGAACCGTTGAGGATGAAGAGCATTTTAGAACAAATGCTAGAAAGCACTCACAACAACAACTAACAATATCTAAAATGATAATCAATGTTGTCCCATTAATCTGAGGGTCAAGTTTACCGAGTTTAGTTCCAGATCAAATTTGAATTATTGAGTGGAAAAAGCTTGTATCTTTCAAAAGAAACCTGAAATGAGCTATGTAATCAAAATTACATTGAAGTAATACTAAGCAAGGAATCAGATCTACTGCAGAATATCACAATTCAATCATTTTGATCCCGAAGTTAAATATGCAAAAATACCTCTATTCAAGAATTATATGCATAGTTTGTATAGAAAAGACACTCAACCTAGCCTTTAAGGCACCCTTGTTCATCAATAAGATTAGCATATAGAGAAACAATCATAATTAAAACCTTTCGCAACCCTATACAATCTTCAACAACAGAAATAATGCAGTTATACCTTTTAAAAAAAATGTTGAGAATATACATAGTCAGAGATCAACAGGTTGTATCAAAAAACAAATGTATCAAGGGTATTGATTAAAAGATGTAGTAAAACTCTTTGTGCTTCAAGTAGTGGCTAGAAGCATTTCCTGACTCCCAAAATTGATAAAAAGAATGCACTTGACATGAAAGTCTCCATCAGTACTGATGGATTGGATACATTGTAGTAAAAGCGTGAGGCCGAATCATACACTCAACCCCCAGGTAAGGTCCCCTTGCTTCATTTTCCTGATTTATGTTGAATGGATGTCCAACACTACCATAGTATGGCACTCTGTCCCTATAAGAGTCATAACCTCCTGGGTAGCCTGGATTACCTTCTCCAAGGGCACCACCATGACCACGAGGTTCATGAGCATTCTCATTGTATCCAACCATTGGGCCACTAGAACTACGTTGAAACTGACGTAGATTGGCTTATTGATACTGTTGTTGCTGCACCTGTTCTTCTCGATGTAAAAAATCTTCTCTATATTTAGCCTGTTGAGCTCGCATTGCTCTTAACTTCTCCTGGTATTGAAAATTAATTTCTCTGGTGCACTGGCAATAAAGAAAACATGCAGTTTGGTCATTAAGCATCCATATGAACACAAATGAGAATGTATAAAACCGTATCCCTTCATAATAGTAATTGGATATAAAACAATTTGCAGCATCCGTGGAGAAAAGAAATGTATAAAACCATATCCCTTCTCCTCGCAAAGCAATTTATTTCACTTAGATGAGCAAAGACTAATATTATAACAATATAAACTCTGGAGCCTCAATTATGTTACTTAATGGACAAATTAACTGAATAGGTACTAAAGGGTGTCCGGTTATAATTTAATTTCAAATTCTATAAATGGTTTCAATTGAAGAATCTCCTTATATCAAGAAAGAGCAAGCCAAGTAATAAATGGCAAGGTTATCAAATTTGGATGCCTAAGTTTGGATTTTAATGCTATCATCCACATAGTGTAGGTTACTTTGTATAAATCCAATCATAGAAAGTCCACATTGGATAGTAAAATTTTGAATTATCATAACATTATAACGCCTTTAGTAAATTGGACTAATATATTAACATCAAATTAATTGGTTACATATAATTCCATTATTCCTGATATAGTTTAGGTTACTTTGTATAAATCCAATACACAGTGTTTTTATGTCTGGGTTGGGCCTTGGATTTTTACAGAGTTGATGCTGCCAATTCAAATTGCCATAAATTTCAAACACCGATACCAGGAATATGAAATCAGTTATCTGCACCAAGCAAACAATTTGGCAGACCTCATAGAAGTATAATCCGATATTGATATTGGTCATCAAAACTGACTACAACAACCACTACATGGTAGGCATAAAATACTCAAATTTGAACAGTTGTATACTATAGCAAGCCAACTCAAAAGAAATTGAAAATAAACCTTTGATTGATAAGTGTTCGCAAGCGAGAAATTTTCAGATAAGGAAACTGCAGCTTATCTTGGAACAAAGGATTAGCCTCAATAATCTTTTTAAGCTCAACTAACATGATATTCCTTGTTGGCTTGTTATCTCCATACTTGGAAAGTTGCTCATTTTCATTGGTGTTCAACCAAACATAACAAAAAAGACAACAATAAATAAATAAAAAATAAAAAAGGATGAAAAATAACATCTATGTGAAAGAGATCACAACTAGATGGCAAGGATGTCACCAATCAGGGAAATCCCCTCGGATCTTTCTACAACAAAAATGTACTATGACAAGATGTGTAACTTTGATAATAATGTTGAAGCAAGAGATTCCTTAAAAATATCTAAGAAAGACAAAAGAGTATGTATGTAACCCATAGGCTTACTTGTAGCAGAGCCAAGATTATTTTCACACACAAACTTGAAATTCTCTAAAGTAAGAAGCTGTGTAATTTCCTTGAATAGCTCTTCATTGAAAGAAGAAAACACCTTTAGGTCTTTCACTAGAATTTCCACTACTTTTGCTTGATCTTGCCTGAGACAATATCACATGTATGTCAGAAGTATCAATCACCAATTCAAACAAGTCTGAGCATCAAACATAGAAAATATACAACAACACTCAAGATGACTGAAATTGAAGCATTTGTGGTATGGAATATATGCATGATTTTTTTCTCAATCGATGTAACAAAAGCATCACAACCAAAAATAAAAGTGAAAAAAAATTCATTTGTTACAAAGTATACACATGCTAAGATCATTGATCATGAACATGAATGTATTTCAGCATTAGAGAGCCAAAAACAAAAAAAGGACTAATTTGGCTTTGCAACACTTGTCACAGATATCTTGTGAGTATGTAAATGTTTCAAATGATGGAATGAAACCTCATCCAATGCCAACTTGTGTCAAAGCAGTGCAATGTAACTCAAACACGTGGACTCTTTTCATTCCTTTATTAGCCACCGCCTTATAATGCATATTTTCATCCACATGATTTTCGGCATTTTCTTATTCTCAGAGTCTTTGGACAATGGATTATGTTGTCGAAACCCAACATAAAATTGAGATTTTGGATGATATCTTACAGGATAACAATGTAGGTCATTTTATGCAATACAAATTCCATCTCTGCCTCCTAGACATTTTCTACAATACAAATTCCACTTCTATTCAATCTGCCTTCTGTGATGCTTCCTTGTGCCTGTGTGTATCCATGATGACTGTACTTGTCGATCGCGCTTCTAATATACGAGATAAATATCCCATATGCCTATAACTAGGATATGATACAATGAAGAAATTTACACAGAAAATACAAACAAACAACAATTGCAGAAAGAACAACCAAATCTTGAATGCTTTTTTGTTTTATTCCAATGAGCTCAATTTTTTTTTGTACATTGTAAGTCACTTAGGTGAAGCACCTAGAGTCTCATTGGAAATGGATGACCAAGAGACAATTGAATTTTTATTATTTAAGTCACTTGTAGTAAATGTGACTTATTTTTTATTAACTTAAATCTATTCTAAACTTATATAAAATAATATGACCATTATACCAATATTCCTATGCATATTTTTCAAGTAACTTCAGGTAATCTATGCATTCATTTTCTTTGTACCATTTTCTGTTATGTAGAATGGTCTGGCCATGACTGTTTCTTGTTCTTTGTTCTTCATTTTAATGCTTGTTTGTATGGTATAGGTTGGACCACAAACAATTTTTGTAGTTGGCAGGGAGGATGATATGGAATCATCTCAAAGTAGTTTTCATGATGGTGATGAGGATGGTGATGATGCTGCAAGTTGGGAAATTGTTGATGATAATACAAGCGATGCATTTGAAGTTGATAAGGAGGTAATGTTATTTATTTTGATCAGATTGATGATTTTTTAGGTAGTTTGTTTTAGACATATTCTCTAGTAACATATCTTGTCTATAATGAATAGCTGGAACAGGTTGTGGAAGATATTCCAAACCCAATTACTACTGATGGAAATCATGATATGGAAACTTTACCATCAGATGAAAACTTGAATGACTATAGAAATGGTGGCATGTCAATTCCTCGAGGAGCATTTGGATTTGTTTCTAGACTTTCCACTGGTCTACTTGGATTTCAAGGTTCCAAGAGCTTACCAAATACTATGGATGCAAGTTCTCAGGAGAAAACTACTCTATAGAATGGACTTGAACAAAACACTAATGAGATTGAGATGAGCAATGTTGAATGTGAACAACTTACAAGAGATTCCAAGTGTCATCAATTGAAACATATTGAAGATGGTTTGACTGCTATGCTTGTAGCATCAGAGGTGACAGATTCTAAGATCAGGGTAGAATGTAGTGGCCACATAAATGAGGAAGATGTTCAAATTTTCCAAGACAGAGTGCAAGTTTCCACAAGAGAGTATTCAACAGGCAGTATGCCTACTCATATGAAACTAAATTTATATCAAATGCATAACTTGTCTGTTTCTAGAAAAGATGATCGGTTCAAACACTTCAAAAGTGTCAAAGACCCTCTGGACCATTACTTTCTCAATGAAACAACTTGGGTATTTTCGGAGTGTGCATGATTGTGTCATACTTTCAGTATAGTATGTTTATGTCTTGTCTTGTTCTGCTTGATATTAAGAATCAAGCATCAGAGGTGACAAATTCTAAGATCAGGGTAGAATGTAGTGGCCACATAAAAGAGGAAGATGTTCAAATTTTCGAAGACAGAGTACAAGTTTCCACAGGAGAGTATTCAACAAGCAGTATGCCTACTCGTATGAAAATCAATTCAGATAAAATGCATAACTTGTCTGTTTCTGGCAAAGATGACTAGTTCAAACACTTTGACAGTGTCAAAGACCCTCCGGATCATTACTTTCTGAATGAAACAACTCAGGTATTTTTGGAGTGTGCATGATTGTGTCATACATTCAATCTAGTACGTTTATGTATTGTCTTGTTCTACTTGATATTAAGAATCAAGATGATGTTGCATTTTTACTGTAACAATGTTAAACGTTTCAATATCTTATAAACAGAGTTCTTATGATAGAAAGTGGTCAAAGAAAGTTTAGCAAGAGTGCAGTATCCTTGAAAAAAATTTGCCTGGTAAGCATTTAATTATTTGCTTGCTCTCTGATTTGGAATAAAAAATTTAACTGAATTATACATGCTAGCACGTTTTAAAACCTCTTATTATGACTGGACAGACATGATTTATGTGTGAGTATATGAGGATCATATGGATTTGCTCAGGGATGTGATTCTTGGAGCCAGTGGGTCTCCATATCAAGATGGCCTTTTCTTCTTTGATATTTATCTTCCATCTGATTACCCTCAGGCACCATAGGTAATAATTTGTTACTTTTTTTTTTTGGAAATTAGGGTTTGTATTAATTCCTGTAAAAAATATAGCTGTCTGTGATGCATTTACCTATGTGGTAGTGGTGCCCTTGTGGGAAACCACTGTTGCCAAGTGTCCAAGTTCAAAGGAGGAAACGGTGCCCATATGGGAAAGCATCGTTTCCAAGTGTCATGCAAAAGGAGTTAATCTATGCTACGAGGCCACACAGGGCCGACTAGCAATGTAAGAAAAACAGAGCCAGTAGTGTTGAGTCAAGAAATAGAAAGCATTAGAAGACATTAGAAACCAGGTCCTAGCTACAGCTCGGTGTAAATATGTCTCGCCTGTGCTTTTCCTTTTTTGTGTTCAACCATGGCATGTCGAAGATCTTGAAGAAAATCCATCAGGGTGTCCACTCTGCTCCAGCAGTCAGCTTCCCTATTCTGTGTGTCGAGCATAGCCAATTTGATATCCTCTAGGTATTTTTTAATGTTACTCAGATCATTATGGAGCTCGGTTTGATCTTCGTACTTGTCATAGAAAGGAATTGGGTGGGTGGACTGTGGAGAAGAGGAGGAGGATCTCAGGAGGGAGGTGGGAGGAGAGGTGGTGGGGGAGGGCGTGGAGGGGAGGGCGGAAAAGAGGTACGTCGAGGGGGAGAGGGGGGAGGTGGTGCGTAGCCTAAATAATTTCCAAGAAGATCAAACCACTCGACCCTAGAAGTGTAGGGGTTTGAGAGGGGGGTGAGGTCAGGGGCAGGGTCACAGGGTGGTTGGGCATGAGCGGGCACAACTACATGAGCCAGAGGAGGGGGAAAGACCTCTACAGGGGGGTGATCAACTAAAGGAGACAAAGGAGGGGAATGGGCAACTTCTTGAGGGGTGTTAGCAGCTTCACAGGGAGAGTCAGAGGTAGGCGTTTTCCTTCCCTGGGCCTTGTACCAGGTTGCTCCTCACTTTTGCCTGCTCCGGGTTCTAGGCATGATGATAGCTGGCGGCCCCCAGGGGAGGAGACCTCTAAAGAACGATGAGCTTGGATGGGAGGAACCCCATAGAAAAATTGAAAATAAGGAGATATTGCACCAGTACTCGGTTGCAGAACGAAGGAAGGGGTGAACCCAAGAGGTTAGTCTTTGTGAATTATGAGCGAGCGAGTGAGGAGAGGAAACCACATCTCGGATTTAGGAGTAGGCTGATCAAGATGGAGATGAAGTGATTGGAAAGGCCCTATACACGACGCCATGAATATGCACAGGTCACATAGCTTCCAATTTGTGTGAGCTCCACGGCCTGTGTGCCATGAAGATGCACAGGCTGCATAGCTTCCAATTCATGTGAGATCTGCAGCATGTGCGCCATGAATATGCACAGGCTGTAAAGCTTCCAGTTTGTGTGAGCTACGTGGTGAAAATGAAATTTGGAGGGTGGTGGTTGGCCGTTTAAATTCTAGAGGTGACTAGAGTAGATGGTGAAGGTTGGATGCCAAGTGGCATATGGACTCGTCCAAAATATCACCTATCATTTCATGGAGACACCCCATCCGGGGGTTGATCTCTGGTGTGAGCTATGTTCCTGCAAGCACTGACTATGGGATGAGAGGGATTAGTGGAAGGGGAACAAGAGAAGACACCTTCCTCCAACTTGACACCAATATTTTCCAACCAATCAACAACCTAATTGGCCATTCTTCTTACATGGGATAAAAGGATTACCCATTGAGGCTGGAGAGTTGATTTTATTCTGCGACGCCCATTCATGAGTCTCCAGCTTCGATAAATTTTCTCCTGGCCTTCCCCATTGAGCAGATGCGAGAGGAGATTTATAATAATTTGTGAGTCGCCTTCCAGAATGAGGGGGAAAAGAAATTTCTCTGAGGCTACTTGTAAACCGCATTGGAGGCTCCATATTTCCACAGCGTTGTTGGTATTGTGCCCCATATTACCTGATAGGATATGGATGATTTCCCCTTTACTATTTTGGATGACCTCACCATAGCCTGCTGGTCCCAGATTCCCTTTGGAGGTTCCATCGAAGTTAAGTTTAAAAATGTCTGTGGGTAGAGATTCCCAATGAGTGTGGCTGGTCTTGCGTCTTGTAGCATCAAAAGGCCTTTCAGGGGTAGGAATGATATTGAGTTGCTAGGTGCTCAGGATGATAGTTTCATTTTGTGGGATTTTTATATCCTGCTCCGTCTAGGGTTGCAATGAGATTTTTTCATTGATATTGGTGTGGATTGTGGTCCACACATCTTGCCAGTTCCTGGTGACCAAATTAAAAATTCATCTGTTCCTCTCTTTCCATATTTTCCACAGAATGAAGCYCGGGAGCAACTGCCAGATTCTATTGAGGATGGGTGAGTGAAAGGTCGAGCTTCTCTAGTCTTCAATAGTTTCCCTTAGACCTGTGTGGTTCCTGTCCGTTGTTCTCATGATGTTGGTGATGTGATCCCAGATGCACAAACTATAGGGGCATAGATTGAGAAGATGATTTTGAGTTTATTCCTCTTGTCCACATAGATGACACCAAGAGGGGCCAATGAAACCCCTTTTTCTTAAATTGTCMTAGGTGAGAATGTTGTTGTGCGCCACTAACCAAAGGAAGGTACTAATTTTCGGCCAGGATTTCATGTCCCAAATTTTCCCCCAAACCTCCTCTCGAGGTAAGGTTTTGTGACCCGTTTTTATGTAGTAAGCTTATGGGATGTTGAAGGTGCCTATGGTGGAGTGTCCCCATCTGAGTATGTCCTCCCCTTGTTGACTTGAAATTTTCCTTGAGGAAAGATGCTCCTACAAGGGATGAAGGTTGAACTTTGGGGGAATGTTCAAGTTCTTGTGGGAGATTTTCCAGGTGCGCCATATTTCCCCTAGATCAAAAGGCTTCTAGAAATCAATCACTTTGTGGAGTCTAGTAGAATTTGTGAGGGGGATGAGGTTATAGAGAGTTGGATCTATGTTTAGGGCTGGGATTTGTTGCCACGAATCACTCCAAAAGTATGTCGAGGATCCACTATGCAGTTCCCAAAATGAATGGTCCGTGATAAGTCCTCGATTGTTCCTGGCCACATTCCAGATGAGCGACCTTGGACTTTGACTATTCCACCTGATGAGATCTCTTTCAGGAATTGTGGGGGTGTATTTATTCCTCCATAGTCATGCCCAAATATCTTGGTGTCTCTTTAAATATCTCCACCAAATTTTAGCACTGAGGACTTTGTTGAGAATGGTTGGGTCTTGGAGATCAAGGCCTCCTTCTTTTTTTGGATTGCAGACTTTTTTCCAGTTTACCAAGGATATTTTGCGCCCTTATTTAATGCCTTTCCACATAAATATTCTTTGAATCGTTCTTAAGGTGTCGAGGATAAAATTTGGGGCCGCCATGGCTGAGAATATGTAGACTGGGAAATCTTGGAGAACTAATTTAAGGAGGATGAGGCGCCCAGGCAGATTGAGGGAGCGAAAGGTCCAAAGGGAAAGTCTCTTCCTAAAGCTGGACAGTAAGGAATCCCATGATGTATTTATGAGTGGGTTATCAATGAGGGGGATGCCAAGTAGACAAATGGGAGGGCACTGCAGGTGAAGCCTAGGATGAGAGTGAGATGGTTTTGGATTTCAATAGGTGTGTTGAAGAAGAAGACTTAGGATTTGGTTAGATTCACCTCCATACCCGATGCTTCACAGAAGAGGTCAATGATAGATCTGAAGTGTCAGGCTTCTCTAGCTGTGGAAAATCCCATAAGAAGTATATCATCTATGAATTGGCTATGAAAGATGGGGGGATAAATGCCATGGGGGGTGAGGCCAGAGAGAGAGTGGTCCCTAATGGATGCTTTGAGAGTGTGGCTAAGCCCTTCTGCCATAAGGATGAAGAGGAAGGGTGAGAGCGGGTCCCTTTGTATTATGCCTCTTGAGGGGGAGAAATGTTTGGAGGGGACACCATTAACGAGGATGGAGAGAAATGTTGAAGAGGTGAGCTTGAAAATCCAGGAGACCCAAGTGGTATCAAAGACAAAGGCTAGGAGAGTTGATCTTAAGTAGCTCCAGCTCAATTTATCAAAATATTTGGAGAGATCCAGTTTTAGGAGAATACCTTGGGTTTTGGTTGAGTGAAGGGAGTGGATAACTTCATGAGCCAGGATTACACTATATAGGATTTGTCTTCCCTCCACATATCTAAATTTTTCTGGGGAGATCAAGAATGGTAGAATGGGATTGAGGTGGGTTGCAATGATCTTTGTTAGGAGTTTGTACATGACATTGCAGAGGGCTATGGGCCTGAAGTGCGAGGGAGAAGTGGTGTTGTTTTCTTTAGGTATGAGGGTGAGAAAGGTTGCATTGAGGGCCTGGAGGACCTTCCTGGATATTCTGGAGTCCTCGATGATTTCCCAGACATCCTCTCGGATGATGCCCCAATAGTAATGAAATTTTTTTGAAGTGAAGTCGTCTGGTCCATGAGCTTTGCCTAGAGGGTTAGCCTTAAGAGATTGATCGACCTCCTCCTGAGTGATTGGTCTCTTAAGGGCTTCATTTTTCTCTTTGGTGACCTCCTTGGGAATGTTTTTTAGGATGGACTTGATGGCCTACGAGTGGTCTGCTGAGGGTTATGTAAGAAGAGTTTGGTAGTAGGAAAGCAATTCCTTTTCCATATCAGCATGTTGTTGAATTTTCGTACCTTGCGCTGAAATTAGGTGGGTGGTGCGATTTTTTTGGAATCATTGAACCATGGATCTGTGGAAGAATTTGGTATTTTTTTCCCCCTCTTTTAGCCATTGGATGCAAAATTTTTGTCTCCAGAGTACTTCTTCCTGTGCTCTTCTTTATACAATCTAGTTGTTTAGGAGTGTTTCCTGTGTTTTTAGGACTTTCGTTAGGCCTTGTGTTCGGATCTGCCTTTGGAGTGTCTTCATTTGTTGTTTTAGATGCTCCTGTTCTTGGAATATGTCACCAAAGGTGGAATTATTCGAGGATTTTAGGTGTTGTTTGAGGATTTTTAGCCTTTGTTAGAACCGATACATCGGGGTCCCTATTTGGATAGCCACCTCCTCCCACCATGTCCTAATGTTTGTTTGGAAATCTGGGTGTGTCAACTAGAATTTTTGAAAGTGGAAAGGTTTTATGCCTAGGGTGCCAGTGATGTTGAGAGTTAGTAGTATTGGCCAGTGATCTGATCCCGGGGTGTCAATGACTATGGCATTCCAAGCTAAACTGTCCATCATAATGGCTTCTGATATTAGGAAGTGATCTAGTCTGCTAGAAACATGTTGGGCCACCGAGCGTCTGTTAGACCAAGTAAACGACCCATTGTTTGTTCTGACATCAATGAGGTTCAATAGGCTTATGGTGCAGTTGAAGAGCATGCTGTCATTTACCAGGGAGCGATTGCCTCCATTTTTTTCTTCCAGCCATGTGATCATGTTGAAGTCTCCCCTGAGGATCCATCTTTGGGGGCCTAAGTGTCCTGCAACCCATTCTAGGTGCTGGAGGAAGGCTTCCTTGTCCCCTGGTTTGGGGGGTCCATAGACGTTTTTGATGTAGCCCTGTTTGTTCGATCCAATGAGGTGAAAGGAGGCGCTGACGATCCATTTCGAGGTAAAAAAGTTGTCAAGGAGAACTGTCGTTGGATTCCATAGCATTGCTAGACCTCCAACTGCCCCTCTAGCATCCACGTCCACATGTTGGGCTTGTGTTCAACATATTTGAAGAGTGGCATGCACTTCTACTCCTGCACATTTCATTTTCTGTAGGAGGTGTTAGTGTCAGAAGTCACTCCTGGATTGCTTGCAGAAGCAGAGCCCGACGCCCATCAGTTTTATGTCACGGTAGTTTTAATGCATGATCAAATGGGTAGAGACTCGAGAAGATATCGCTATAACTCGAGAACTGAGTCCGGTAGGTAAGGAGAAAAGGAGGTCTTGATATAAATTCAGTCAGTGAGTTGATTTAAAGATGATCAGGTTGAAGACTTCGTGAGAGGAGTGAGCAAACTACCTCAGGCAACAGGCCTTTCGGGAGTTTGTAGAAGAAAAACTCTGAATGCAAGATCCTCTTGGTTCAAGGATTCAAGAAACTAAAAGGGGGACTTGACTGGATCCTCCAAGTCCAAGTCATTCAGTGCTAAGAAAATCACAGGGACCGATTAGAAACAATGCAATTGTTACAATGATCCAATGTACATCATCCTATAAAAGTTACAACTCAACTGGATCCTCCAATTCCGAGCTGCTCTAACACAGTGTGAACAAAGACGTGAAAGAAACTAACATTCATAAGGCAAGAAGTCTCAAAATTCCATGCATAACCAGAATAACAGTGCTTCATTAAAGTTTTACAACCGGGAGCCTCACTCAACCATTGATGATTACAAAATACAAAGACTGAGTCTATATACTCAGAAAAATTTGCCTAACAGAGGCGTGCTCAGTCATCCAAGGCGTGGTGTCCCTTCAGTCAAACTCAGATGAATATTCTTCATCAGACACCACCTTAACTGCACATGGATCCTGCAAGGGGAGTGGTTGAGCCATTAAGTGTCGAGTTAGTATGTGCAGACCTCTCTGGCTAGTCAAGGACTCAACATAGCTTCTTTGGAAAAAATTGGTACACAGGACCCTCTCGGGCCGATAGATTGCCAGATCCTCCATACCTTACACTTAGTGAGTGAGGAGAGGTTTCAACCACCCCCTCTCACCTTCATTTACTCCAAGCGAGAACCAGGATTGAGGTCAAATCAGACGACACCTGGAGATCGCGATGATCCCTTCTGCAACTAAACTCGACGCCTTTGGCCCCTTTTGCACAACTCCTTTTCTTTCCCAAGTGACCATGGGCTGTGACCCCACATTTATTTTCAAATGCACTTTCGAAGTTCATGAATAGGAAGGAGATGATCCTTGCTTATCACAGTTGCGATGAGTGAAACGTCGAGATGGCTTAATTGGGCACCACGCGTCCCTCTTAGATTTGACGGTCCTGAACTTACTCGGTGATACTGTGGGATCGGGTCTTAGATGCTCTTGGCACTTCGTGCCTCGGGGATATGAAGGAGCTGCTCCTTGCACTTCAAAGTTGCGATGGGCGAAAAGGCGAGGAGCCCAATCGAGCGCCAGGTTTCCCCTTTGGATTGATGACTGAAACTGCTCCGTGATACTGCGGGCTCGACTTTGGGCTCTTTCGGTGCTTTGGGGTTTGGGTTTCAATATGCATAACGACATAGAACCCTTACCCTTCGAACTCCCGAATGCCGAAATGCTAATGTGACTAGATATCATGCCATGCATCCTTTGGATGGACGTCTGCTATCCTTTCCTGCATGCAATATGGGTGCTATCCATAGCGCTAATATCGGTGTAACTCCGCTAACCGTGATTTCCCACCAACCGTTGATCTACTCTTATGGATGAATCTGGACCGTTGACAATATAATTTCACCCGCTTACTTGCTTGGAAGCCTAAAACGATATTTTTTCGTGCTGCGCTTGGGCGCTTCTCGTGCAACTTGCAGACCTGAATACTCTTGTGCCGAGGACAAGAATTGTTACTAACATTAGGCTCCATGGGGGATAGAGTAGTCCCTGTGATGCTCTAAGGACTCATTTTGCAGCTCCAGTGCCTTGTTGTTGGGCTACTGAGTCAGGCTTGAAGCGCCCTTATGAAAATATAGGCTGAAAAGTAACAGTAAAATAAAAACAAAATAAACAAACATGCTCAAAAGAGCTTATTTATGTATAGCCTAATACTAATATACTTTGTACATGGGGCTAGGTGAAAGAAAATTTCCACCATATCCAATCAAGTAACTTCCTGAATGGAAGCTCCTTCCTTCTGTCGATGATTACAAATAGGTGGTGTAACCGTGACAACAGAACAATTACGCTCTTCAACTCCTCCTTACAGGATGAAGTTGAGATGAAATAGGGTGGCTCCAATTTGTGAAGGAAATGAAACTCCATGTATTCCTTCACAGGCTCATAGGACCAGTGAAAAACTCCAGAAAATTGGCGACAAGCAGCCTCCTCTGCTAAAAAGTTGTGGATGTGTGGTTGAATATCTATGGTAAGCATAGGTGGGTGGAAAACTAACGTATATTGAAATCTCTCAGGAAGTGGTTGATCATTGACTAGCTCTGGACATAAGGAAAATAGCTCCTCTGGTTCTTCTAGTTCTTCTTCTTGGCTCTTCCCTGGGTCAGCTTCGTATTCATCATAAATAGGGACCGTGGGTAAATTATGCTCTTCAAACTGTTGCTCGATGACCTCTGTGCAGGCTATAAACCGCACCCTTTTTTGGTCCTCCTCCTACCTTCCATAACTCTCCTAGGGATCAGATCTGTAATCATCGTAAATAGGATCCATGGGGTTCTCTTTAATCCTACACAAAATTATATCATGGAAAACCCCTTGAAGGAAAAGAGAAGAATCCTCTTCCACAACCATCTCTTCTTTAAAAATGGAAAGGTCTTCATCATCATAAGCAGGACTGCTAGGAACATCTACTTCAACCCTATATCTAGGTGAGCCATCTACGATAGAGCACATCTGCTCTATAAACTCATAATTTTCACAAGAGGCATGTTGATCTTTATGAGCATCTAACAGAACAGATGCATCTGAAATGATGTCAGATGCTTCTATTATAGGGCTAACAAAATTAATATCATTCAACCCCTCTATATTTTCATAGAAAATGCTTTCCTCCACAGTAAAATATTCATCATAAACATGGTCTTCAGGACCAGCAGAGGATTCATCAAGTGAAGAAAACTCCTCACAATAGTTTTCATACAAACACTTAGATGGAAAGTAATCTTTACAAAATGAATGGAAATATATATGAAAACCTTTCAAAGAGTGGATGCTTGCAGTGGGAAGAGATTGACACCAATCAAGAGCATCTCCCTTTAATGAATACCTAAACAACTTAATCCAGACATCTTCATGCGTGATATTAAGTCGATCAATAACTCCATGAAAGTCCAGTAAATGCTCAGTTGGTTCCTCCAAACTCTTTGCATGAAATTCAGGGAGGAAATTTTCCCATATGTCTCTATCAAGAAGTGCATTAGGAAAACCAACTATCTGGGAAAAGTCACAGAAAGCAAACCTTTGAGCTAAGATTTTCTCCATATCGAACCAGTGGAGTCGCTGATTGATCCTTGAATCATGGAGTCGCCAGGTGAAAGATTTATAGCTTTGAATGTGCCTGGTCTTTGTTCACCATCAAAGGCCAGATCTTAACGTTGTTGTTACCCCAAGAAGCTTCTGAAGCTGAGAAAGAAACTGTTGAAACCTTCTTGAGAAAGCTCCTTTGGGTCAGCTTTCAGGCATGCTAAAGTAGCCACAACTGACATAGTGATGTGGAAACCTTGGAGTTGTCACAGTGGAGTCGCCAGGTGCATAGTAGCAATATTTAAGGGCTCTGATGCCTGATGCACCTTCATAATCAGAGGCTCAATGTTGTTCAATCCCAGGGAAAATATTCAACTTCGTCCCTGGAAACGACACCAGAAATGTTAGCGTCAGAAGTCACTCCTGGATTGCTTGCAGAAGTAGAGCCCAACGCCCATCAATTTTATGTCACGATAGTTTTAATGGGTGATCAAATGGGTAGAGACTCAGGAAGATCTCGCTCTAACTCAGGAAGTGAGTCCAGTAGGTAAGGAGCAAAGGAGGTCTTGATCTAGCTTCAGTCAGTGAGTTGATTTAAAGATGAGCAGGTTCAAGACTTGGTGAGAGGAGTGAGCAAACTACCTCAGGCAACAGGCCTTTCATGCATGGATGATTTTAGGGGCTAAATTTCGCTCATGGGCTAATTTTCCATGGTTTTTCCCAAAACCAGATTTGTTATTCTAAAAATTATTCGCCCAAATTCTATAAGATAAAATTATATTACCTTAAAAATTGCCAAAATTTTATACAAACTATATAAAATCCTTAGAAATGTGAATATTTTTACAAAAATATCGCCAAACATTTTATAGTTGACATATGAAGGATTAGTAAGATTCGCCAAGGTTTCTATACTTTAAAATAAATTTTCATCCTTAAAATCATCCCTGCTTTCGGGAGTTTGTAGAAGAAAAACTTTGAATGTAATATCCTCTTGGTTAAGGGATTCAAGAAACTGAAAGGGGGAATTGACTAGATCCTCCAATTCCAAGTCATTCAGTGCTAAGAAAATCACAGGGACCGATTAGAAACAATGCAACTATTACAGTGATCCAACCTACATAATTCTATAACAGTTACAACTCAACTAGATCCTCTAATTTCGATATGCTCTAACACAATGTGAACAAAGACGTGAAAGAAACTGAAATTCCTAAGGAAAGAAGTCTCAAAATTCCATGCATAAACAAAATAACAGTGCTTCATTAAAGTTTTACAACCGGGAGCCTCACTCAAGCATTGATGATTACACAATACAAAGACTGAGTCTATATACTCAGAAAAATTCACCTAACAGAGGCGTGCTCAGTCATCCAAGGCGTGGTGTCCCTTCAGTCAAACTCGGACGGATATTCTTCATCATATGCCACCTTAACTACACATGGCTCCTACAAGGGGAGTAGATGAGCCATTAAGTGTCGAGTTAGCGTGTACATACCTCTCTGGCTAGTCGAGGACTTGACATGGCTTCCTTGGAAAAAAATCGGTACACAGGACCCTCTCGGACCGATAGCTTGCCAGATCCTCCATACCTTACACTTAATGAGCAAGGAGAGGTTTCAACCACCCCCTCTCACCTTCGTTTACTCCAAGCGAGAACCAGGATTGAGGTCGAATCAGACGACACCTGGAGATCATGATGATCCCTTCTGCGACTAAACTTGACGCCTTTGGCCCCTTTTGCACAACTCTTTTTATTTCCCAAGTGACCACGGGCTGTGAACCCACGTTTATTTTCAAAGGCACTTTCGACATTTGTAAATAGGAAGGAGATGATCCTTACTTATCAAAGTTACGATGAGAAAAATGCTGAGATGGCTTAATTGGGCGCCATGCATCCTGCTCAGATCTGACAGTCCTGAACTTACTCATCGATATTGTGGGCTCGGGTCCTGGATGCTCTTGGCACTTCGTGCCTCGGGGATATGAAGGAGCTGACCCTTGCGCTTTGAAGTTGTGATGGGCAAAAAGGAGAGGATCCCAATCATGCGCTAGGTGTCCCCTTTGGATGGACGGCTGAAACTGCTCCATGATACTGCAGGCCCGACTTTGGCCACTTTCGGTGCTTCGAGGTTCGGGGTTTCAAGATGCAGAATGACATGGAACCCTTACCCTTCAAACTCCCGAATGCCGAAATGATGACGTGACTAGATCTCGCTCCATGCGTCCTTTGGATGGATGATTGATATCCTTTCCTACATGCAATATTGGCACTATCCATCGCGCTAATCTCGGCGCAACTCCGCTAACCGCGATTTACTGTCGACCACCGATCTTCTCTTATGGATGAATCTGGACCGTCGATAATATAATTTCACCTGCGTACTTGCTTGGAATCCTAAAATGATATTTTTTCGTGCTGCGCTGGGGCGCTTCTCATGCAACTTGCAGACCTAAATACTCTTATGCCTAGGACAAGAATTGTTACTAACAGGAGGACTATGTCTGGTTGTTCCTTCTTGATTCTTTCTTTGAGAAAAACTTGTTTTCTCTTTGCATTGAGGTCCCTTATGTTCCAAGATAGTATCTTCATAAGGATGATGGGGGTTGGAGGGGAGGGAAGCTGTCTGAGATCAAATGAATTTTACCTGAGTTAACGAGAAGCAAAATTCTCATACCATCAATATGCTCAAAAATTGCTCACCAATGATGAAGATTGTTCTATAATTAGTCAGAAAAGTAGCAAGTACATTTGATCCAAGAAGTGTCATATTGACTTCACAATCCCCAAAAATCCTAAGGGGGTCCAAAGATCAAGCCTATGGACACTTGTCCACTCCAACTACTTGAAGAAAATTGTTGTGAAAGAAACATGAGAGACTTCAAATTTCACACAATTCAAGAGCTTAATGATAATTAGAAGACTCAAGTTCATAAGCAAGATAGAAGAAAAGAAGCAAATATGTAACTGAAGGCACCAATGGTTGACTTCATAAACTTATACCTCCTTAGATAATTAAGGATCAATCTATTTTTTGACTTCACTAAACAAACACCCGATATTCAAATTAGCTTATGTGCAAAGTTAGCTTGACAACTTTCAAAATTAGAATAGGAGTACAACAAAATAACCTCCTAAGGAGGGGCCTAGTGTTAGAGGGTGCATTCTTATCCACTTGAGGACAGCCTTAGCTGCCAACTATTTCCTACTTTTTCTCAAAATAAGACACTTAAACCATGCTAAAAATCTCCATAAGAAGTCCATGCCAAATCTGAAATATCCATCAACCATATATTGGTCAATTGATTGGATAGGATAGGTCAAGGGAAAAAATAAGGAGGAGATGAGACAATTGATTATGTGTGAAGTATGAAATGTTTTCCAACAATTATCAAGTATAAACAATGTAAAATAATCCCCAAAAGACTAGCTATCAAGTGAAAAGAGTAGTTATAACGAGTTTTGCAGCAAAAGACAATGTTATATGATCAAGGAATGTTTTGTAATAGCAGCAAGAAATCAGCTCTTAAAATTCTCAAATAAATTCCCAAATATAGATCTTAATGATTAGAACCAGATCCAAATGTGAAACAATGATTTCAACCTACTTTAACCATGATATTAAGTAAGTTATCAACAATAAGGACAAGCCCTAATGGCTGTAACAAATACTTCACAACAGAAGCAAGAAAACTTGCTTTCATCCAACAATACAAGCATGGAAATTATGCCCAATATCAAGTAGAATGTTGGGAAGACCTTGGACAATAATTATATGTTTGAGTTATTGTTATAAGTAATTGATTAGATGCAATAAGTTTGAGCCATAATGGATGTAGCAATCATTCATAACAGCAACAAATTAGTGACTTATTATGCCAAGTGTTCAGCTACAATTAGCATGAGGATGAAGCTAGACACCTAAATTCTCAAATAAATTCCCAAATATATCTTTTAATGAGTATAACAAGATACATATGTTAAACAATGATTTCAGCCTACTTTAACCATGACATTAGGTAAGTTATCAACAATAAGGCCAAGCCCTAACAACTGTAACAAATACTTCACAACAACAACAAAGAAACTTGCTTTAATCTAACAACATAGCCATGAAAATTATGCCCAATATCAAGTAGAATGTTGGCAAGACCTTGGAAAATAATTATATGCTTGAGTTATTTTTACAAGTAATTGATTAGATGCAATTAGTTTGATCCATAATGGTTGTAGCAATCATTCATAGCAGTAGCAAATTAATGATTTATCATGACAAGCATTGAGTTAAAATCATCATGAGGATGAAGCTAGACACCTAAATTCTCAAATAAATTCCTAAATATAGCGCTTAATAAGTAGAGAAAGATCCAAATGTCAAACAATGATTTCAGCCTACTTTAACCATGACATTGAGTGATTTATCAACAATAAGTCCAAGCCCTAATGGCTGTAACAAATACTTCACAACAACAACTAGGAAACTTGCTTTCATCCAACAATACAACCATGTAAATTATGCCCAATATCAAGTAGAATGTTGGGAAGAGCTTGGACAATAATTATATGCTTGAGTTATTGTTATAAGCAATTGATTAGATGTAATCAGTTTGAGCCATAATGGCTGTAGCAATCATTCAGAATAGTAGAAAATTAGTGACTTATTATGCCAAGCATTAAGTTAGAATTAGCATGAGGATGAAGCTAGACACCTAAATTCTCAAATAAATCCCCAAATATAGCTCTCAATGAGTAGAAAAAGGTCCAAATGTCAAACAATGATTTCAGCCTACTTTAACCATGACATTGAGTAAGTTATCAACAATAAGGCCAAGCCATAATGGCTATAACAAATACTTCACAACAGCAACAAGGAAACTTGCTTTCATCCAACAATACAACCATGGAAATTATTTCCAATATCAAGTAGAATGTTCAGAWTAAGGCCAAGCCCTAATGGCTGTAACAAATACTTCACAACAACAACAAGGAAACTTTCTTTCATCCAACAATACAACCATGGAAATTATTCCCAATATCAAGTAGAATGTTGGGAAGACCTTGGACAATAATTATATGCTTGAGTTATTGTTATAAGTAATTGATTAGATGAAATAAGTTTGAGCCATAATGGTTGTATCAATCATTCATAACAACAGCAAATTAGTGACTTATTATGCCAAGCGTTGAGATAGAATTAGCATGARGATGAAGCTAGACACCTAAATTCTCAAATAAATTCCCAAATATAGTTCTTAATGAGTATAACAAGATCCAAATGTTAAACAATGATTTCAACCTACTTTAACCATGACATTAGGTAAGTTATCAACAATAGGGCCAAGCCCTAACGACTATAAGAAATACTTCACAACAACAACAAGGAAACTTGCTTTAATCTAACAATACAACCATGGAAATTATGCCCAATATCAAGTAGAATGTTGGCAAGACCTTGGACAATAATTATATGCTTGAGTTATTGTTGTAAGTAATTGATTAAATGCAATTAGTTTGAGCCATAATGGTTGTAGCAATCATTCATAACAACAACAAACTAATGACTTATTATGCCAAGCTTTGAGTTAGAATTAGCATGAAGATGAAGCTAGACACCTAAATTCTCAAATAAATTCCCAAATATATCTCTTAATGAGTAGAACAACAAGATACAAATATCAAACAATGATTTCAGCCTACTTTAACCATGAGATTAATTAAGTTATCATCAATAAGGCCAAGCCCTAATTGCTGTAACAAATAATTTACAACAACAACAAGGAAACTTGCTTTAATCCAACATTAACTCTTCTCCAACCATAAGCCTGAACCAAAGCTGCAATGGAGTGCATCTGTAAGGCATCACTATGTTCCATGCAAACAAAATATGGATATCGGGCATTAGAGAGCAAGGGATCCGTAGTAGAAAAGGAAATAACTGGTACTTGGGCTGCATCTCCCAGATTTGATACGAATTCTACAACGTCATATTTCTGTGGTCTAATTATTACTACCACTTCCCTTTCCAAGAGGTCAAGAGATGAATTTACCCACAAAAAGTAAGAATCAAACTCATGACCAATATGGAGAAACTTATGGGAAAAGAGAAAAAGAAGCGACACTGCATATCCATTTCTTGTGCGAATTTGTAATGGGTTAGTTTGCTCATTGTTCTTGTCTAGGATATCTGGAGATATCAACAATCAAATGCATGCTCATAAAATGTTAAGGGGTTCATAAGCAACAACATTGTATATTTATTTCTTTTTTGAATTTGGAATGGGCTAGTTTGCTCCTTAATCTTGTACAAGAATATCTCTCTAGTTCAACATCCAAAAAATACTCATAAAGTCTGTCCCACTTATATTTTATGTTCCCAAATTGGGTATTATTCAATCATCAATAGAAGGGATTTGAAACAAGGAAATATCTGAAGGTTTTGTTTTTCATATTTATATATAAACTATGTCAGGGAAGAAAAACAGAAAAGATGTAATTTACCAGCTAAAGAGCCCACAACCGCATCACCTCGCTAGTCACAATCCATCTCATCAAGACAATGGGATGAGCGGTGAACTACGAATCAATCTAGCATGGATGAGCATGCTTCAAGTATTAGACCTGAGCCACAATCAACTATCGAAACCTTTGCCTTTGGGGTTGTTCGATCATCTGTCCCTTGAACAACTGACCCTCTCTTACAACAAATTTACTTCATTGCAAGTGTCGGGCAGCTATGGAACGGACAATCAGTTGATTGCAGTGGACTTGAGATACAACAAAATACATGGCCCTCTTCCCATATTCATGGTGACTATGCCCAACATCTCTGCACTCTCATTGCAGTGCAATGGAATGATGACCTCCAAGTTGCATGTTAGTGAGTGATGAGGTCGCATTTTGAGTCGGTGAAGGATTAGTGGGTCGACGAATAATGATTATTATAAGAATCATATTGTGCTGGTAAGAATCGTTATAAGAATCCTATGAATTCAATACCCAATTCATAAAATGTGAAATATAATCTAGTTACCTCTTGCAGGGAGTGTCAAGGTCGGGTATATGGTGAAGATCAGAACACAAAACCTACAGATGGGAACATGGACCATTCAACACATTCTTCCCCTCGATCTCTCTCCTTTCACAAATGAAAGGGTTACATCAAACTCCTTAAGGAGGTGTTAAGCTACATTGTCTAAGCAAGAATGTCTCTTTTTCTTTGTGGAGATTATTTAAGCAATTGATCAAAGTCAATTTCCCTCAACTCCAGCATTCCTCTCAGGTAGGAAGATTCATAATAGAGAAGTCAAACTCTCCTCCAATACTACAAATCTTAACAAAGGAAGT
>ML780473.1:771934-786153 GCA_009831015.1 Picea engelmannii
GCAAGGAAAGGAAATGAAAGTGAAGGAMATRCYAGTGAGGGCAAGGAAAGTGAAGTCAAGGCAAGTGAAGGCAAGGTATGCAAGGTATGGAAGGAAATCAAATTAAATTGAAGGCAAGGTATGAAATGCATGCAAGGAAAGGAAAGGAAAGTAAAGGTAAGGCAAGTGAAGGCAAGGAAGGTGAAGACAGATCAATCGAATGAAAGGTATGCCATGCCTTTCCTTTCCATGCCATTCCTTTCCTTTCCTTCACTTTCCATGAATTTCCATTCCATGCCTGTCCTTTCCATGACATGCCATGCATTTCCTTGCCTTCACTTACCATGCCATGCCTTCTGATGCCTTTCCTTGCCATGCCATGCCATGCCATACCTTGAATTTCCTTCACTTTCCACGCCATTCCTTGCCATTCCATGCCATGCATTTCCATGCCATGCCATGCCTTGCCTTTCCTTTCCATGCCATTTCTTGCTTTTCCTTTCCATGACATGCCTTTCCTTTCCATGCCATGCCTTTCCTTTGCATGTCATGCCTTTCCTTGCCATCACTTTCCATGCCTTGACTTTCCATGCCATGCCTTTCCATACCATGCCTTGCCATGACATACCTTGCCTTGCCTTCAATTTCCATGCCATGCCATGCCATGTGTTGGAACTTAGGTCTACATCCTTTCTCTTTTGCTCCATTATCCTATACATCCTATTAAGCCTAATTTTTGTTTAGTTTCTTTTCCCTGGTTAATGAATCATCTTGAGTTGTTTTTACCCTTCTATTGTTTTCGCACCATTTTCTTTCTTTCTTGGAAGTCTATTACACATTTTGATTTTGGTTAATAACATTTGTCATATTGAAATATTTTACTAAGCTTATCACAGGTTTACAAGGCCTTTTTAGTGCAGAAAAACAATGATTGAAAGAACAAGCATGTTCTTGCAAATAGTGTAAAAGCACGTTGTTTTAATTACATAAACATTCAGAAATTATTTTAAATATTTGAAAGTGTTGTGTTGGCACCTGCATGCGCATGAATTCTCATTCACACTCTAGTGCATGAAAGGTCATCTATGAAATCATCACTATACAGTTTGTGTTAAAATCATGTGAGCTTCACCTTCAATTCTCATCATCACAGTGTTTGCATGGAATTATGGTTACAGGTGCAATTTCATCAAATTAAAGGTCACGATCAGCTCGTTTCCTGCAATTTCAATGAATTAAGTTTCACGATTGGTTCGTTGATGGGGTAATAAACACAACATGGTATCTCCCTAAGACCGATGGAAACTAAATAGAAAAGAGCCATAAGGGCTCGGGTTGTTCGAAGTTATCCCACAAATTAGAGACCTGTTTGTCAAGGAGGAGTGGTACACCTTCATTTTCTCATTTGAGGGATACAACATAAGTGTGGCTCTTAAATTTTCATAGACATTCAATGAGTTTCAAACCTAGCTCGGGGACACCTGTATTCACATTACATAACATTTTATTCGGGCAACATGCACTCTCCTAATCTATGAAGAAAGGTGGTTTAAGAAGGGTAAATTAAATTCTGAACTATACAAAAACAAATTGGTGTTAGAGCACCAAAATCCCGACTAAAACTAGGGGATTCATGTTGGGTGGATAAAGGAAGAATGGAAAGGTCCTCTCACAACAGTCCAAAGATACATCATAGGTGAGGGATGGTTTACGATTGTACATTGCTACCACCTTCACTTTCTCATGCACCAGAAGGGGGATAAAGATTTAAATTTTACCTTTTATTTACTCAAGAGTCTAACTAAAATGGCCAAAAGGGTTCAGAGCCACCCTGAGTCTACCCACAAAATCTTGTATCATCAAGGTTTGACTAAAATTCTAGTGCTCTTCGCCTTGGATGGGATAGAAATGTCTTGGGACTAGTTTATGCAATCTGTGGGTTTAAAAGAACATGAACAACAACCTGATACATAGACTGAGGGTAAACAATATGAAGATAATACAAAATATAGGGTTTCCCCTGAAGCTGGTGGCTCATTGAATGAATCACAAGAAAGAAAAAACAATAAAAAGGCTTCCAAAACCAAGGGTACCCCATCAAGAACAAACAATTCAATAGCCCCAATGAAAGAGGAAATAAATTGAATGCAGATGAGATCCTCCACTACAAAATGAAGGGAAAATGAAGGTAATAGGATTTCTAGTGTGAAACAACAAGAAAAGGATACCCCACAGGTCCCATTATCACCAAGCCATTTTGAAGATGCACAAGTAACTCCCACCATGCAGCAGGGTAAAGTGCCCAAAAAAATGATGAGAGGGAAAATGAAATCTAAGCAGCATAGTCTTGAAATCATTAAGGAAAAATTTATTCCCATGGAAACCTTACTTAAGGAGTCCCATGAGGCTAAGAAAAAAAAAAGAAGGAAAGGTAATCAAGGCCCTGGAATGCCTAGTAATCCCAACATGAAAACCATAATTAAATATCAATCAAGACTGAATTCCAAGCCTCTTTTTAACTCGTGATTGAAATACCCATAACCAATTGTGATTGAAGATGATGACAACTCTGAATTTTCTAATATGGAAGAAATGGTTGTCCACACACTGAACAAAATGACAAGGGATAAATAAAAATTAAAATTCTGCAAGGGTGAAACTTCAGGGGTGCAAATTCTAGTTGTTAAAACAAATTATCATGTAGATTCAAATTTACAATAAGATGTAGGGGACTTTGGCCAATATTCCAAGAAGGATTATAATGGAATTTCCCCAAATGTATGGTTACCCTCCAAACAATTTTCAGATGACATCAAACTAGAGGTCAATTCCAACATATTAAAAGTATAGGTTCATATGAAGGAAGCACATGGAAAAGGATTTGAAGTAGTACACGTGTATGAAATGAGGTCCAGGAAAATAAAAACGCTGGTTGATCACAATAAATCTATCATGGATGAAGAGGAGGGGTTGAAAGAGAAAGGCAAGAAACAATTTATGATTAAACCAAAAGAGGAGGATGATAAATCTATAAAGGACAACCACCATGTGCAAGCATTAAAACAAGGAATTCAAAGTTTGTAACAACATAATCAAGAGTTGGAGAAACATCATTCTAAGTTGCACAAGAAGTATCAAAAACTACAAAGAAAACATTAGAAAACCTGCTTATTTTTGAAGGAGATAATATAAAGTAGACTTTTTTTGTTTGGGAGGAAAAGTCTGAGGATGTTTCCAGCTAATAAAGCTATCTCCCAGTTAGTCTAATGGAATGCATGATCCAGATTATTTTCGGCAGGAAATGACAACAAAGATATAACATAGAAATATATAGAGATATTGAAAGAGAAACAATAATATAAAAAATATATATCAGAAATATAACCAGAGGAAAATATATATAGTAATACATGATTTCTATTAATGAAATAAATGTATAGAGAATCTAAACATACATAGTGAAAGACTCTCTAGAATGGTGGCATCTTATCTCTGAGAAGAGATGTGACTGCTACTCGCATTCGCAAGAAGATGATTACAATGAGGCTCTGAAGGCCTTTTTACAATGAATAGGAATGAAAAAAACCCTAGACATCCAAAAACCTAACCCTAGGATATCAAGTTCCAAAATTCATGTGGGCCCCGTTTGGGTAAGTTAGTACATCAACTTCTCGGGGTTGTAACGTTTTCATATGATCTCCATTTTAGGCGTATGATAGCCCATTGGAAATATATAGTTGAGGAGATTCGTTTTGGGGGATCAATTATGCCTTCAGATATCATTGAGAAGATATATCTTGAAAAATATTCATTTAGGCCGTCAAAATAGCCCCAGAAGTTAAAAACTGCTAAAAATAGTAAATTGCCAGAATTGCCAGAAAACTATTTTGAGCCAGTTGGAAAAGGTGGGTGGCCATGAATATTTTCCTGGATAAATCCTCCCTCCTTAGGAAGCAATGGTATCCATTGCATTGAGTGCCCGAGGGAGAGGGAAAAGCGTTTGTTGAATCTGCATCTTGATGAGTTGCTTTCGTTGTTGGAGAAGTTGCGTTGCTTAGCTTGTTGAAGATTGTCACGAGCATGTGGTTGGAAGGGTTGGACCTTTTTAACCAGTCTGGCTACATGAGATTCTTGTGTGCATAAGGAATATTTACACTTTGCTTCAATCTTTTCGACTTGCTTCTATTGGATAGAAGGTTCTCAGGCTGAGGTTGTAGTGGTTGCAATATCCTTCTATTCACCTTTTGAATAGATTGTGAAGAAGCTAAATTTTTTAGTATGAGATGCTACCTTTCAGCACTGTTTAGGTGGAATAGTAGTCGGAACTACCTATGGTATTCTATAGAGATGACTTCCCAGAGAATCAATGACACCGTGGGGTCGAGACTCATAAACAACATGGTGTCTCCACATATATGGTTGGCCCAAGAGAACATCAAAGACATACAATGGGGCAAAATCACATAATACATCATCCTTGAAGGGTTGGATGTCATATGATAATCGAAAGTGCTGGTTGACATGAAGATCTCATCCTTGGGGAAGCCACACAATGTTGTATGGTTGTGGGTGTGGTGTTGTTGACAATCCCAACTGTTTGATGACCTCTGCTGAGATGAGGTTCTTTTGGCTTCCTCTATCAAAAATAAAATGCAGTGGGGTCCCCTTCACCCACATCTGTGAATAAAAAAGGTGCTCCCCCTCTTAAGAATCTGTTGGTGGTTCTAGTTGAATTACTGCAATTGTGACAATAGTAGTGGGGTTTGCATCGATGATCTGTCTTTTACCAATATTTTTAGAATCAGGGTTTGGCTCCTTGTCTTTGATCTCAGACACCAATGACTTTTTTGAGCGACATTCATCGGTGTTGTGCCAAGGGTTTTGTGGAAATCACACCATTTTTCAGTGTCCTTCTTCATCTTCCCCTGATCCTTCTTTTCCTGTGGCTTAGACTGGTTTTCAGGAAGCTATTTGTTAGGTTCATCTTTATCATACTTTGGTTGTTGCAGATTTGCAGATCCAAACTACCATTTGTTTTGGTGCTTAATTTTTTTCTTGATTCTAACAACATATCGATAAGCAACACCAAGTGATGCAATGTCCATAAAATCCATTTCAGTTTGGATGTATCTATGTAGAGCCCTGCGATATTTCAGAACCAAATGCCACTCAGAGTATTTGATACCCATATTGGTGTGCAGGGTATGGAAGGTATTGGTGAACTCCAACACTATTTGGCCCCTCTCTTGCCGCAGCGTGGTCCATCTCATGTAATGGTCCTCATAGTTTCCAAAAGGGTAATATTGTTCCTTTACCACATTCACAAAAAAATCCCAAGTGGGCTCGACCCCATATATTCCAGATTCCTCTATGGAACTTTTCTCCCAGCAAGTTTCCCACCAATGTTTGACATGGGGGAGAGATTTAAGGAGTGTAGAGGTGATATTTTCCCTGTTGGAAAAATTATGAACAGAGAAATAACCTTCTAACAAATTTAACCATTTATCTAGGGCATTCGCATCTATCTAACCTTCAAATATAGGAATATCAAAATTGACCTATACCTTAAAAGGCGAGGTGCCTCCAAAGTGACCATTTGATGAAGATGTGCCTGATGCTATCGACAGGTGTTGAAGGATGTGGGAACAATTCTCCATTATTTCATCCCTCTGTCGCATGATAGCTTGCTGAAGCAACATATTGATAAGATCGTCTGCTCCATCATTTTTCTTTTCTTCTTCCATTGAGGGTTTTGAGGGTTTCTTGGGTGTGTGAGAGTGATTTTCCTAAGGAAAGACAAGCTCGAGACCCAAATTTATATACTCATACCTCATCGGGGACATGCACTGAAAAATGATCACCAGCAGCCTGGTCTTATACCACTGATCCGAATTATTTTCAACACGAAATGAGAGCGGAGATATAACACAAAAATATACAGAGATATTGAAAGAAATAGTAATATAAAAAATATATATCGGAAATATAACCAGAGGCAAAGATATATAGTAATACACGATTTCTATTAATGAAATAAATGTACAGAGACTGTAAAAATACAAAGTAAAAGACTCGCTAGAATGGTGACAACTTATCTCTAAGAAGAGATGTGACAGATACTTACATTCATAAGAAGATGATTACAATGAGGATTTGAAGGCCTTTTTACAATAAACAGGAATTACAAAATCCCTATAAATCCAAAAACATAACCCTAGGATATGAGGTGCCAAAAGTCATGTGGGCCCCGTTTGGGTAAGTTAGTACATCAACTTCCCGGGGTCGTAACTTTTGCATACGATCTTCGTTTTATGCGTATAATAGCCCATTGGAATGGTATCATCAAGGAGATTAATTTTGGGGGATAAATAATTCCTTCAACTATCATTGAGAATATTTATCTTGAAAAACCTTCATTTAGGCCCTCAAAATATCCCTAGAAGTTAAAAATTGCTAAAAATAGTAAATTAGCAAAATTGCCAGAAAATTGTTTTGAGCCGGTTGGAAAAGGTGGGTGGCCACCGATATCCACCGAGATCAATGCATGTGGGTAAAAATACATAGTACTAGTCATTCTCATCTATCATAGTTCTTTTGTTAAGGTTTATTTTACTCCAACATAAACAACAATACTATTTTGCACTTGTAGAAGTCTAGTTGTTCTAGGTTTGAGAAATTAGTCTCAAAGCATAATAAGTGGTCATTTTTTTTGTATGAACCACATTTTTGTTAAGGTTAATTTAAAGTATTTGAAGACTATGTTCCTAGTTGAATACACACAAGTAAAAGAGTTGTGTTCATGTTGTTATGCAGGGTTAAGCTTTAATTTTTAGAATGGTCGAAAGCTTCTGCAACAATGCTAAATAGACAATTTTTGTATTATTTGAGGGTTTAGTTTTAAGTGAAAATATTCATGTATCAGAGTTGGTTGGACCTACTCATATGATTGTAAAGATCTCTACCTGGTGAGTATATATTGACGACAATTGTATTTTCTTGCTCAAGTCTTTATGTGTTTTAATATTATCTTGGATGCTAATTCGTGATGTGTGCAATGTAAATTTCCTTATTCCTTCAACTATTGTTCTAATTCATCTTTTTTTTGTTATGCAACCTCTTAATCAAGTATTGTTTTAGTAAAAATATTGGTTATTTGGAAACCTGTTGGATGATTTGTATCTAGATATTTGTCTAGGTCTTAAAATATCATTTTAAATCTTAGTTCTCACACAACAACTAATTCATTTCATTGCTTAATGCTGTTTATTTTTTTTATCTTTCCATATCCTAAAATTTTCATCAAATATCATACCATTAGCTAAGGATAACTTGCAACCATACCGTTTGGCAATTCCAACCATATCTTCATCTTTGAAAACCTATCCTTTAGATGACCAACAAAACAAACTTATCAAAAAACCAACCATTCGAAATTTGAGGTGGTCTAGTTCTACCTTTTAGCAGTCAGGTGTGGAATTTAGGACCAACATATTATGGCATCATTGTCAGGGAACTGACTAATGAAATATCTTTCTCTGGGAGAATGACAATGAAAATATATGATCTTTTATGGTGAACAAAGATCATGCACAAATGTGACTTCCATATTTCACCTTGTGACTCCACTGAATGCAAACCTATTAAGAAATTATGGCTCCCAGGAAAGGAGCCAGGAAATAAAATCCCGAGCCTACTAAAACTCCCAAATTCAACCTTGATCTTAATGGTGACACAACCAACCTTGATTCATAGAGACAATTAAGGAAGACTACCATTTCTAAGAGATACCCCTTTCCATCCAAAGGCAAGGCCACTGTTGAAAAATTTTCCTCTGTCCAAAACCATAAGCAGCTTAAGGTTATCATTTTTCAAAATTCCCTTGTCATCAGTCCTCAGACATCCTTGTCTTAAATTTTGCTTCATCATCTCTTCCATCAACAACACCCACAAGTCTTCCTCAACTTTAGGATCCAATTATCCCAAACATGGTTGTCAATAGGATAGTGGTCATCATTACAGCCATGTATGCACCTTTAGAGCTGCCACAGAACTTGATTACCCTCCCCATAGGTGATTACATGAAGTATCTACCAAGGTAAAATGGTGAGGGGGGAGTAACTGCTGATGAACATTTTGGTGGAATTTTATAGTTTTGCAAACAACTTTAATAGTGAACATGCAAATGTATGGATGAGGTTGTTTATGCAGAGTCTATATGGGGAGGTAAGGAAGTGGTTACATGACTTAACCCTTGCTTCTATTAAAAGAATTGAGCCATTGGATCAAGATTCTCTAAAACAATGGGGGGATAGGAGATACTATTTTTATTACATAACTGATTTTGGGGATTTCTAAAGGAAGAGTGCGGAGTCTGTATCAGATTTCACAAAGAGGTTCAAAAAAATGTATAACAAGATTCCTGATGAGATCAAGCCGACTAAATCCTTAGCCAAGATCACATTTGAAAATTCATTTGATGCATAATTCTCTCTTCTATTGAGGGATATAAGGTCCACCACTTTGTTTTCCATGCAATAGGTAGCTATTGAAGTTGAGTCCAACATCCTAGAATCACAAAAATTAAAGAACAAATCATATAGGAATAAAAAGAAACAGAGGGAAGAGTTTCCTTCCTCTTCCAACCCAATAGGATTTGATCCAAAGTTAGATGAGATGACCAGTTCCTTGAAATCCCTAACCTCAAAGATAACCACGATGAAATGGGAAACCAAGCAACCAAATAGGCCATATCAGGATGTTGGAAACAAAAACATGAATCAAGTTAGAAGGCCGACTAATGCTCCTCAAATCATGCAAAGAGAGAGGGGAGAAACGTTGAGGATCAAAGATTTCTACCTCCTTTCTAGAACAATGAGATTGAAGAAATGGAAGTAGAGAGTTATGCTATAGATGATGATATTGTACTGTTCAATGAGATCGATCTTTATCCTATTCACCTAAAACAACAGGACAATGAAATATCACAATTGTCAAGCCAGTTTGATGATGAAGTGAAGGAAGGGGAATTTTTTCAAATTCATCCCCAAAAGAAGTATTATTTAAGGCCTAGACCAAGGACTCCAAAAGAAACTACCCCTACTCAGGAAAAAAATTCAGATCTTCCTCCCAAACAAAATTGATCAACCTCTTCCATCTAATTCTATTGTGCCTGAAGCAAAAGAAGCAAACAAACAACCAATGTTTTTCATCATAGAGCATGAATTGATTAAAATAAAGATCTTTGTACCTATAAAAATATTTCTAAAAAATGAGCCATTCAAGAACTCTATTTTGAAGGTATTGAAGCCACATGTTTATGCTCTAACATATGATGTAATCAACTTGCAATATGAAAAACCTACCATTACTGTGGACCCACACCACGGATGATTTTAAGGATGGAAATTTATTTTAAAATGTAGAAACCTTGGTGAATCTTACTAATACTTCATATGCCAACTATAAAATGATTGGCGATATTTTTGTAAAAGTATTCAAATTTCTAAGGATTTTATAGAGTTTGTATAATATTTTGGCGATTTTTAAGGTAAAATAATTTTATCCTATAGAATTTGGGTGAATCATTTTTAGAATAGCGAATCTTCTTTTGGGAAAAACCTTGGAAAATTAGCCCATGAATGAAATTTAGCCCCTAAAATCATCCCTGTCCCACACATTGAATATGGATCCAATGCTTCTCCACCCTTTTATATATCCTTCAATTTCCATGAAAAAATCTTGCATAATTTCTTGATGGACTCAAGTGCCTCTCATAATGTCATGCCTAAAGTTGTAATGGAATATCTAGGACTAGAGATCACCAATCCCTACCAGGATCTTTAATCGTTTGATTCTAAAAAGGTAAAATTATTGGGAATGATTAAAGATCTGGTGGTTTCTTTGTCTCAACTACCCATGAAAAGTGTTGAGATGGATATTGTGGTAGCTAAAATCCCCCCCAAGTTTGGTATGATTTTGTCTAGGACATGTGCCAAGAAAGTTGGAGGATCCCTATAGATGGATCTTACATATGAAACCATTAATGTATTTGGAGGGGAACATAGGAGGTTATACAAGGAGGTCATATTGGCATATATTTTTAGTGATCACCCAAATGCATGTAACCATATGATTTATGTTGTTGAGGTTGAAATAGGGTCATCTATTTTTGATATAAATGATGATGAACCAGAAATATCAGTCAACAAATGCATAAATCAACCACTGATAGATCCAGGGAATGAGGTATGGAATATGTATTTCGATGGCTCATTTTGAAAGGAGGGTTCTAGGGATGGTATATTCCTCATTTCTCCTTCAAAGGAGGTGATTACACTCTCATATAAGTTGGAATTTGAAGAAACTAACAACATATAAGAATATGAGGACTTGGTGTTGGGATTAAGGGTTGTTATTGACATGACCATTGACATATTGGAAGTCTTTGGTGATTATGAGCTGATTGTAAACCAAGTCAAAGACATTTATCAAGAAAAACAAGAAAGGATAAAGAAGTATAGAAATGAGGTATGGGACTTGGTGGACAATTTCTTTCTAGCATTTAATATTTCCTTTGTTCCTAGAGAGGCTAATCAGAGGGAAGATTCTTTAGCCCTGGCTTCTAGCACCTTTAAACCTACTATTGGTCCAAATTTCAAGTATGAAGTGGAGGTTAGGCATAGTACATCTACACCAGACAATGTCAAGCATTGACAGGTCTTTAGTGATGACTTGGAGCTTAAAAGGTTCCTGCAAACCATTGAAGAGTTCTCAAATATCTCCATTGATAAAGAGAATGAGGAAAATGAAACATAAAATCAACAAAAATCCCATTTTATAAAAAAGTTTTCTAATCACAATATTGCAGAACTCAAGACAAACCATATCCCAAGAGGCTTAGTGCTACTGGAGAGGTTGTTTGACAAAAATGATGTCTCCAGGAAAGCTACCATGAAAAAACAGGAACAAGAAGTAGTGGACTGCAACATTGGGACAACTAAAAATCCCAAAGTAGTAAAAATATCCAAGGCACTTATACAAGAACAAAGAAACATGTATGCCAGCCTCATGAAAACATTTGCTCATATTTTTCCATGGTCTTATGAAGACTTGTAGACCTTTGACACTGAAATCATTCAACACAAGATCCCTCTAAAGGCAGGCTTAAAGTCATTAAGGTAGAAAATTAGACAATTCAATCCTCTGCTAATCTCTATTATTCAAAAGTAATTTAAATGAATGCTTGATGGAAAAATCATTCTGCCCTTGAGGTACTCAAATTAGGTGGCCAACTTGGTCCCTGTTAGGAAGAAAAGTGGAGAAATACACTTGTGTGTTGACTTTAGGAACTTGAACATGTGATCTCTAAAACAAAACTATTATTTTCCCAATATGGACCATATTTTTAAAATGGTAGAAGGTTCCCACACAATTTCCATGCTGGATGGATATTCAACGTATAACCAGATAACAGTGCTTGAAGAAGACAAATAGAAAACAACCTTCACCACCCCCATCGAGCACATTCATTTATGACAAAATTCCCTTCGGTCTGATGAATGCATGGGCCACCTTTCAGAGGGCCATGGACATTGCATTTGAGGGTGAAACGTATAAGTTCATGGTCATATACTAGGATGACATCACTATATTTTCCAAATCGGATGATGAGCATCTACAAAACCTGGAACATTTTTTAAAAAAAAGCAAAAGGTATGGAATCTCTTTGAATCCCAAAAAGTCCCATTTTTCTATGTTAGATGGAAAAATCCTAGGCTAGATTATATCAAGAGGGGGAATAAAAATAGACCCAAAGAGAGTTGATGCTATCCAGAAAATTGACATCCCTAGGGATAAGAATCCTATTCAATATTTCATAGGAAAATAATTTTTTTAAGGCGCTTTGTGCCAAATTTTGTTGAAATCATAAGACCTATTACTAACACACTGAAGAAACATGATGACATCAAATGGTCAAAAGATGCCTGGTCATTCTTATAGAGGATTAAGAAGGCTTTGTTTGAATCCCCTGTGTTGGTTAGTCTAATTTTTTCAAAAGACTTACTCATTTTTTCCTTTGCCTTAGAAAAAATTATTGCTACAATATTGCTGAAAACAAATGAAGAAGGGAATGAGAAACCCATTTCCTTCTTCAATAAATAATTGTTTGATGTTGAACTAAAGTATGACATATTGGAGAAACAAGCCTATGCATTGGTCAAAACATTGAAGGACTTCAGGGTGTATGTCCTACAATCCATCATAATAACCTATGTTCCTAGTAGGAGTGTGAAGGAAATTGTAGTTCAGCCAGATAGTGAAGGGAAGGGGGGGAAGTTGATTGTCAAATTTTTAGAGTATGACCTAGACATAAATCCCAATAAGTTGATTGAGGGTAAAGGCCTTGCAAAATTATTATCATATTCAAACTGTAAATAACTGGAATTACACCATACTTTCACCCAATCACATGCCTCCATGATGCAGGCTGCAAAGGACAACATGCATGTATTTGATAATTACTCTCTTTCACCTTGGTATATAAAAGTTGTGTATTTTTTGCAGCACCTAGAATGTCCAACAAAATTTTAAAAATATAAGGTAAGGTCGCTTAAATTGAAATATGTTAAATTCTACATCATAAACCGGAATTTGTATTAGAGAGACCCTACTGGAGTTTTGCTGAAATGTATGGATGAGGACGAGTCTAAACATGTCATAATAGATATGCATAGAGGGGTCTATGGGGAACACCAACATCGGAAGGATACAACCCTTAATATTATGAGGGATGGATACTACTGGCCCACCATCTTTTTTGATGTGTTTTCCACAATCAGAGCATGTGAAGAATGTTAGAAGTTAGTTGGAAAACAAAAATTTCTCAGATTATCCCTAAAGCCAATTACCACTAGTGGTCCCTTTAAATAATGGGGAATAGACTTTAGAGGTGAGAAAAACACACCCTCTAGTGGACAACATAAGTGGATTCTAACTGCCACTGACTACTTCACTAAGTGGATTGAAGAAATACCCACAATAAATGCTATTGTTGAGTCTCCATTTTGACATGTATAATGCCCTATATTATCTTGCATCCGAGCCTTTTTGCCTATGTTATAAGTCCATACTTGACTATTTCCTCCCAAACACATACCTAATGACATTATTCATGTTCACAAGAGGTAATTGATGATTTAAAGCATGTTTGTTTAACTTACTTGAAATAATTCGATTAAAGTGTTCTATTTTGTATTAGTCCTAATGGTTTGACTCATGAGCATCCCATCCGGTACTTGCACCATTCCGATACTACCAATCATCGTGCAATCCAGTACCAAATCCATTCTGGTACCTTACTCATTTTTGATCCGGTACTATATGCTCCAAATCCATTCTGGTACCGATTCATGCGCTATTCTGGTACTGTCTACTCTGCACCTAATCCAGTACTCAGATTCGCGATTGTGTATTCCAGTACCAAAATATCTGTTTCCATAATACACCAGTTGGACCAGAATGTTGATGAAGATTTCGAGAAGGCAGTTGAACAAGATCTTTCAAATCCATTTGTTGGGTATCTGTTATATTCTTTGCATGTGTGTGTTTGTGGGTGCATCAGATACGACAACTGCGTCTGACGATCCCTTCACCTAGAGCTCTGTCATGTGCATCAAGCGCTTTCCTAGGGGGGTCCCAGGGGGGCAGGTATGCCCCGCCCTGGTTACGCCCAACGTTCAACAATGGGCAGTAGCCCCAGAATTTTCTTTTGGGCGGTTTTTTTCTATTTTTAGAGGATTTGTAAATTAATCCCGGATTAAGGGATTAGGTTTTTGGTATCCACAGAATACCTAAAAACATTGTATATATTGTATGGCGAATGGTGAAATTTGATATAATGAAAATAAGAAAGGTTTTCCTAGTTGAGGGTTTCTGGTATAAAATCTTTGTGTACTCTGTGTATGAGCCATTGATTAATTTATGTATTGCTTAAGAATCTATATGCATTTCTTTACTTCACAGGTTTAAAACTTACATGTGGTATTAGAGCTCATTTTTGGCTTTAGAGGGACACCTTTGTTGTTGAGGGTTTGGCTCGGTCTTGATAGATCAAGTTTATCTTGGGTCTGTGATAAACCTGGGTTTAGTGGGGGATTTTGCAGTGGAGATTCGAGTAAATAAAGAGGAATGGCGAGCTCATCTAGAATCGAGATAGAGAAGTTCAACGATAAAAAATTTGA
>ML780473.1:787257-831179 GCA_009831015.1 Picea engelmannii
ACTTGTTCCTGTTCCATCCCTAGGTAAATTTGTGTATTATGTTTCATTCATAGATGGTTTTTCAAGGAACACATGGATTTATTTTCATAGAAAGAAGTCTAAGGTATTTGATAAATTTAAAGAGTTTAAGGCTCTGGTAGAAATCAGACAGAGAAGAAAATAAAGGTATTGAGAACAGATAATGGTGGAGAATTCTATGGAAATGAATTTGAAGAATTCTGTAAGAAGTGTGGTATAGCAAGGAAGAAGACTACTCCATACACTCCTCAACAAAATGGAGTTGCAGAAAGGATGAACAAGACACTGACGGAAAAAGAAAGGAGCATGCTTAGCAGTGCCAGGTTAGGACAAGAATTCTGGGAAGAGGCAATGAGTACAACATGTTACCTGGTCAATCGATCACCTTCATCAACATTGGATGATACAAATCCACACAAGGTATGGTCTGGAAAGAAATCCTCACTTCAACATTTTAGAGTGCTTGGTTGTGATGCTTATGTCCATGTTCCAAAGGAAAATAGGAGTAAGATAGATAATAAAGCTGAAAAATGTATCTTTATTGGTTGTAAACATGGTGTGAAAGGTTATAAGATTTGAAACCTAGAAACCAAGAAAATTGTTTACAGTTGAGATGTTGTTTTCAGAGAGGTAAAAGATGTGTCCAAACAAGAATTCCCACCAATGCAAGATGAACCTAAGAAAATAGAGCTTGAGTTGGATGATGCAAAATCTGAATCATCTGAAGAAGAGGAAGCAGAAGAAGAAGAAGAAGAACCTCATACCCCAGTATTGAGGAGATTAGTGAGAGATAGAAGGAAACCAGAAAGGTATAGTCCACCTGATTTTTGTTCCAATTTTTCTTTATCTATTACTAATGATGATCCCAAAAATGTCAGGGAAGCAATGAATTCAAAGGATAGTAAACTCTGGAAGAAGGACATGGTTGAAGAAATGGATGCCTTGGATAAGAATGAGGCATGGGATATAGTTGAGTTGCCAGCTGGAAGAAAATTTGTTGGTAGCAAATGGTTGTTCAAGAAGAATTTTAATGCACAAGGTAAGGTGGAGAAATACAAAGCTCGGTTAGTAGCAAAAGGTTATTCCCACGTAGAGGGAATTGACTTTGGTGAGATTTTTTCTCCTGTTTCTAAGTTAACTTCTATTAGATTTCTTTTATCTATTGTTCTCGCTTTTGATCTTAAAGTGGAACAGATGGATGTGAAGACAACATTCCTACATGGGGATCTGGAAGAGGAAATCTACATGAAACAACCATAAGGCTTTGTAGTGAAGGGAAAGAAAGAGTTGGTCTGTAAGCTAAAGAAGTCGCTATATGGTCTGAAGCAATCACCTAGGATGTGGTACCAAAATTTTGACACATACATCCTTGTTTTGGGATTTGTAAGAAGCAGGGTTGATCAATGTGTATATTCCAAGAAGGTTGGTAATCACTTCATTTATGTAGTGATGTATGTTGATGACCTATTGTTGGTAGGAAATAACATGGATGTTATCAAGGAGGTGAAATTGATGCTATCCTCCAAATTTGACATGAAGGATCTCGGTGCTGCTAACTTCATTATGGGAATGGAGATTAAAAGAGATCGTGCAAACATGAAACTCTGGTTGAATCAAAGAAAATATGTTGAGACGATGTTACAGAGGTTTAATATGCATGGAAGTAAACCGGTCAAGGTTCCTATTCCTATAGGTGTAAAGTTATCTACAGATCAGTGTCCCAAGACACGAGAAGAAGAAGAGGAAATGTCCCATGTTCCATATGCCAATGCAGTTGGCAGTTTGATGTATGGAATGGTTTGTACTAGACTGGACATTGCACATGCAGTGGGAGTTTTGAGGAGGTATATGTCAAAACTAGGGAAGGAACATTGGACAACAGTAAAGAGTGTCTTCGGGTATCTTCGTGGAAACACCAGTTATGGATTGTGCTACCAAGGAAGACTGGGATTAGACAGAGTGGTGGACATACATGGCTTTGTTGATACAGACTGGGCTGGAGATCTGGATCACAGAAGATCTACAAGTGGGTATGTGTTTAACCTATTTGGAGGAGAAATAAGTTGGATGAGCAAAAGACAGGCTGTAGTGGCACTCTCAACTACAGAAGCTGAATACATGGAAGCCACCCATGCAAGAAAGGAAGTAGTATGGTTACAAAGATTGTGTTCAAGGATTAGGTTGGTACAACAAGCAATGAGATTAGAATCTGACAGTTAGAGTGCAATATTCCTGGCAAAGAACCTAGCTTATCATTCGAAGAAAAAACATATTGATGTTCAGTATCACTTTGTGAGAGACATGGTTGAGGAAAAGAAGGTGTTATTGGAAAAGGTTGACAATTTGAAGAATGTTGTTGATTCATTGACAAAGTCCGTGAGCATAGAAAAGTTCTCCTGGTGTAGAGTAACAATGGGCATTATTTCCCTGTATTTTTGACTATATAATCCCCTCGACCCCTGTATGCAAAGAAAACAACAAGTGGGAGAATGTTGGGTATGTGTTATATTCTTTGCATGTGTGTGTGCGTGGGCACGTCAGATACGACAACTGCATTTGACGATCCCTTCACCTAGAGCTCTACCATGTGTGTCGGGCACTTTCCTAGGGTGTCCCAGGGGGGGGAAGGTATGCCCTCCCCTGGTTACATGCAGCGTTCAGCAACAGGCGGTAGCTTGGGGCAACGCCTCGAAAAAAAAAATTCGACGGTTTTTTGCTATTTTTAGCGGATTTGTAAATTAATCCCAGATTAAAGGATTAGGGTTTTGGTATCTGAAAAATACATAAAAAAAATTGTATATATTGTATGGTGAATGGTGAAATTTGATATAATGAAAATAAGAAAGGTTTTCCTAGTTGAGGGTTTCTGATATAAAATCTTTGTGTACTATGTGTATGAGCCATTGATTAATTTCTGTATTTCTTAAGAATCTATATGCATTGCTTTACTTCGTAGGTTTAAAAATTACACCATTTTATAGACTATGAGAGACTCCATCACTCATGCACTTTGTGTCATGAGGATGGAGACGATCCCTGAAGAATCGAAATAAATATCACTTGTAGATATTTAAAATTGTTTAATGTTTATCCATAGATATTGATAGTATCATCTCACCTTTTAAATAAGGGATAATGTATAGGTGATAAGAATAATAAGGAATGTAATGAAGTCCATTATCAGAACCAGATAATACATATCATTCCTATGTATGAAGTGAGTAATGGTTGATCCAATTTACCAGTTGAATTAATACAAAAGATTTATTATGTCAATTCCTGAGTGTGAGTGAAACGTTTTAGTCTGTCACTTTATTAAGAGGTTCTGTGTTGGTTCGGAAAGGGCCCATCGCCCAAACCAAGGTAAACCTCCCTGTATATGTTTTGTGTGATTTTATGAGTATTTTACAGTAGTGTGTGTTAATGATCCTTTGTCTATTTTCAGATTTCAGCATTGAGTGAATTGTTTCTGGATTGGTGTGAACAATCAAGTGCTAGATCGAATAGATATTTCATTCTCAAATATTGGAGATTTCCATATAATTACTTGAAGTGTGGGATTGATATCTTGATTTTATGATTGCGGTAGATTTAGTACATCAAGGAACCATAAAACTTTATATCTCATCTTCTTTCTCTGTAATGAAGTCTCTCAGTTATGTTGAATGTTCATTTTATCAGTTTGTTTGAATTACTTGAAGTTGGAATTGAATTTGATTTCAAGAATGGTTTGAGTTGATTGATATTTATTGTTTTGATTATTACAGGAGACAAGGTTCTTAAGTTCATCTCTTTAATTCATGAGCCTGGAATGAATAGACTTGTTTCTCTAGGATAGAATATTTTGGTTGGTTGTTCGTGTGAAGAAGTTTCATTATCAGTTTTCTCTTCTAAGTACAAGGGTGTTTGAACTATTTAGAAATCTTAGAAACAAATTTTTTATGTTATTAATTATTTCCTATATGCAACAGACTTAGGTAGGTTACCTGTTCTCGGCGCATATAGTCTAACAACTCTTTTGATTATGAATCCTTGATTGAAATTTAAATGAGTGTAAGATATATATTGAAAATATTTATACACCAACATTTTGGTGCCATTGTCGGGGAGTTGTAAACGGTAATAGGTAGCATTTACTGAGTTTTCATTAGTTTTATGAAGTTTGAATTGGATTTAAGGACAATCTGAGGGTGGAGAGAAGATGGTAAGACGAGAGGTAAGAACCTGTGCATCCAGTTTGGTGGGGTTGCTTCAAAGTCAGGTTTCCCTCCTACCTTTTATAATTAGGAATACATGTTTTTACTGAAATTTATTTTATGAGTAGGTATAGGGATAATAAAGGTAGATTTATTGCTCATAAAATTTCAAAAAAGTTATAAAAAAAAACAACAACACCCCCCCAATACTAATTCATCTAAAATTCGTGCAGGAAAAATTCTTAGAGGAGAGAGATGAAAGGGAGAGATTGTAGTAACAACCAAAGGAACTAAATATGAAGCCATTATTCAGATTGAAATAATAAGACAACAAGAAAAAGAGGAAGCACTAGTGACCCCATCAAAAGTAGAAGCTGAAAAAGAAATAGAGGTAGTAATATAAGAGGTTGCATCTATTGTTGGAAGGCGACACAAAACCTTGGAACAACTAGAGATACCAAATAACACAGTGGCGGAACCATCACTAAGTGGAGAGACCTCACCACCCCCCTATAGGATGTTTGGAGATATGGAAAAAGAAGAAGGAAATGGAGCTAATGAAACAAAGACATTTGGATTTCCCATACTGGATGTCACCAGAGACATTGCTATGAAGAAAATTCCCTTGTCCTCACTACCATACTTCCATGATATGTCAACAGAAGACACTGACTCATTTTTATTTGAATTTGGCATATTGTGTAGGAGTTATAACTACAAAGATAATGCTAAAAAATCTAAACTTTTCCCAGCTACACTAAAAGATTCGGCACGAAGGTGGTTCATGAGCCTAGGAGAACACACTATTTTGTCTTACGATGGTATGGAGGAGACCTTCCTCCAGAAATACCAAGAGTAATCCAGACCTAGGGATGCTAGGAATGATATATTCAAAATGCAACAATCTGAAGAAGAAATCTTAGAAAATTACCTAGAGAGGTTCTTATACAATTACCAAAAGACTAAGCAGTTTTCCTTAGACACATCTACAATTAGGACTGTGTTTCTAAAGGGTGTGAGGGATGATTTAATTGAATTACTAAACCTCATGAGTTATGGGGATGTGTACCAAAATCCATTTTCAAACATAGAAGAGTATTGTAAAAGATACTACCGCAGTCAAGCTAAAACTAGAAAAAGTATAAGGGATCCTACAAAGAAAATTGTTAAACCCACATCCGAATGTGTCACTAGGATTGAACTGGGAAATATATTAGAAAAATTCAAAACATATATCCTAAACACCATCATCTCCAAAATGAATACCATGAAAATTAAAAGAAAACAAGAGGAAGAAAATGGTGCGTTAGCAATTTTCTGTCATCGATGTAGGAAGAAGCACCCTGAAAAGGAATTCCCCCTTAATGTTATTGAAACCTGTGGTCTCTGTATAGAGGATCATGCTACTAATGAATTCCCTTCTCTACCTGGACTCAAGGCCATATTCAAGGGAGGAGGAGAACTTGAAACATCCTACCTCCCTAGGAGACCATGGAGACAACAAAACCCCAATATGTTTGCAAACCCAACTACAAAATACCCACAACAACAATGGGTACCTCCTATGTCTTATCCTCAATGGTTGCCACAAACGCAACCTTGGAAACAAGGTTGGAGAGGACCTGTATATTGGAATGTTCCCTTCCAACCAAAAAAATTTCCCACCTATCCATAATACCCTTCAAATATTTCCTAGTTAATCCTAGGATTTAACCCTCCTGCCCTTCTTCCACCCCCACAACTACAACAACAACTTTCACTTCCCATGAATCCAAATATGTAGAAACAAATTCAAGCTTCACCTATTCAAAACCCTCCTCGGGCTACCCCTATTCCCGCACAACCTATCCCTAACACAAATAACAGACCAACACAACCTGTACAAAATGTTGAAGTACAAACCTTCCCCACATATGTAATAATGCCAAATCCATTCAATGGAATTGAATTAAGATCAAGAAGCGTTGTAAACAAAACAAATCCTACTGTGGTTATCCAAGAATAACAAGTAGATAATCACACAAATCAAGAAGAACAAATAGATCAAAGAGAAGAACAAATGACTAATCCATTAAACAAAGAAAGAGACACCCCAGTACAACAAGAAACTCCTTCTCCCAACTCCCTTGCAATAGAAACACCACATAAGATAAATCCTCCTTATCCAGAAAGGCTACTTGCAAAGAAATACGAGGAACCTCTAGGACATAATCTAGCTACTGAAATCCGAAACATATGTGTAAATATCCCACTACTATAGGCCATCAAGGACATACCTATCTATGCTAATATTGTAAGGGACATTTGCATTAAAAATCTAGGTAGAAAGAGGAAGGAGCCTCTTGTCATACAGGTGGTAGGACAATTGTCGGTGTTTATAACAAAAATGCCATCTAAGTATAGTGATCCAGGGAACGCAGTGGTAACCATACAAATTAATGGTGTTGCCTTACCTAACACACTGATTGATCTAGGAGAAGAAATAAATGTGATGTCGGTAAACACTATGAAAAAACTACAACTAGATCACCTAAGACCAACAAAAACTTTGTTAGAACTTGTAGACAAACCAGTCATCACTCCAACAGGAAGTTTAGACGATATAACAGTTACTTTGGCCTCTTTGGAATACCCTGTGGATTTCTTAGTAATTCATCCTAGATCCTCCAAACCAGGACACCCAATAGTACTTGGCTGACCTTAGTTGGCCACTGTTGATGCATTTATTAGTTGTCGATATGGAGAGATGACAATTTCCAATGGCACTCAAAGTCAAAAACTTATCCTTTTTCCCCCTACCCAACCAGCCACTGAAGTTCCTCTTTGGATGGAGAATCCCTATGGGGAGGAGGACTGCACTAAGCCCTTGTTGACACTTGAACAAGTAAAATGAGTATAAGAGAAAACTAAAGAACAAATTTTAAGTCTATTCTTAGTTGATTTATCATGCATTGAATATCCTCAATCTTTCCCTAACTACACACATATCTTGAGCTCCAAATTTCAAGAAATTTGGCAGCCATCCTGTTCTATAGTAGCTACTATTTCACAAATAGAGGAAGGGAAATAATCAACTATTCAAACTATTGAAATCGGACCGGGAAAATCCTTATATGTCAATGCTAGCTTAGAAATAGAACAATAACATAAGTTGATACAAATGATTCAAGGGAAATCTGATGCTTTTGCATGGGATTACTCTGACATGAAAGGGATCCACCCAGACACTTGTATGCATCATATCTACACTAACAATCAGATCAGACCTATTAGGCAGCCCCAAAGAAGAATGAATCTAGCCTTGAAAGATATAGTAAAAGAAGAACTCGAGAAACTCCTGCAAGCCAATTTCATTTACCCTATATCAAATAGCAAGTGGGTCCCCCCATTAGTTATTGTACCTAAGAAAATGGAGGATTTTGTTGAATTTTGAGAATTAAACAAGGCTACCTATAGAGATTACTTCCCCTTTCCTTTCATATATCAGGTCTTAGACACTTTCTCTAGGAAGAGATATTTTTCTTTCTTGGATGGGTTTAGTGGTTACAACCAAATCCAAATTTCACCATAAGACCAGGATAAGACCACATTTACCTGCCCCTGGGGGACCTATGCCTATAGGGTTATTTATTTTGGCTTATGTAATTCCCTTGCTACCTTTCAAAGCATTGTCTTGGCTATTTTCTCTGATTTGACAAATGATTGTGTGGAAGTCTACATGGATGACTTCACGGTATATGGGGATGATTTTCAATAGGCATTGGATAATTTGGAGAAAGTATTGGTTAGGTGTAAAGAGACAAACCTTTTTCTTAGTCATGAAAAATATAGGATGTTGCTCACGGAAGGAATTTTTCTAGGTCACCACATCTCCGGTACAAGAATAAGGGTGGACCCTGCCAAGATTGACATTATTTCCCAAATCAAGATCCCTAGATCACAAAAAGAAGTTAGAAGTTTCTTAGGGCATGTTGGCTACTATAGGAGGTTCATTCAAAACTTTACAAACCTAGTTTCCCCCCTATTCAAACTATTGACAAAAGATGCAGAATTCTGTTGGAATGAAAAATGTCAAATCGCCTTTGAAATCCTAAAAACAAAGTTCTCAAGTGCCCCTGTTTTGAGAGGACCAAACTGGTCTCTTCCTTTTCACATTTGCATAGATGCCTTAGATACCTCTTTGGGAGTTGTCTTAGGACAAAGGGAATGGCATATTCCCTATGCTATATACTTTGTCAACAAGAATCTCTCACCTTCTGAAGTAAACTACACTGTCATAGAAAAAGAATTTTTGTCAATAGTACATGCCCATCAACAAATTTAGACACTATATAACAAGATACGAAGTTTTTTTGCACACTGGCCACTCAGTTATCATATTTTTGATCAACAAACCTATTAAAAATGCTAGAGTGACTAGATGGATTCTACTACTACAAGAATTCAATATCACTATCATTGATAGGCCTGGAAGAGATAATTTGGTTGTTAATTTCTTGTCTAGACTTATTCATGCAGGTGATAATACTCTAGTAGATGATGATTTTCCGGATGAGAATCTATTTTCATTTTTACTTACACCCCTTGGTATTAAGACAAAGCCAACTATCTTGTAACAGGGAAGCTTCCTCAAGGTATGTCATCCAGAGAAAAGCAAAGAATTATTCAACTAAGTGCCAATTACATGTGGCATCAGGATTGCCTATACCGAACTGGACCTGATTTGGTAATCAAAAGATTTGTTCGGGAGGACGAGATGCAGGATATATTCAGAGCTTATTATGATGGCCCATGTGGAGGCCATTTTTATGATAAAAGGACAACATACAAGATTTTACAGTCTGGCTCTTACTAGCCAACCATTTTTAAAGATGAAAAGAAATATGTGGCCAGTTGCGATGATTGCCAAAGAAAGGGAAAACTTACTGCAGTCGATGAAATTCCTCTCCAAGACCAAGTAGTGATCGAACCTTTTGAAAAATGGGATTTAGATTTTGTAGGACCTATCAACTCCATGTCCTGTAGGAAAAATTACATCTTAGTTTGCACATATTATTTGACAAAATGGGTAGAAGCCAAGGCTTTGTATTCAACCAATGAACAATCTGTTGTAGACTTCCCCTTTGAGGTAATTTTTACTCGTTTTGGGGTACCTCGGAAAATAGTCACTGACCAAGGAACACAATTCACCTAAAATTTGGTCAAGGCTCTTACTGAACAATACCAGATCAAACACAGAAAATCTTCTCCCTATCACCCCTAAGAAAATGGCCAAGTAGAATCGACCAACAAAGTGATAGAAGCCATCGTCACTAAGACTGTTCATCTGCATCAAAAATACTGGGATGATAGGTTTCCTTAAGCCTTGTGGGACTATAGGACATCTTGGAAGAATACAATAGGCCATACATGATATGAGTTGGTGTATGGGAAGCAGGTACTACTACCCATAGAATTTCAAGTAAAAACCTTCAGAACTTCTATACAATTAGGGATGGATTTGAACGAAGCTCAAAAGAAAAGGCTATTACAATTAAATGAGATTGATGAGATCAGATGGGATGATCTACAAAGAACCACCCTGATACAAGAACATAGGACCAAATGGCACGACAAGTACATCAAAAAGAAGTTCTTTCAGTCAGGAGATTGGGCCCTTCTCCTGACTGAAAGGACATATGAGATTGATATAGTTTATGACAATGGTTCAGTAAGGATAAAGAACATTGATGAGAATCATACTTCCTTTGTCATAAATGGGCATCAACTGAAGGTTTATCATAAGCCTCTGTCAAAAGTATCTTCTCCAAATCCATTCCGGTATCGAGTCATGCACTATTCCAGTACTGTCTGCTCCACGCCTAATCCGATACTGAGATTCATGACTGTGTATTCCGGTACCAAAATCTCTGTTTCCAGAATACACTAGTTGGACCAGAATGTTGATGAATATTTCGAGAAGGCAGTTGAACCAGATCTTCCAAATCAGTTTTCTAGACTACGAGAGACTCCATCACTCATGCACTTCATGTCATGAGGATGGAGTCGATCCCTGAAGAATCGATATAAATATCAGTTGTAAATCTTTAAAACTGTTTAATGTTTATCCATAGATATTGATAGTATCAACTCACCTTTTATATAAGGGACAATTTATAGGTGATAAGGATAATAAGGATTGTAATGAAGTCTGTTATCAAAACCAAATAATACATATCGTTCCTATGTATGAAGTGAGGAATGGTTGATCCAATTTACCAGTTGAATTAATACAAAGATTTATTATGTCAATTCCCAAGTGTGAGTGAAATGTTTTAGTTTGTCACTTTCTTAAGAGGTTCCTTGTTGGTTCGGCAAGGGCCCACCACCCCAACCAAGGTAAACCTCCCTATATATGTTTTGTGTGATTTTGTGATTATTTTACAGTAGTGTGTGTTAATGATCTTTTATCTATTTTCATAGTTCAACATTGAGTGAATTGTTTCTGGATTGTTGTGAACAATCAAGTGCTAGATCAAATAGATATTTCATTCTCAAATATTGGAGATTTCCATCTAATTATTTGAAGTGTGGGATTGATATCTTGAGTTTATGATTGCAGTAGATTTAGTACATCAAGAACCAGAAGACTTTATATCTCATCTTCATGCTCTGTAATGAAGTCCCTCAGTTATGTTAAATGTTCCTTTTACTAGTTTGTTTGAATTACATGAAGCTAGAATTGATTTTGATTTCAAGAATGGTTGGAGTTGATTACTATTTATTATTTTGATTATTACAGGAGGCAGTATTCTTAAGTTTATCTCTTTAATTCATGAGCCTGGAATGAATAGACTTGTTTCTCTAGGATATAATCTTTTGGTTGGTTGTTCGTGTGAAGAAATTTCATTATCATTTTTCTCTTCTAAGTACAAGGGTGTTTGAAGTATTTAGAAATCTTAGAAATAGAGTTTTTATGTTATTAATTATTTCCTATATGAAACACGCTTAGGTAGGTTACCTATTCTCGACAGATATAGTGATAACAACTCTTTTGGTTACGAATCTCAGATTGACATTTAAATGAGTGTAAGATATATATTGAACACATTTATACACCAACATTTTGGAGTCATTGTTGGGGAGTTGTAAACGGTAATAGGTAGCATTTTTTAGTTTTTATTAGTTTGTTGAAGTTTGGATTGGATTTAAGGACAATCTGAGGGTGGAGAGAAGACGGTAAGACGAGAGGTAAGAACCTACTCATCCAGTTTGGTGGGGTTGCTTCAAAGTTAGGTTTCCCTCTTACCTTTGATAATTAGGAATCTATGTTTTAGTGGAATTTATTTTATGAGTAGGTATAGGGATAATAAAGGTAGATTTATTTCTCCTAAAATTACTTAAAAGTTAGAAAAACAAACAACAACCCCCACCCCCCCCACCCCCCCCCATACTAATTCATCTAAAATTCATGCAGGAAAAATTCTGAGAGGAGAGAGCTCAAAGGAAGTGATTGCAACAAAGCCAAAGACACTTAATCTGAATCCACTGTTCAGATCAAAATCATAAGACAATAAGAAAAAAAGGAATCTTTGGCGATCCCATCAAAAGTAGAAGCTGAAAAAGAAACATAGGTAGTTATAGAGGAGGCTACATCTACATCTCTTCTTGGAAGGCCACACAAAACCTTGGAGTAACTAGAGATACCAAATAACCCAGTGGTGGAACCATCACTCAGTGGAGAGACCTCACCAACCCCCTATAGGTTGTTTGGAGATATGGCAGAAGAAGAGGGAAATTCAAGTAATGAAACATAGACATTTGGATTTCTCATACTGGATGTCACCAGAGAAATTTCTATAAAGAACATCCCCTTTTCCTCACTACCATACTTCCATGGTATTTCAACATAAGACCCTAACTCATTTTTATTTGAATTTGAAATATTGTGTAGGAGTTATAACTACACAGATAATGCTCAAATATTAAAACTTTTCCTAGCTACACTAAAAGATTCGGCACCATGGTGGTTCATGAGCCTAGGAGAACAAACCATTTTGTATTGGGATGGTATGAAGGATACCTTCCTCCAGAAATATCGAGAGTATTGCATACCTAGGTATGCTAGGAATGATATATTCAAAATGCAGCAATYTGAAGAAGAAAGCTTAGAAGATTACCTAGAGAGGTTCTTATACAATTACCAAAAGACTAAGAGGTTTTCCTTAGACACAACTACAGTTAGGACTTTGTTTCTAAAGGGTGTGAGGGATGATTGCATTGAATTAATAAACTTCAYGAGTTCTGGGGATTTGTACCAAAATCCATTTACAGACATAGCAGAGTATTGTAAAATATACTCCTGCAGTCAAGCTAAAACTAGAAAAAGTATAAGGGATCCTACAAACAGAATTGTTAAACCCACATCTGGAGGTGTCAATAAGATTGAACTGGGAAATCCATTAGAAACATTCAAAACAGATATCCTAAACACCATCAGTTCCCAACTGGATACCATCAAATTTAAAAGAAAACAAGAGGAAGAAAATGTTGCGTTAGGAATTTTCTGTCATCGTTGTAGGAAGAAGCATCCTGGAAAGGAATGCCCCCTTAATGTTATTTAAATCTATGGTGTTTTTACAAAGGATCATCCTACTAATGAATGCCCTTATCTACCTAGACTCAAGGCCATATTCAAGGGAGGAGGAGAACCTGAAACATCCTACCCCCTTAGGAGACCATGGAGATAATATAACCCCAATATGTTTGCAGACCCAACTACACAATACCCACAACAATAATGGGTACCTCCTATGTCTTATCCTCAATGGTCACCACAAACCCAACCTTGGAAACAAGGGTGGAGAGGAACTGTAGATGGGAATGTTCCCTTCCAACCAACAAATTTTACCACCTATCCACAATACCCTTCGAATATTTCCCAGTTGCTTCTAGGATTTAACCCTCCTTCTCTTCTTACACCTCCACAGCTACAACAACAAATTGCATTGCCCATCAATCCAAATATGCAGTAACAAATGCAAGATGCACCTATTAAAAACCCTCCTTGACCTACCCTTATTCTTGCACAACATATCCCTAACCCAAATAACAACTCGACACAACCTATACAAAACATTTAAATAAAAACCTTCCCTACGTATGTAATAATGCTTGATCCATTCAATGGAATTGAATTAAGATCAAGAAGGGTTGTAAAAAAAACAAATCCTACTGTGGTTATCCAAGAAAAACAAGTAGGTAATCACAGAAATCAAGAAGAACAAATAGATAAAAGAGAACAACAAATGACTAATCCATTAAACGAAGAAAGAGACACCCTAGTACAACAATAAATTCCTTCTCCCAACTCCCTCGCAACAAAAACACCTCAGAAGATAAATCCTCCTTATCCAGAAAGGCTACTTGCAAGTAAATCTGAGGAACCTCTAGGACATAATCTAGATATTGAACTACGAAACATATGTGTAAATATCCCACTACTACAGGCCATCAAGGACATACCTATCTATGCTAAAATTGTAAGGGACCTTTGCATTAAAAATCCAGGGAAAAAGAGGAAGGATCCTCCTATCATACAGGTGGTAGGACAGTTGTCTAAGTTTATAACAGAAATGCCATCTAAGTATAGTGATCCAGGGAACCCAATGGTAACCATACAATTTAATGGTGTTGCCTTACCTAACACATTGATTGATCTAGGAGCAACAATAAATGTGATGTCATTAAACACTGTGAAAACACTGCAACTAGACCACCTAAGACCAACACAAACTTTGTTGGAACTTGCAGACATATCAATCATCAGCCCAACAGGAAGTTTAGATGATATAACAGTTACTTTGGCCTTGTTGAAAAGTCAACAAGAAACATGTGTCTAATTTATCTATCCCTTAATTAAATTAGACAATAAATATTAATCTATTATCTCATTCATAACTAGGTGATTTGGAATTGTAACATAATTATAAGTGTAGTTAAGTGAGTTAATATTAGTTGTACTAGTTGTAACTAAACATGCACTAGTGAGAGTTCAGTTAATCAGTGAACTCACATGCAAATGAAGATTCACCACGGTTAACTACATGCATGTCAGTTCCAATGGAGATCCAGTTGAGATAACAGGTGAAAGGGACAGTTTGGCTATCAGTTGTGATTTGTTCACACATGCAGTGAATATGGTTATGAGCATGTGCAAACGAGGCAATTGTATTCATTCAATTCATTGTGAGAATTCAGATTGCAGAGATTGTGCAGAGGAGGCAGGTTGTCTAGACACAGAAATTGGCATAGGTATTTGTTGATTTGTGTATGACAGTGTGAGACGATTGTATTGTACTGAGAGCTCTTGGATTAGAGTTTTGTATGAGATTGTTTCATCATTCATGATATACATAATATATGATAGTGGGGTTTTTAGCTTTACGCTTTCCCGATAAAACTTCTGTGTTGTGTGTTATTGATATTTCACTTTGTGCATTGTGGTTGTGATCATGGTTTAACTTGCTTCCGCAAAAGTAATAGTAGAAGCAATTATGTATTTAACAATAGCGGAACTTGTTAGATTAGGAGAATCGCAGGAATACATTAATTTGTATAGAAATTTCTATAGGCCTCTTGGGAATACACTGTGTATTTATTAGTAATTCAGCCCATATCCTCCAAACTAGGACACCCAGTAGTACTTGGACGACCTTGGTTGGCCACTGCTAATGAATTTATTAGTTTTCAATCTGGAGAGATGACAATTTCTAATGATACTCAAAGTAAAAAACTTATCCTTTTTTCCCTTGCCCAACCATCCACTGAAGTTCCTCTCTGGCTTGAGAATCCCTATGGGGAGGAGGACTACACTCAACCCTTGTTGACACTTGAACAAGTAAAAGGAGTACAAGAGCAAATTGAAGAACAAATTTTAAGTCTATTCTTGGCCGATTCAACATGCATTGAATATCCTCAATCTTTCCCTAACTACACACATATCTTGAGCTCTGAATTTCAAGAAATTTGGAACCCTTCCTCTTTTACAGTAGATACTATTTCAAAAATAGAGGAAGGGAAATAATCAGTTGTTCAAGCTATTGAAATTAGCCCTCGAAAATCCTTATATATCAATTCTAGCTTAGAAACAGAACAACAACAGAAGTTGATACAAATGATTCAAGGGAAATCCGATGCTTTTGCATGGGATTACTCTGACATGAAAGGGATCCAATCAAACACTTGTATGCATCATATATACACTAATGATCAGATCAGACCTATTAGACACCCCCAAAGAAGAATGAATCTAGCCTTGAAAGATATAGTAAAAGAAGAACTCTAGAAACTCTTGCAAGACAATTTCATTTACCCTATATCAGATAGCAAGTGGGTCTCCCCATTAGTTATGTACCTAAGAAAAATGATAAATGGAGGATTTGCATGGAATTTAGAGAATTAAACAAGGCTACCTATAGAGATTACTTCCCCTTGCCTTTCATAGATCAATTCTTAGACACTTTGTCTAGGAAGATATATTTTTCCTTCTTGGATGGGTTTAGTGGTTAAAACCAAATCCAAATTTCACTAGAAGATTAGGATAAAACCACATTTACCTACCCCTGGGGTACCTATGCCTATAGGGTTCTTCCTTTTGGATTATGTAATGCCCCTGCTACCTTTCAAAGGGTTGTCTTGGTTATTTCTCCCATTTGACCAATGATTGTGTGGAAGTATACATGGATGACTTCATGGTATATGGGGATGATTTCCAACAGGCATTGGATAATTTGGAGAAAGTACTGGTTAGGTTTAAAGAGACCAACCTTTCTCTTAGTCACGGAAAATATAGGATGTTTCTCATGAAAGGAATTGTTCTAGCTCACCACATCTCGGGTACAGGAATAAGGGTGGACCCTGCCAAGATTGACATTATTTCCCAAATCAAGATCCCTAGCTCACAAAAAGAAGTCAGAAGTTTCTTAGGGCATGCTATCTACTATAAGAGGTTCATTCAAAACTTTACAAACCTAGCTTCCCCCCTATTCAAACTATTGTCAAAAGATGTTGAATTTTTTTGGAATGAACAATGTCAAATCTCCTTTGAAATCTTAAAAACAAAGTTGTCAAGTGCCCCTGTTTTGAGAGGACCATACTGGTCTCTTCCTTTTCAGATTTGCACAGATGTCTCAGATACCTCTTTGGGAGTTGTCTTATGACAAAGGGAAGGGCAGATTCCCTATGTTATATACTTTGTCAACAAGAATATCTCACCTACGGAAGTAAACTACACTGTCACAGAAAAGAAATTTTTGTCAGTAGTACATGATATCGACAAATTTAGACACTATATAACAAGATACAAAGTTTTTGTGCACACTGACCACTCAACTATCAGATTTTTAATGAACAAACCTGTTACAAATGCTAGAGTGACTAGATGGCTGATACTACTACAAGAATTCAATATCACTATCATTGATAGGCCTAGAAGAGATAATTTGGTTGTTGATTTCTTGTCTAGATTTATTCATGCAGGTGACAATACTCTAGTAGATGATGATTTTTTGGATGAGAATCTATTTCCCATTTCTACTTAAACCCCTTTGTATGAAGATGTAGCCAACTATCTTGTAATATTGAAGCTGCCTCAAAGTATGCCATGTATAGAAAAACAAATAATTATTTAGCTAAGTGCCAATTACACGTGGCATGAGGATTGCCTATACCGAATTGGACCTGATTTGGTAATCAGAAGATGTGTTTGGGAGGACGAGATGCAGGATATATTCAGAGCTTGTTATGATGGCCCATGTGGAGGCCATCTTGTTGATAAATGGATAGCATACAATATTTTACAGTCTGGTTATTACTGGCCAACCATTTTTAAAGATTCAAAGAAATATGTGGCCAGTTGCGATGATTTCCAAATAATGGGAAAACCTACTGCAGTCGATGGAATTCCTCTCCAATCCCAAGTAGTGATTGAACCTTTTAAAAAATGGTATTTAGATTTTGTAGGACCTATCAACCCCATGTCCTGCAAGAAAAAGTACATCTTAGTTTGCTCATATTATGTGACAAAATGGCTATAAGCCAAGGCTGTGTATTCAGCGAATGAGAAATCTGTTGTAGACTTCCTTTTTGAGGAAATTTTTACTCGTTGGGGTACCTTGGGAAATATTCACTGACCAAGGAACATAATTCACCTCAAATTTGGTCAAGGCTCTTACTGAATAGTACCAGATCAAACACATAAAATCTTCTCCCTATCACCCCCAAGCAAATGGCCAAGTATAATCGACCAACAAAGTGATAGAAGCCATCCTCACTAAGATTGTTCAGCTGCATCAAAAAGACTAGGCTGATAGGTTGTCTGAGGCTTTGTGGGCCTATAGGATAGCTTGGAAGAATACAACAAGACATACACTGTATGATTTGGTGTATGGGAAGCAGGTACTACTGCCCATATAATTTCAAGTAAAAACCTTAAGAACTGCCATACAATTAGGGATGGATCTGAACGAAGCTCAAAAGAAAAGGCTATTACAATTAAATGATCTTGATGAGATCAAATAGGATGCTCTACAAAGAACCATCCTGATACAAGAACATAGGACCAAATGGCATGACAAGTACATCAAAAAGAAGTGCTTTCAGTCAGGAGATTGGGCCCTTCTATATGATTGTAGCTTCAAAAATTTTAAGGGTAAATTGTCTACTAGATGGTTGGGACCTTATGAGATTGATACAATTTATGACAATGGTTTAGTAAGGATAAATACCATTGATGAGAATCCGACTTCCTTTTCCATAAATGGGTATCGACTGAAGGTTTAGCATAATCCTTTGTCAAAAGAGGATTTTGTAAAAAATGTTCTTGAGAGTTCCGAAATGAACTAGTAAGAAAGAAGGTTTCTCCTCCTACTGACCTACCATAGTAAGCTCAATTGTGTAAATTCATTTTTTGTAGATAGGTATGTCATTAGATAAAGTTTCTCTTTTATTTTTCTGAAACAACTAACAAAAAAAGAGAAGAAGAAGAATATTGGTTGTGTTCCCATGTAGATCGACGAATAAGGAGGACATCTACCAGATGGAGTCTTATTTAAGTTTTTTAGACTCCTTAAAATTCAAAACACCGACGAGTGGGAACTGGCCTGGGCTTGAGAAAAATCCATGGGACAATGTAAAGAGTTTTCTTTAAGTTTTTCAGCCTCTTTAAAATTGAAAACACCGGTGAGCAGGAACTAGCCTGGGCTCGAGAAAAATCCATAGGATGGTATAAAGGGTTTCCTTTAAGTTTATCAGACTCTCTAAAATTGAAAATACCAGTGAGAATTAACTAATCTGGGCTCGATAAAAATCCACATAAAATTAGTAGTTAGGATTATTATTGTTCTTGTTTTAATAAAAAGGAAATGCCAATAGGAGCTATGATCACCTTGGTTCCAAAAGAAGAGGGTTCCATAATCTCAACAACTGATCATCTAATTCCATAATACCCTCCTATTACAGAGCTCTTCATGTGTTATTCCTATGCAAACTCAGAACTCCTAAAACTCAGAACTCCTAAGTTTTGGTATTTGTTCCATCTACATGGTTTTTCAATTGAATCTAATTACAAAACACCAGTTGTTTCTATAAGTCACTACCACAAGAATCTATGTCAAAATTCTCTCAAGAAATAGAAAACAATGATCATCTATGTGCTTATCTAGTACCAATGGTCATCACTACGCTAAATCATTTCACTGTTCTTATCTGGTACTAAACCTCAAGTGGTATTAAAGAAGGGACCATGCTCTATTCCGTTACTTATTACACACAGACGATACGGTACTCAGAGGATTCCATACTAATTTCAACTCTTCACACAGGTGATCCTGTACTTAGACAATCCGGTACTGGTAAGGAGGTGACTGGTAACTCTCATCATATTTCCAAGTTGTTTTACAATTATTAGTGCTAGGACATACAGATTTAACATTTTTTTCATTTTATTAAAAGGAAATAGACTAAATATGCTTTTAAAACATCTAATTTCTCTTGGATCATGACATACCCCCTTTTCCCACAAAAGTTTATAAAATGCTTGACCGTATTTCCGAAAACAGAATATGTCCCTATTCCCTGAATTATTAAGAGTGCAAGGTCATTATGTTTCTTACCGGATCAAACTTAGATTCCTCTATCCATCTGGTAAATAAATCCCATAAAACTATGATTCACCACCATACTATATTAAATGACACGAGACACATCTCTAAGTGTATCAAATCATGATCCCAACCAATTTTACACTCACAAGTCCCGATCATAATGACCACACCCTTCCGTGAATATTTTCTGACACCAATTTTCCCACGAGTTCGTAAGTCGTTAGTGGATAGGACCTGCCTCACCATATCATCATGATTATCGATGTGAAGGTTGTAATATACACTTCTATTTATAAACGCTCCTCTGGATGGCTCTGCCATCCAGATGAGTGTTATTTACCATTGTTGTCACACCACCTACAGACATCCCGTGCCTTCATATTCCTTGCATATTTTTCCCCGTCCGGTACTCTATCATAGTCTACGTTTATCTGGTACTCAACCCTCGATCCTCTGTCCATGCCTCATCCACCAAAATAATTGTTTAAGCTAGCATGGGGGTCGACAGGCATGAGCCCATATTCCAATTTTACAGAGAAACAATAGAATATCAGGCTTGCAAGGAAAAATATGAACAGGCAGGGTGGGTGCCATTTTTGGAAAAAGTTTAAAGGCCATCATGAGGGAATTTATCTTTCCTTCGCATAAACATATGATGGAGAAAATGTGAATTTTGGAGACATGAATATAACAATTGCAGAAGCCACGATATCATAAGCTACAGGTTTTCCTGTGGATGGAGAAAAATAATTCAAAAGGGGAATCGTCGATAGGAAACTCTTTCAGAAATTTCTCAAACCAAAATATCAAGACCCTGATTGGACCAAGGGAATCCCTTGGAGCTATTTCAAAGAGGAAAATTGGACAATACTCATAAGTCTGCAGAAATTCCTCACCTGCAAAGGAAGGTATGCAGTCACCTTCATTTATCATCTAAATCTTTTATCACATTTCGAGGGAGGACAACAAATTGATTTTCCTCACTTCCTATGGATGAGTTTAAAGAAAATGACGATAGGGGTGAAGTCAGTCTCCAAGAAACCCAATAGTAGCCTTCACCACCATGGTTTAACAAAAATTTTGGTTGTTCATGCTTTGAGGACACAAGGTGGTATTTTGAAGAAATTACTCCAATAGTATTTCGCTCAAGAAAGAATATCCACATCTGTTGAAATATAGGAGGCAATGATACATAGTGAGGGTTCAAGTAAAGAGGAAAAGAAAGACAAAATGAAGACATCAGGAGGAAAATGAGACACTGTTAAGCCCAGTTCATCTTATCCCATTGAGAGATCAGTAACAGAAAAGTTTGTTGTAGGGGAATCCGCTGCATTGAAGAAGAGGGAAGCCATCAAATCCCAAAAAATAATTCCTACCTCAACTAAAAAAGGGGAATACTCTGAGCCAGAAGGACGGTCAGACAGTGTTCCTAAAACAATCATGGAGGTGTCATTAGAACCAGCCAACCAAGTAGAGAATACCCCTGACCTCAACTTACAAAACAAAAAGATGTCTTAAGGATCTAGCTCTATCCTACATCCTAAAGACCAACTGTCATAGAGTAAGAGGCGAAAGAAAGAGGAGACAGGTCAACAAGAGATTTTACAGGAAGCAACTGTCAAGCCCATTAAGGAACTGTAAAATATTCCTGGGGTAGTTACTCGGTCTTACCAAACATCGGTTGGTGAATTGAAAGAAAATGTTAAAGTGACAAACAAAAACAAAAAGAAGCTCGAAAGGGGGAAGGAACAAAGGGGAAAAATTATGGAACATAGGCCTCAATATTCCAGGATAGAAATAAGGGTTGATTAGCAAAGTCAAAACCTAGAATTAACAACTCGGGACCTCAAGATGAAAGTCAAAATGACACAGGAGAAACAACTGTCCAGACCTACCACCATTATTAAAATAAAGAAGAGAAAGTTGTTTGAGGAAACTTCTACCCCTGTTAGAAAGTCTAAGGAAGTCTCGCTTCCCATATGAAGGATCACTAGAAGCATGGCTAAACAGGTGACAGTCCCAAATATACCTTCTCTGCAAGGAGAACCCATGGATATTTCGAGTTCTCCAGAGAAAGGAAGTGGTTGTGGAGTTACAGTGAGTGAAGCATAAGGGTTGGTGACAGTAAGTGAAATAGAAGGGTTGGTAACATAGACTTTAAGGGTTTTGAGAAAATAAAAAGAATCCTGAGAGGAGGTGACTAAAGAAGAAATTAAATCCATCCAGACAAGTCCCTAAAAAAACAAAAATTGATGTCAAAGATTGAGAGGATGGAGCAAGAGATTGAAGAATACAAGTTATTGGATAGACATATCAAGGTAGAGAATGCACAATTAAAAGAACAACATGCAGAGGTCTCTACCAAACTCGACAAAGTCTTATGATTGATCCAATACACTAGGGTAATCAAGAGGGAATTGAAGAGTGAAGTTTCTAGTTTTAATATCTTGCAACCTGAGAAATAACAGAGAAGGATTCAATTTTGCAAAAAATTTTGGGTATCAGTTTTTGATAATATTGCATGAGGACATGAAACACCTTCAACATGGGGGAAATGTTGAGTCTCTATTTTGACATGTATAATTCCCTATCTTATCTTGCATCCGAGACTTTTTTCCTATCTTATAATTCCATACTTGACTATTTCCTCCGAAACACATACCTAATGACCTTGTTCATGTTCACAAGAGGTAATTGATGATTTAAAGCATGTTTGTTTAACTTACTTGAAATAATTCGATTAAAGTGTTTTATTTTGTATTAGTCCTAATGGTTTGACTCATGAGCAACCCATGTGGTACTTGCGCCATTCTAGTACTACTCGTCATCGTGCAATTCGGTACCAAATCCATTCTGGTACCCAAGGAAGTTTTCATCCAGTACTATCTGCTCCAAATCCCTTCCGGTACTGAGTCATGCGCTATTTCAGTATTGTCTCCTCCGTACCTAATCCGGTACTCAGATTCGTGACTGTGTATTCCGGTACCAAAATTTTTGTTTCCAGAATACACCAGTTGGATCAAAATTTTGATGAAGATTTTGAGAAGGCAGTTGAACCAGATCTTCCAAATTAGTTTTCCAGACTACGAGATATTCCATCACTCATGCACTTCGTGTCATGAGGATGGAGAAGATCCCTGAAGAATCGATATAAATATAAATTGTAAATATTTAAAACTATTTAATGTTTATCCATAGATATTAATAATATCATCTCACCTTTTATATAAGGGACGTTGTATAGGTGATAAGGATAATAAGGAATGTAATGAAGTCTGTTATCATAACCAGATAATACATATCGTTCCTATGTATGAAGTGAGGAACGCTTGCTCCAATTTACCAGTTGAATTAATACAAAATATTTATTATATCAATTCCTGAGTGTGAGTGAAATGTTTTAGTCTGTCACTTTCTTAAGAGGTTCCATGTTGGTTCGACAAGGGCCCATGTCCCCAACCAAGGTAAAACTCCCTGTATATGTTTTGTGTGATTTTGTGAGTATTTTACAGTAGTGTGTGTTAATGATATTTTATCTATTTTTAGAGTTCAACATTGAGTGAATTGTTTTTGGATTGGTGTGAAAAATCAAGTGCTAGATCGAATAGATATTTCATTCTCAAATATTGGAGACTGCCATCTAATTATTTGAAGTGTGGGATTGATATCTTGAGTTTATGATTGCAGTAGATTTAGTAAATCAAGGAACCAAAAGACTTTATATCTCATCTTCATGCTCTTTTATGAAGTCTCTCAATTATGCTAAATGTTCCTTTCACTGGTTTGTTTGAATTACATGAAGCTGGAATTGATTTTGATTTCAAGAATGGTTGGATTTGATTGCTATTTATTGTTTTGATTATTATGGGAGACAAGATTCTTAAGTTCATCTCTTTAATTCATGAGCCTGGAATGAATAGACTTGTTTCTCTAGGATAGAATCTTTTGGTTGGTTGTTCGTGTGAAGAAGTTTCATTATTAGTTTTCTCTTCTAAGTACAAGGGTGTTTGAAGTATTTAGAAATCTTAGAAGCAGAGTTTTTATGTTATTAATTATTTCCTATATGCATCAGACTTAGGTAGGTTACTTGTTCTTGACACATATAGTGTAACAACTCTTTTGATGGCGAATCCCGGATTGACATTTAAATGAGTGTAAGATATATATTGAACATATTTATACACCAACATCTATTGAAAAGGTGATCATTAATTTCTTGGAAACACATATCTTTTCCAGGTTTGGTTGCCTCAACAAGTTAGTAACAGATAATTCCCAAGCATTCAAGTCCAGGTCCATGATTGACTTCTTTTGGATTACAACATTGTCCTAACACATTCTACAACCTATTTCCCACAAGGAAATGGGTTGGTTGAATCATCAAGCAAGACTCTCATTAGGATGATCAAGAAGTTGTTGGATGAAAACAAAAAATCTTAGGACTCTAAGCTTAAATATTCCTTGTGGGTTGACATGAGAAACACTAATAAGTCCTTGAGAACCTCACCATTTTAGTTGGTTTATGGGGTAGATGTTGTATTTCCCACTTAGCTTGGTTTATCAGTCTTAAAATTTCTACAAGAGGAAATGGAAGAATCTAATGACATCCAAAGAAGAAATTTTTAGATCATTGAAGTACAACATAAGAGAGAAGAATTGAGCCAGAGAAATGAGGCATACCAAAGCAATTTTAAGGCATCCTTTGACAAGAAAACTAAAAAGGAAATATTTTAAGAAGGAGACCTAGTCTTGAGGTGGGATGCGAGGAGGGAGGACAAGAATAAGCATGGTAAGTTCAATAATATATGGTTTGGTCCATTCAAAGTGGTAAATATTATAGATAATAATATACTCATATTGCAAAACCTAGATGATATCGAGATCTTTGGAGGCCCAGTTAATGGGCACTTCCTAAAACATTATTTCATTTAATGGAACAAGGGTGGTCAATCCTGTACCATAGTTGTTTTTCATTTGCATTTTGATTTGATAGTTTGTTTGAATAAAGACTCCATATACCAACAAGGGAATTGCGGTATATATATAGTTTAAAGTTTCAGATTCAACAAAGATAGGTAGCATGGCTGGAAGACAGAAAAAAAGGTAAGTTACAACAAGTGGGAGCATATTTTAAGAAGTAAGTCACCTAGTCTACTATTCTTATCACTTCACGAGGAAGCTCTATCCCCAGTTGGAGCCAATGTTGGAACTTAGGTATGTATCCCTACTATTTCCCTCCATTACCTTGTACATCCTCTTAAGCCTAATTTTTTTTCAGTTTCTTCTCCGTGGTTAATGATTTAGCTTGAGATGTTTTTACCATTCTATTGTTTTGCACCATTTTATTTCTTTCTTGGAAGGTTATTGCACGTTCTGATTTGGGTTAATAACATATGTTATCTTGAAATATTTATTGATATTATAGCAGGATTAGAAGGCCTTTTTAGTGCATAAAAACATTGATTACAAGAACAATCTTGTTCTTGCAAATAGTGTAAAAGCGCGTTGTTTTTATTACTTAAACGTTCAGAAATTATTTTAAATATTTGAAAGTGTTATGTTGGAGCATGCATGCGCACTCCAGTGCATGAAAGTTCATCTCTAAAATTATCATTATACAGGTCATGTTAAAATTGTGCGAGATTCACCTTTAGTTCTCATCATCATAAATTTTCCAGGGAATTATAGTTACAGGTGCAATTTCATCAAATTAAAGGTCACGATCAGCTCATTGTCTGTAGCTTCAACAAATTAAGGTTCATGATCGGCTCATTTCTCAGGTGATCAAAACAACATGGTATTTCCCTGAGACCGATGGAAGCTAAATAGAATGGAGCCACAAGGGCTCGAGTTGTTCGAAGTTGTCCCAGAAATCAAACACCTATTTTTCAAGGCGAAGTGGTATAAATTCATTTTCTCATTCGAGGGATACCACACAGGTGTGGCCATGAAATTTTCACAAACAATCAAATGGTTTTAAACCAAGCTCGGGGACACCTATATCCACATTAAAAAACATTTTATCGGGGAAACATGCGCTCTCCTAGTCTATGGAGAAAGGTGGTTTAATAAGGGTAAATCAAACCCTGAACTATGCAACAAATTTTTGGTGTCAGAGAACCAACACCCCGAATCGATCCAAGGGATTCCTGTCGTGTTGATAAAGGAAGAATTGAAAGGTCCTCTCACAATAATACATATATATATCACATGTGAGGGTCGATTTACGATTGTACATTTCTACCACTTTACTTTTTCTCATGCACCTAAACAAGGATAAAGAATTAATTTTTCCCTTTTATTTACTCAAGAGTCTAACTAAAATGGCTAGAAGGGTTTCGAACCACCCTGAGTTTTCCCACAATAGCTTGTATAATAAGGGTTTGATTAAAATTATGGTGCTCTTCTCTTTGGACGAGATAGAAATGCCTTGGAACTACTTTCTTCAATCCATGGGTTTACAAGAACAAGAAAAACAACCTGATACACAGACTAAGGGTAAAAAAGATAAAGATGAATATAATATAGAATATAGGGATTCCCCTAAAGCTGGTATCTCATCAGAGGAATCACAACAAATAACAAATAAGAAAAATTACACCAAAACAAAGGGTATCCCATCAACACAAACAAGTCAGCAACCCCAATGGAAGAGGAAACCCCTCGAATGCAGCTGAGATCCTCCACTACAAAATGAATGGAAAATGAAGGTAATAATGTTTCTAGTGTGCAACATCAAGCACAAGACACCTGACAGGTTCCATTATCACCAAGCCATTCTAAAGATGCATAGGTAACTCCCACCATGCAACTGGTTAAAGTTCCCAAAATGAATATGAGAGGGAAAATAAAATCTAAGCAGCACAATCCTGAAATTGTTAAGGAATAATTTATTCCCATGGAAACCATTGAAAAAGGAAAGGTAATCAAGTCCCTATAATTCCCAATAATCCCAAAAAGAAAACCATAATTAAAAACAAGTTAATACTAAATTCCAAGGCTCTTTTTAATTCGTCATTGAAATACCCCCAACCAATTGTGATTCAAGATGAGGAAAACTCTAAAATTTCTAACATGGAAGAAATGGAAGAAATGGTTGTCCACACGCTGAATAAAATGACAGGGGATAAAGAAAAATTAAAATTCTTCAAGGGTGAAACGTCTGGGGTGAAAATTCATCTATCAAAACAGAATACCTTGTAGATTCAAATTTACAACAAGATGAAGGGACTTTGGCCCAAATCCTGAGCACGATTCTGATGGAATTTCCCCAAATGCAGGGTTACCCTCCAAAATTTTTTTAGATGACATCAAACAAGAGGTCAATGCCAACATATTAGAAGTGTAGAAGCATATGAAGAAATCAAAAGGAAAAGGATCTGAAGTAGTACACAAGTATGAAATGAGTTTCAAGAAAAACAAAACGTTTATTGATCACAATAAAGCTATCATGGATGAAGAGCAGAGGTTGAAAGATAAAGGAAAGAATCAGGTTCTGATTAAACCAAAAGATGAGGATGATGAAGCTATAAAGGACAACCACCACATGAAATCATTAAAACAATAAATTCAAACTTTGCAATAGAATAATCAAGAGTTGGAGAAGCAACATTCTAAGTTGCAGAAGAAGTATCACAAAATGTAAAGAAAACATAAAAAAATCTCCTTTTTGAAAGAGATAATATGAAGTAGATTGTTGATGTTAAGGAGGAAGAGTATGCAAATGTTTCCATATAATCAAGATTTATCTGAGTTAGTCTCCAGCTGGAATGCACTTGGGTACCAATGCACAGTAATAGTCATTCTCATTTGTCATAGTTCTTTTGTTAAGGGTTATTTTACTCCAACATAAACAACCGTAGTATTTTTCAATTATAGAAGTCTAGTTGTTCTAGGTTTGAGACATTAGTGTCAAAGCATAATAAGTGGTAAATTTTTTTTGGTATTAACAAAATTTTTGTTAAGGTTAAGATAAATTATGTCACGACTATGTTTCTAGTTGAATACAGTAGAGTAAACGAGTTATGTTCAGGTTGTTATGCTGGGTTAAACTTTAGTTTTTAGAATGGTTGAAATCCTTTGCAACATTGTTAAATAGACGGTTAAGTACCTGAGTAGATATAAAAATACAATCACCACAAATATTGAATACATAATATATCCATAGAGAAATATAGAAGAAACCACACTTTTATTATAAGAAAATGCTTGAGGCCAGGAAACACCATACAATGGATCCTATAATGGAGGGATCCTCTCCTATTCACTTGCCTCTTCAAGGGGGAAACCTCCTTATGAGATTCAAATCCAAATACAATACTTCTCTTCATATATCATTACATTGCTTGAACCCCTTTATATAGTGCTACCAACCACCTAAGAACATTCTAGAGGAAGAACCTTCTAAGAAGTCCTCTTACATTTATTATATCTAACTACCTTAGTGGGCCTTATTTAATACTATAGTGGACCTATTCCACCTTACATTCAATGGAATATACTATTATAAATATGGGCCCTTCATTCCCCCACTACCTCTATAGCTACCAAAAATTCCATCCTCCTTATGAAAGCGTTGTCCTCAATGCTTGCTATGAGGGTGTGGAACCATATACCATGGTCCCATGGATAAGTGTGGACCATAGTGCTGAAGTAGACTATAGAACTAAGGTTCCATGTAGAAATGAAAGCCACCATGTTGAAGTATTTTAACCCATTGTAAACTGAGGTCTCATGTCCAATTGCTCATGTGAAATCCATGTGGAATATATCAAAACCTAATAACCAACTGAAAAAGATGTTCTAAAGATCGACACCTGTCATGTGGATACAAATAAGAAGATCCATCCACATAGTGAGAAAGGGTTGTAACTAAATATGGAAGGAATAATACCACTGTATAATATGCAGGATGGAAACTGGTAATCATAACTGGATCCTGATTTGTCACATTGATGTTCTCTACAGAAGGTGGAGTAGAGTCATCAAATAAAATATGAAAGTGGTTGTCATCCCATGAATGACAAATATCCATATATTAATCATCAAAGTCAACCTCAAAATCATGCCAAACATATACTTCTTGAGTATATGCACCCCTGGTGTCCTCTATAATATATCTCTTATATTTGCAAGCTAAGGACCTTTGAACATTGTGATTGTAATGTCCCCATTTTGGGAACTTATAACTTTACAGAGTGTTATGCCTACCAGAGTAGCCAAATAGAGATCACAGAGATTTCGGGAGATATTGAGGGGTTTTATTGGGCCCGAATTGCATCGTTCATCATCAGGATCCATTCCGCACAACTTGGTTTTGGTTTCATTGCATTCCGAGGATTTCCATAATTTTGAGTTATTATGGGTCATATCTTAATTAATTTCACTAAGAAGGTCATAATGGAAATATTACTTGGAGAAACCTCTTAGTGTAATAGCTCATCGGAATTGGGAAGATGAGCACTATAGGATAAGATGATGAGAAGTGACTTTCAGTGGTCGGAGAAGCCATAAGGATGGATAAATCACTTTTTAGAGGTAAAATGATTAATTAATTAATTAATTAAGTGATTTAATTAAGGAATAATAAAATAAAGTAAAAGTCACTTGGAGGGAAAAGGTCAACAATGAATTAGGGTTTCAACAATGAATTAGGGTTTTGGAAAGCTATAAGAGAAGAGTCAACGACCTAATTCATCATTATGCAAATTATGACTTGTCATTGAGGAGAAGAGGCACATCTTAGGAGAGATAGTTCAGTGGATTACAGGAGGAAGACACCAGTGGCTGATTTTTGTGTTGAGAGACACAACCTAGTCACCAGGAAGATCATTCAGGTCTTCCATCATTCTTCAACAGTAGTTACATAGTGTTCAACAACAAGGGCACATTCATCCAGAGTGAGGGTGCAGCTTCTGAGAGGGTTTTTAGTCGACTTATCCCATCCAGGGAGAATTAAGAGATTTCCATTTGACCCATTTGAGAGGAGGGAAAGGTGCATCTTTTTCCTAGTTCATCATCAGATTTTGATGGAGGGATCAACTTGGATGCATTTTCCAGGCTTGTACGTGTGACACTTTTGGCGGCCACATTTGGGGTTCCCGAGCGAGCATCAGACCAGATTTAGGGAAACCCTTTCAACCCATTTCCCAGTAGACCAAGGTTCATTTTGAGACATATCTCATATGATTCCGACATTATAATCACTAGGACACATTTTTCCAAAAGAAGAGGGGCGCATTCCCCCAGGGGTATTCATCTGGGGTCCATATTCATCAGCAGAGGGGTCTGATAGATACTGGTACCGAGGACTAGAGAAGGGTGCATCATTTGGGACAATTTCCAGGTCATTCCAAGAAGTATAACTCCTAGGGAGAACTTTCCAGACTTCCAACAGTTACTGTCAGAGCTACCATAGTCCCATCACATCCATTGGTTCTGCAGTGCTCCCACATTCTGGGTATTATCTTTTAGTTTCTTATTTGTATTCTGGATAAGATCCTTTGTTTGTTGATATATTCGAGTATTGTTAGTTTATTCAGCCACATTTGGCCATTTTGTAATGCAAAAAGATATCATAATACAAACTTTGCAGTCCTTTGTCACATTTATTATTTGTATGATCATTTAAATGCTGTAAACCATTGATCGTACAAACACATTAGTAGTCTTTCCAAGTCATGAACATTACAGTGGTATCATAGCTGGTTTTCCTACTAGCCTAAGAGGAAAATTGGATAAGTATCTAGATACATCATTACCAGTGAGTGGATTGACAGGAGGATAGATGGAGCCTACACCCATTATATGGAGGGAGCGTTGCTATAGTTGAAAAGATCCTTGGAAGCCAAATCACATATGTAGGGGAAAAGGGAAGGTGCACATTGTTGAGGTGCACTATGATAGCGAGGATGAGGAGATGCATGTGAATGAAACCATAGATTCCTATTTAGAGAAGTCTGATAAGGCTAGTGACTCTTGCGCATCTGAGGGACAATTGTATGGATAGGATGATAGTTCATATCCTTCATCTTCCCCATCAGGTAATGTTGAGGATTCAACACTTAAGCATAGTGGTGACACTTGTGAGGATTCATATGTGTTGGCACTTAGACATGATGAGATTAGGAGGTTGGATGACCTACCGATGGGTGTAGACATGGCTTCCAGGAAGTCATGTATGGAGAATGATGAGCTTCCTATGATGAGTGAGCCACATTTTTCATCTTCTTAGTCACTTATGCTAGCCACAACACATGGGGATATCAATGGCATTCATGATATGGTAGAGGAGCCTTTTGTGGGGATTGTACACAAGGAACATATGGATCTGTAGACCCAGGATGAGAGGTATGGCTTGGAGATAGTTGACCTTACACATACCTATCAGTATGAGGAGATTGAATCACCACTCTTGGAGATTCCATTGATGGACCAACTTGTGGATACCAACAACTTGTTGGGACACTTACTCCAAGGATCGATCTACAGTGATGAGGATGCACTCCTTATTGGTCGAAATGACCATAACACATGTCTGGACACATTTGTATGGGATCCAGACATAGATGATATTAGTAGGGTGAGTGCACAAGAGGATACAAATTCCCATACAGGATATGGTGCAATTCAAATAGGGGTTGTAGTTGGTGATGGCATGCAGTGGCATACAAGAGGACTTAGTAGCACAGGGGACAATGGGAAGTTCAGTGCCTTATATTTTGAGGAGTGTGTTGTTGGGGATTCCATTGTTGACACTAGCAGTGAGAGGCATGACGTATCACCTCAGCAAGATTGTGACCAGGATTCATGACACTTGCTAGGACAGTTGAGAGTCAATGAGGACATGATCATGGAAGCCACTAGATGCATTGATGATACACATGATTTGGTGGTAGGTTATTGTTATAGGTACTTGATGACACATGATAGTTCATACAGGGGAATTTTTATTGATGACTTCCATACACTCAAGGAGAGAGTGATTGTGATGAGGGTCGACTACCAACAATTGTTGGGGGATAGGGATTACCTATTGGAGGTTGGCGAGATGTATCAGAGGGAACTGAGGGAGCATGAGGTTGAGGTGGACCGACTCACTCATGATTTGGTGAGCACACAAAGTTTCTAGGAAGGCACACAAACAACCCTTCAAGAATCAAAGTCCAGATCAGAGGAGCTCCTTGAGGAAATTAAACATAGATCCACTACATCTATTTTAGTAGAGAGTCAGATATATCCCTCAGCTACATTGTGGGAGGATTTTTGTGGTTTAGCAATGGAGCACCAGTTGAGGAATGAGCATGAGGAGTACCCAGGATCACTGATGAGTATGGAGAGGTATGATCCAAAGATACATGAGGATGTCCATAGCTCATAGGGACCACCCTTCACGAGGGGTGTTGAGACAGTTGCACACACACTTACACATGGGGATTCCAGAGCTAGGGTCAGTTATGAGGACACTTATAATTTTGTTCTAGGATTGGTTGACCTTCATGCAGAGGATGAACCCATAGTACATCCAGGATATAGGATGTTGTAGGTGTATATAGGAGATCACATGAGTATGTAGGGGCACACAATTATGAGTGGTAGTTCACAGAGACATACATAGTTGTACAGTGGGATTCAGGGGGATGCACTGGATTGCAAGGAGGATATGTAATTAGTAGAGCATGGAAATTCCTCTCCCTTACAACAGTATACAGATCTGGGAGATCACCTTCATCATAGCAGCGGTTGTGTGAGTGATGATGGATGGAGAATGATTGACCCACAGTTAGTGGAGGTACCTACTATTGTACCCGATGGTTGGTGTTCAATGATGAGTATAGGTGATTATTTACCATGGGTGTTGATAGATGAGATTTTGGTTAAGTCATTTGGATTGACCAAAGCATATGATACTTTCCATTCCTACAGTTGGTTGCAGATATTTATGATAGCCTTGCCCGATACTTTCATCATTGAAAATAGCATAGGGGGAGATAGACAGCGGCAGGGGACATGGAGAGTTGGTAGGCCAAGACCACTTGACATGAGTGTCTTGATTGCATTCATCAGGATAGGGTTGGATCATCAGGGGCAGACAGTTGAGGCCATGGGCATGATGGGGAGTATCCTAGGCCATGGGACAGAGGATATCTAAGAGGTTGCTACATATTCAGAGTCTCATTGGGATGAGGGTGGAGTGATTTTGATAGTTACCAGTAGGGAACACCAACAACAGTTAGTGGGGATCAGAAGTGATGAACTTCCAAATTTGACATGGGATCCCAGAGTCCAATTGTTCAATATTTTGTTTCATATTATGAGGATCCAGGAGTGGAGGGTTCAGTATGGATACTTTGACCATACAATCATGATTAAAGTAGAGAATCATCGACATGATGGTCCCTATTAGAGACTAGCATGGGACCCTAGGATTACAGGATCGAACATTTTATTGAATGATGGAGAAGAACGGACGTTTGCAAGGGGGAGTCACTTTGATTTTCCATTGAGTTTCAATATTGGGGAGAGCACGTCACTAACTGGTGATTTGTTGAGGTCTTGTAGTACCTCACTATGTCAGCAACATGTTCAGTTGGTGGGGATCGTGTTGAGTTTGGTATGGTTTGGTAGGATAGACACATTTCGGGTTGAGGCCATGTGTTATTTGTAGGAGACTCATGGTGTTGATATGTTACAGAACTATACTCCACAGGGAATTGAAGTTGACATTCTGACATGGGATCTAGGGATTGGAGTGCTTGGTAGTTAAACGTTTGATGGAGTTGAGTTTCAAGTAGAGTTCTTACTCAGGGAGTTGACTGAGATTTCTCGACCATTGATCATTCTACTCATCAGGAGCATGTGGGTGTGATGCGTGGTGAGCACTTGGAGATACCACATATTGAGGGGAGTCTACCTTGTGTCACACAGGTGTATATGGGACCTCGGTATCATATGTAGTTGGATTCAATTATTTCTTGAGGACAAGCAATATTCTGGCAGGGAGGACTGTAATGTCCCCATTTTGGGACATTATAACTTTACAGAGTGTTATGCCTACCAGAGTAGCCAAATATGGGTGACAAAGAGTTTTACATATATTGAGGGATTTTATTGGGCCTGACTTGCATCGTTCATCATCAGGATCCATTCTTCATAACTTGGTTTCGGTTTCGTTGCATTCCGACGATTTCCATAATTTTGAGTTATTAGGGGTCATATCTTAATTAATTTCACTAAGAAGGTCATAGTGGGCATATTACTTGGAGAAACCTCTTTGTGTAATAGCTCATCGAAATCAGAAAGAAGAGAACTATAGGATAAGATGATGAGAAGTGACTTTCAGTGGTCGGAGAAGCCATAAGGATGGATAAATCATTTTTTAGAGGTAAAATGATTAATTAATTAATTAATTAAGTGATTTAATCAAGGAATAATAAAATAAAGTAAAAGTCACTTGGAGGGAAAAGGTCAACAATGAATTAGGGTTTCAACAGTGAATTAGGTTTTTTGAAAGCTATAAGAGAAGAGCCAGTGACCTAATTCATCATTATGCAGATTATGACTTGTCATTGAGGAGAAGAGTTGCATCTCAGGAGAGATAGTTTAGTGGATTCTAGGAGGAAGAAACCAGTGGATGATTTCGTTGTTGAGAGACACACCCTAGCCACCAGGAAGATCATTCAGGTCTTCCATCATTCTTCAGTAGCAGTTACACAATGTTCAGCAGAAAGGGTGCATTCATCCAGAGTTAGGGTGCAGCTTCTGAGAGGGTTTTTAGTCGACTTATCCCATCCAGGGAGAATTCCGAGATTTCTCTCCGACCCATTTGAGAGGAGGGAAAGGCACATCTTTTGCCTAGTTCCTCATTAGATTCTGAGAGAGGAATAAACTGGGACTCATTTTCCAGACTTGGACATGCGACACTTTTGGTGGGCACATTTGGGGTTCCCGAGCGAGCATCATACGAGATTTAGGGAAACCCTTCCAACCCATTTCCCAGTAGACCAAGGCATTCGTTTTGAGAGATATCTCATCCAATTCCGATGGTGGAATCACTAGGATGCATTTTTCCAGAAGAAGAGGGGTGCATTTCCCGAGGGGTATCAATATGGGGTCCAGAATCATCAACAGAGGGGTTCGACATATACCATTACTGAGGACTAGAGAAGGGCGCATCATTTTGGACAATTTCCAGGCCATTCTGAGAATCATAGCTCCCAGGGTGAAATTTCCAGACTTCCAGCAGTATAGATACTGTCAGAGCTTCCATAGTCCCAGCGCATCCATTGATTCCGTAGTGCTCCCACATTTTGGGTATTATATTTTAGTTTCTTATTTGTATTTTGTCTAAGATCCTTTATCTTTTGATCTAGTCAAGTATTGTTAGTTTATTCAACCACATTCAGCCATTTTGTAATCCACAGTGATATCATAATACAAACTTTGCAGTCCTTTGTCGCATTTATTATTTGTATGATCATTTATATGTTGTAAACCATTGATCCTACACACACATTAGCACCATTTCCTAGACTATCCAAGTCAGGAACATTACAGTGACAACTGTCCCTAACAACTTGTAGACCCTCTTGGAGATGGTGCTCAAGGGTTTCAATCTTTCATCTAATTTCCATGAGAATTCGAATATCCATTTTAAATACCATATATAATATAGAAATAGAAAGATATTAAAATTATATATCCAATGGAACTGATCTGGTAGCAATCTGAGCACTCTATGAAAAATTATGAGTTCTGCAGTCCTGCCACCATCATGAAAAACACCCCAAAATGGTTGATTTTAAATAAATGATATCTTCACTTCTGGACCTCTGAATTGGGTGATTTTTTTAACTTTGAAATCAACTATTTTTAAAAGAGGAAATAAGATCTATAATTTTTTTTAGTAGATTCTACCTCTAAGCGCTACAGAAATAAAAAAAATCACTTCACCGTCTGCGGAAAAAACCCTGAAAATTGCATATTTTAAAATGTCAATATATTGATTTCCCAGACTCCATTTTAGATGATTTATTCTTTTAATTGGTTTTTTTTATGAAAGGAAATCATATATACAACCCATTTTTTCAAATTTTGCACATAAATATACAAAAAGTGTCCATAATTTTGCGTTCCTCTTTTTCTTCTCCGAAATAATCTACAAAAATAAAAAACTTGCCCACACTTCTTGCCAAGGAAAGTTCTCTGGTACCATTTGTTAAGTACCAAGTATATATACAAATATAATCACCACAAATATTGAATACACAATAAATTGATAGATAAGTAGAGAAGAAACCACACTTTTATTATAAGAAAACCCCTGAGGTAGGGAAACACCATACAATGGATCCTATTATGGAAGGGATCCTCTTCTGTTCACTTGTCATTTCAAGGGGGAAACCTCTCAATGCGCTTCAGCTCCAAATACAATACTTCTCTTCATAACTCATTACATTTATTGAAACCCTTTATATAGTTGTACCAACCACCTAATAACATTCTAGAGGAAGAACCTTCTAAGAAGTCCTCTTTCATTTGTTATATCTAACTACCATACTGGGCCTTATTTAATACTATAGTGGACCTAGTCGACCTTACATTTAATGGCCTCTACTATTATAACTATGGGCCCTATGGGCCCCCCACTACCTCTCTAGATACCTAACATTACACCCCCCTTATTAAAGTGTTGTCCTCAATGCTTATGATGAGGGTGTACAACAATATACCAGTGTCCCATGGTGTTATAGCAAGACATTCCTCACCCTATGAAAACTTGCACATAAAGCCTTTTTTCATTTCCCTATGAAGACTTGAAGTCCCTTTTTTGCAAATTGTAGAGCTAAAAACATTATTTTTCCACATATACATTCCCTGCCTATAGTACAACATGTGTATATGCAGGTTGCACCACTACATCCCATGTACATTGGGATTTGTGCCCAAAATAAAAAAATGGTGTTGGATTTCCATGTCATGTCATGAGATCCATGATCCCTGGCCTTTCATATACTGGAAACTTTCTGACTCATCCCTTCAATTCCACTTGAAGGATATAAATGGGCCAAATCCGAGCTATGGAAAGGAGGAGAAGAATTCAACTTTGAGAGAAAAGTTACTCTGGAGAAATTTTTCACTTCATATTGAGTCTGCATCCCTTTGTACTTTTAAGTTTGAACACATTGTTTAACCCCCAAGCTCTTCCCTACATGATTAAGAACCTCATTGTATCTCTTATATGAGCTTTCCTTTGGCGGAGGATTGAAGTGGTGGAGGTCCAACTGGAAGGGACTTATTTTCTCGATTTTGAACCGTGCTGACACAAAAGTTTGTAATTCATTCATTTTTGTTGATTATATTTTAATAGAAATACTCTTTTCTCATTTAACTAATATCTTGCAAATATTTGAATTGTTATTCCATGGGAATAATTGTTATGAATGTTGATGGATTATTCTATTGAATGTGTTAACATTATATATTATCACCATATGATTGTGTTTCTTGGTTGTTGAGGACTAGTTGCAGGTGTATTGCTTTGAGTCAAGTGCTCAATGGTGGACGTCATTGAATGTATGGACGAGGTAGGCCTTTTATCTTGACTTTCTAGCATATTTGTTTATATAGCATACCTGAGATTATAGTTGATTTCTAAAGTCATTTTCATCTGTTGTGGTTTTCCCCTAACCATAGAGAGATTTTCCTCGTAGAAACATTTGCAACCATACTGGGGATAGGATCTTCTTTTTCGGGGTTTGGATTGTTTTTCTCCTTGGATTTCTCTCATTTGTATTGATTTTCTTGTCGTATGACTGCTTGAAAACCTCTGTTCATTCTGAGTCTGAGTTTCTTAGCCTTCTCCTTATCCTGGTTGTGTTTTGACACATATATGTGGGGTTTTTCCTAACAGTCACATACATACGCATTTTGTCCTTCTGCAAGAGGCATATATATGCACTTTTCCCTTGAACAATCATGTACATCACCCTTTGTTGCTTGGTTGTTGGGTTTGATGTTTGTTGGGTAGGTTTTGATGATTTTTGAGTCTTGTTGGGTCTCTGTTATGACTGTTAAGTGTCCATGGAATGATAGGAAACCTTTCTTTGGTTGAATTTTTGGGCGATGCCTTTCTCATCATCCTTTTCATTTGATTGTCCTTGCATATTGGGCTCGGTGTTTTCTTCTTGATATCCTACTTAATTTGTCTTTGTTTACATAAAATAGAGTCTTTATATCAAGTTGTTGTTCAGTCCTTGCATTTTCATTCTTTTATATTGAAAATACAAAAATATTAGGCATTATGCATTAATGGCATTTGATTTTATAGGTCCTTATCATTGATCTTAGTACATGTAAGGAAATATTTCATTTAATTTCAAATTGCATAACTGAATTGAGAATTGCATTTTGAAAATAATATCATTTATTGAGAATTGAAGTTAGGACTTTGCATTGTATTCATATTCATTTATTTTACTTGTTGAGTCATAACATCACTAGTTTCACGACCACACCTTTGTGAGAAAGAAATCCCACTAAAAGTAACTCTATAATTTAAAATTGATTACTAATGATTTTATTTTTCTAAGGTGCACAAACTAGATTAGGATTTAGGTCCTTGGAATGGGATTTTCTGAGTAAAATTCTCCAAGGCTATTAAATAAACACATGTGTCTAACTAAGGGAGTGGAGAAATCCATTGTGTAATCAGTAATATTAGGAGGCTCTGCTTACACCAGATTTAAAAATGAGTTCGTGCGAGGTTGGTTGAATGGATACCCCCCCGATAACGTCTTAGCATCATATATATTTATGGGGATCTATTCATATATGTGGATCTTGCTATTACCCTTACCTCTGTGAGAGGTGGTACTTTCAAGGTTTCGAGATTTGTTACTCTTCCCATATGATGGAAATCACTTACGACTGTTATCCTATGCATTGGTTATACTGTGGTTTCTTATTTTCTTGACTTAGGTACCATATAGGTTACTTTCAGGGGTTATTTTGTAGGTACCCTAGGTTAGATAAGGGTTGGACAACACACAACCTTTATGGAGGCTTACCTCTCCAAGGGAATTTGACCGACTGATTTTTAATCCCATGAGGGTCCTTATAATTAATTCTGATACCTTTGATATTTTGAAGAGGATTCTCAGTCCCCTCTTGGTAAAGGCATACCTAGGTTAGAGAGGGAGGCCCCTTTCAACCACTTTATCCTATTTTCATGCATATTGGTCATTTGATTAGTTTTGGTGTGCTCTTTGATTCCTAGTTGGACTTAGGAATTTTTTTTATATCTCGAGTCTTGAGTCATCATGGATCCCGACTCGCTTCCCCGCAGGTCTCGTCGCTTGTTAAAATTACCACCTAATTTTGAGTCTTTTCCTTCTAAAAGGCATAAATTTACCAAACGTGGTACACACACCTCCACTTATCAGACTTGTGGTCATACAAGGATGAGTACTGAATTGAGTTAGCAAGACAATGGGACTTCTTCGAATCCCATACCTACCATAGTTATCGGTACCCCTTCAACACCTTCAACCACAATGGTTGTAGTTCCAGAGGTGCCTATCATCACCTATTCTTGTCCTATAGTGAATACTCAACCTATAGCCATGAACCCTTTTGGGTCTCTTTGTCACTCTCTGAGCTATAATGTCCAGTCCATCGCTATGGCCTCTATTAATTTTTCTTATGGTATGTCGAATTTCACATCGTTGTTTTCAAACTCCATACTAGTAGCTGGTACAAATAATAGCATTGGGCTTGGGGGCACAACTCCTCCACATAATCCATTCTTGTTTGCTGGTACTCTTGTCTTGCAAACGATTCCTACCATTGGAGGTGTTCCTCCTCTTAACCACGGGTTTAATCTTGTTTCTTCTGGATGGAGAACAACTTGGCAGACAAGCTACTAATCATGTTATGTCCTTTACACCCACCTCCTCAGTACTGATTCTAACCAACACGTTTGGCATGAAGAATCCACCTTTATCCTTCGGATTCACACCCAAAGGAGGTCAGTTTCACACCTTGGGAAACCCCCAACTCGGAGCATGTTAAGAACCAAATATCAATATATCATAGAAAAACATTATAATAAGTACTCAACGACTTGAAAAAGAGACAAATTCATATAATAAGCCTCTTCGAGGGGGAAAATTCATTATACACTACATAAATGTCCAAATACAAGATGATTCCAAATGAAAATGTCTCCTTGGTATATATAGGAGACTAGGAGGTACAATTACAACTAATGGACCTAAGCCAACATAAATAAAGTATCATTACTAATGTAATATGCCCCAATTAAGGGGTAATGTGCCACTATTTAGGGATCAACACACCCCTCCCCTTGATAAAAGTGTTGTCCGCAATGCTTGAGTAACTATGGATGCTTATGTATAAAAGACTCATCTTCCCAAGTAGAATCTTCAATGGGTAGTTTCATCCATTTAATGAGATACTCTGAAATGGATCTATTCGTCAGCTGGAGAATTATTGTGGCAGTGATGGCTTAAGGATCCAATATGATTTTTCCTTTCTTTTCAAGTTCTCGAAATATATTTTGAACTGGGATCTTGTCACCTATAACCTTCTTTAAGCATGAAACATGGAAAACTAGGTGTACTCATGAAGATACAGGCAACTCCAATTTTTATGCCATAGTACCAATCTTTTGCGAGATCTTATAAGGGCCATAGTACTTTGGTGATAATTTATTGTCCTTCTTGGATTTCTTGAGGGACATCTGTTTGTATGCTTGTAGTCTTAAAAACACCCAATCACCTAATTCAAAACTTCTTTCACTACGATGTTGATCTCTTATTGTTTTATGTGATTATGTGCCATGGTTAGGTTGTCCTTTAAGATTTGGAGAACTTGTTGTTGATTCTCGATGTGATATTCCACTGCTTGAACCTTAGATTTTTATTTTAGAGAATAGTGATGGAAGGAGGGTGGTATACATAGAGTGCCATAAATGGTGCCATTTTTGTTGTAGTATGAAAGGAAGTGTTATACCACCATTCTGCCAAGTGTAACCATTTGAACCATTGTGTTTGTTTATCAGAGACAAAGCAACGAAGGTAGGCTTCCATAAATTTATTCACTATGTCATTTTGTCCATCAGATTGATGATGATGGGATGAGCTATGAGCCAATTAAGTACCAAAACAAGAAAATAATTCTCTCCAAAAATGTCCAGTGAAGATGGGATCTCTGTCACTTACAATAATCTTTGGGCTTCCATGTAGCTTTTGAATTGTCTCCATGAATGCGGTGGAAATTGTATTGGCTTTGAAGGGATGAGAGAGTGCAAAAAAGTGTGCATACTTGGTCAGTCTATCAAAAATCACCATGATGACACTCTTTCCTTCAGACTCCATTAACCCTATGATGAAATCCATGGAAACCTCCTACCAACGCTAACTTGGGATGGGTAATGGTTGTAAAAGTCTTGGGGTATTAATTGTTTCCACCTTATTTTGTTGGCAAACCAAACATTCTTCCACAAACCTTTCAACATTAGTTTTAAGGCCATCCCAAAAAAAATTCTTCTTGACCCTATGGTATGTTTTCAAAAATCGTGAGTGCCCTCCTACGAGAGAGGTGTGCAACTCCAATAGTACATTTTGTTTGACTTGGGATTTCTTACATAAATATAAGCGATATTTGTACCATAGTGAATCATTTTTCCATGTAAATGTATCTGATGCACTGGAATCATGTTGCAACCTTTGAATGAGAGTCCAGACATTTTCATCATTCTTCCATTCATCCCTTTCTTTTATTATCCAATCGAGTTGGATGATTGAGATAGCACAAAGAAAGGCCTCAACATCTTCATCCTTTCTTGAGAGTGCATCTGTCACAACATTTTGCTTCCCTTTTTTATAGACGATTTCAAAATCATAACGCAATATCTTGGTCTCCCATTTTTGTTGTCCTTCTAAAGATAGTCTTTGTTCCAAGAAGTATTTAAGACTATCATGATATTGTTTGACCTTGAAGTGCCTACCTATTAGGTAAGGACGCCATTTCTTCAATGAATGTAGTATTTCCATCATTTCCTTCTCATAAATGGATTTGTGTAAGTCCCTTCCCTTGAGTGGCCTACTTTCAAAATCCAGGGGCCTTCCTTCTTGCATTAGGACAACACCAATTCCATTTCCCGAGGCATCACATTCCACAATAAAGGTTTTTGTGAAGTTTGGAGTGGTCAAGACATGAGATTTTCACATCACCTCTTTAAGTTGTTCAAAAGATTTAATTACCTCTGGAGTCCATGAAAATGCATCMTTATTAGTTAGTGCCATTAACGGTGTTGCTATTCTTCCATAATGTCGAACGAACTTGCGCTAGTAACCTGTCAAACCCAAAATTACTYTAAGATTATTCAATTTTTTGGAAATCGGCCAGTCCATCATGGCCTTAATATTGTTAGGGTCTACCTTGACATCTTCATGAGATGMAATATGACCCAAATACGCTACGTCCTTCACCCCAAATAAACATTTGGATGGTTTGGAATATAGTTGTAGCACCTTTTCAACATGTCGCACCTGATCTTCCCAAGACTTTCTATAGATTAATATATCATCAAAAATAACTAACACAAATTTTCGAAGGAAGGGCTTGAAAATGAAATTCATCAACCCTTGTAATGTGGAAGGTGCATTTGTAAGGCCAAAAGGCATGGCCAAAAAATCATAATGGCCTTCACGAGTTCACAATGTTGTTTTTGGGATATCTTCTTCCTTCATTCTAATATGATGATACCCTGAACGAAGATCCAACTTTGTGAAATAAATTTCTCCATGTAGATCATCTAACAATTCATCAAGGATGGTAATGGGAAACTTATTTTTAATAGTAATCTTTGTTAGATCTCTATAATTTGGACACATACGCCATGAGCCATATTTATTTAGTACCATTACCACAGGTGCAGAGTAAGAGATTTTCCTAGGTCTAATAATGCCAACCTCTAACATTTCATCAACCATACGCTCAATTTCACTCTTTTGGGAATAAGGGTATCTATATGGCCTGATGTTAGGAGGAAAAATTCCAGGAATTAGGTGAATAGCATGATCATGATTTCGAGTGGGTAGAATACCTTTGGGAATATCTTCAAATACTTTGGAATTCTTATTAATGATCCCTTGAATATCTGGAGGAATATATGGCTTAGATGTTTGAACATATAGTGAGCATAGTTCTACAATTACACCTTGATGCCCCTTCTTCAATAATTTTGTCATGCCATTAGAACTTACCACCTTACTAGGTTTCTCCGTGATACCTCTTAACTCAATTTATTTTCCTTCCAATGAAAAGTTCTTGAAAATTAAAATCCATTGTTCGTAATGATTGTAACCATTGGATTCCTAGTACGACATCAACATCACCCATGGGTATAGAAATAATTGGAATATTCATTACATATTCCCCCATAGTAATATTGATATGATTTCATTTTCATGAGCAATTGATAGTTCCTCCATCTGCAATTATTACTTGAAACTTTTGCACTGGATATACAAAGAAATTGAGAGCGTTGGTTAATTTATAGTGAATGAAATTATGAGTACTACCAAAATCAATTAGGACTATAAATTTTTTCTTTTTTATATATCCTTCGATCTTGAGGGTTTGAGGAGTGTTAATTCCAGCCAATGCATTACACAATATCATGGGATTCAACTCTTCATAATAATTCGCTTCTACGTTTTCATATTAAGATAGTTCTTGTTCTTGTTCTTGTTCTTCTTCCTCTTCACAATCTATGTAGAATAATTTCTTCTCACCACACTTATGTCCCTTACTATACTTGTTGTCACAATTAAATCATAAACCTTTTTATTTTCCTTCCTCAAATTGTTTAGGTGTCAACCTTGTAGGTTGAGGTGTTTTATAAGAAGGATCATTGTTCTCTCGATAGATTTTAGGAGTGGTCCTTTTAGTAGCCATAGCCATATTTTTACTTTAAACATTTCTTGCCACCCTAAATGCATTCTCCAATGATTTGGGTTCCCAAAGGAGAACCTCATGTTGAATGTTAGCCCTTAAATTTGCTATGAATACATCAATCAAGTGATCATCTGGAATATATGTGTTGGAATCAAGTTTTCATTGATTCCAATGGTTTGATTGATTGATGTCATTGATTGATGTCAAGTGATGGATTGATTGATAGGCTTGATTGGTCAATGATTTGACATTGTATATGATTAATTTTCCTTGATGAGAATGATAGATGTCAAGTGGAAACCAATTGATAAAGATCAATAAATGAGTTGACATAATTCATAGTTGATGTATATGATGCAGTGGTGGATTGATGAAATTATGAATCGTTATAGTCTTATCATGGATAATATACACAAATCGATGAACTCCAAAGTGGTCCCCTTATGGTGAAATCCCTCATGGGGAGACTCTTTGTGGATTGAGTTATCCTAGAAGAATGGTTGGAGGATCCATGCTTGTATGTAGAATAATGAGATGAAGATAAATGAATTTGTTGGTGAAACTATGCTAGATGGATAGT
>ML780473.1:831641-857930 GCA_009831015.1 Picea engelmannii
GAGGAAGAGAGCGAGAGGAGGATCTCATGGATGCACCAAAGTTTCGGCAATGTCGGAGATCTTGAAAAAAAAAATCTCGGAGATTCAAAAACCCTAGTTTCTGAGGTATACGTGGGTTGTCTATGTATAGGGTGTGTATACATTAAAGGTATACGTGGGCTGACTGAAGACAGGGTGCGTATAATGGATCAAATCATGTAGATTTGTGTTTGAGTTGGTGCCAAGCTCTTGGATGATGAGGCATGTTCCATATCTGCATTCTATGGGCTCATATATATCACTGAGACATTGGTATGGTTACATTATTGTCTTGATGGATACTATTGTTTGATGTGTTGTGAATGCTTAGAGAATTCTTGGTATGGCTTCTATGATGTGGTTAAGTTTGGTTGATTTGGTTGATGGAGTGAGCAGTATTCTTTTGATTCAGGGGTGACATAATTTCTATGGTATACTAGTTATTTCTACATGGTTGAGATAACATTCACATCGATTTGTTGTGGAGCATGAGCAATCTATTAGATATCTTGGATGTGTTGGCTGGTGGTCAGATTGAAAATTCAGAGAAAAAAGAGAATGATATATTGGTTGTAGATGATATGAGTTTATCTTGAAGGATAAACCCTAACTGCTCAGAAGGTATACGCATGTTGTTGTATACACTAGTCACGTGCATATGCAGGCTATAATGAGCCATGGCATGTACACACATGGGATGCACTACTGACAGGTCGCGTACCTGTTGACAGATCGATATTTGTTGAGTATTGTTGCCTCATCTCAGTTGTTGTTGAGTATGTAAGTTGAGTCTTTCATAATGGAGTTGGTGCTCTTGAAGAGTTGTACTCTATTCAGTTGTTGTTGAAAAACCCCCGGATTGTTGTCCATAATAAAAAGAAAAATTGTACATGCATCTTGTGTTCTTTGTGTTCCTTGTGGTGATGACTTGTTGATGATATTTTTCTTATATATGTTGCTGATATATGTTCACATCTAATTGGTTATAAATGACAACAAGGGTAATGAATAAATGTTGAATGTTGACTAAATAATTTTTTTGTTAGAGGGAAGATTTGGGAAAAAGAGCCCCACACTCATTCACCCCCCCCCCCTCTAAGTGTGGTAGGTGTGTCCAACAATTGGTATAAGAGAAGGCCTTCACTACAAGCCTTAAAAAGCTTGAAGGATATCCATAGACACACAAATCGATGATGAAGTTCCAATCCTTGATGAGGAAAATTATTCTACTTGGATAATAGAGATGAGATTATACTTGAAGGAAATGGGAGAAACTATTTGGAAAGTAGCCATTGGTGGATTAGTTCCATTGAAGAACAAGTCAAAGTTTGCAGCTCAAAGGGAAGAAAAGAAGAATAATGCATTGGCTCTCAATACCATTCTTAGTGGACTCTCAAGCCCTATCAAGGAGAGCATGGGACAATGCACTTCCACCAAAGATCTATGGATAAAGATAGAAGAAACATATCAAAGAAAGAAGGAGAAAGAGGACTCCCTCAAAGGTAAAGAATCTCCAAAAACTCTTGAATGCATTATTTCTAAATGTGATTTTGAAAATATTTCAAATGAAGGTAAAGAACCCTCAAACACCCTTGATTGCAATGATGATGATGAATTATTCTCTACAAGTGAATAAGAAGATGTAGAAACAATTTGTGTAAAGCTTTATGGTAATTATCCCATGAAAAGAATAGAAGGAAATCTATTAAAACTTCAAAAGGAAATTGAAGAGGGTTTATATAGATATAGAAGTGATCATTATTATATAGACTATAACTATCTATCGGATAACACTAAGAAGTTTCTTAGGAGAATTCTAAGGCACATCTTGAAGTTAAAATAAATGATCAAGGAACAAGAAGAGAGAAATAAGACTCATTTAGAAGAAAAGGAAGAAGAGATCACAAGACTCAAGAATGGAAAATAAGATATAAATGTAGATGATGATATTAGAAAATTTTTTGAAACTATTGTCCATCTTAAGACCAAAATTGAAGAATCCAAAAGAATAGAGGAAGTATTGAATATTCAAATAAATGAAAAGGAAGAGTCATGTTGTAAGTTAGAAGATGGAATTGTTGACCTTAGAAATAAGGTGGAAAAGTCAAACAAATTATTGAATAGCTCTCAAATATTGGATAAGATCTTGGAAAGTCAAATACCATCATGTGATAAATCAGGTCTTGGATACAAAGGAGAAGATGCACACGATGAAGCAAGCACCTCAAAGAAACATGAAGTAAGTCCATAAAAGAAGGAATACAATGTTGCAAAACAACCATATACACAAGGCAAAGAAAATTTCAAAAGAACAAAGCAAGTAAGACATCAAGAAGCTATTCTTGGGACACCAAAGAAAAGGTATGAAAGTATTTTTCATGGACATTGTTATTCATGTAATGGATATGATCAAAAATATTTTGAGTGTAGATCTTATGAAAGAAGATATAATGGAAGATTTTATAATTCCATGAGATGTTGGAGATGTGATCAAGTAGGACACATTGTTGTTCACTGTAACACCATGAGATGCTACAACTGTAGTGGATTTGGCCACAAATCCCAAGAGTGATGGAACACAAGAAGAATGTCCATAATGAGGACTTTACATAACATGGATAGAAGAAGGAATAAAGTAAGAAAGGGAGACATCTTTGAAAATATGGATGCTAAGAGCTCAAGTTCTGAGGAGCAGGGTCATATACAGAAGTGGGTGAAGAAGACAGAACAACCAGAACAGGATGGAAGACTGAAGGGAAGCTCAAGCAAGTCATCTATTGAAGCATATGCAGGTGAGAGTGGTATCAGTCACATACATATGCATGATGACCTTGAATAGGTTGCATAAATACGTTCTCTATTGTGCAACAGGTCTCATATATGTTGTAAAGCCTTGGGAAAAAGGCAATGCACATGGGTTGCAGCTTGATGAGATGGCATAACTTTTGTTGCAGGGTATGACATTTTTTATTGCAGGTTCTGACACTATTTGCTACATGTTTTCATGGTTATATGTTAGATCATGTAAGGTGACGATGTAAAATAAATATTGGGTACATGGCACTAACCCATGAGTATGGATTGATGCTGATCTATTGGGGTACATGGTTGGTACATATTTGAGTTTCATTGATATATATTAGGATGTATTATTGAAAGCATATGGATGGTGCATACACTTGGCATAGGATTCATCATTTTGTGTTATTTGTGCATGGTGGTGTACAGGTTTTGGTACACTCATATATGGCATATGATTGATGATGCTATGTTGTTGGTATTACTTGATTAGCATAACAATTGGTATTTGTTTGATACATGATTATGGTATTTGGTTCACATAACACATGGTTGGCATACTGGTAGATGCACATGGTTGGCATATTGGTGGATGCACATGGTTGGCACATTGGTAGATGCACATGGTGGAGATGTTGGCATGTTGATAGAGGCATATGATTGATAAATTCCATGGATGATATCTTTTGGAACATTGCATGATGTCGATATACATGGTTGATGTACATAGTTGTTGCACATGGTGGGCACATTTTGGTACATGATGTACTTGGTTGGCACCTTGTTCAAGATTCTTTATTTTTGACATATATTTTGTTTCATGATGGTTGGTATGGCATAAGTTTGATGCATGAATAGGTCCAAGGATCATTATATGGTAGCATATTGTTGATCTTGCAGAGAAGATAGGGGGAGACATACCCATATGGGGAGTCATTCTTCTCATGATTCTAGGAGGATATATTTATCAAATGCACATCTAGAAAAGAGCCATATATTTGAAGAAAGAGCACAAAGGCATGATTCTAGGAGGAGCGATGGTCACAGGGGGAGTATGAGCGATGTATTTTCATCATTACATCATAGTGATATCCCTTGTTCAAAAGGGGAGTGATTATTCAAAGGAATATCAAATGCATTCAGACAGGAGGAGCAACCCCAAGGAGATTTCAAGAAGGGGGACCATCCCCAAGAGGAGAATGGACCGTTTCCATTGATGTCAAAGGAGGAGATATAGTCGCATTGATGTGATTGATGATTATTTATTGGGAGAGATATTCACATTGACTATTGCTAATATGATTCATGTTTACTAATGAGAGAGATAGTCATATTGATATGATTGATGACTATTGATGTAGAGCATGCCTTGTCTACATGTTTGACATCAATAATTGGTAATTGGTGTTGACATCAATGTTGGTATTTCCATCAATACCAAAGGGGGAGATTGTTGGATCATGTTGTCATTGATGCCAATGGTTTGCATGTTGTCATTGATTCCAATGGTTTGATTGATTGATGTCATTGATTAATGTCAAGTGATGGATTGATTGATAGTCTTGATTGGTCAATGAGTTGTCATTGTATATGATGAATTGTCCTTGATGAGAATGATAGATCTCAAGTGGAAACCAATTGATAAAGATGAATCAATGAGTTGACATAATGCATAGTTGATGTATATGATGCAGTGGTGGATTGATGAAAAGATGAATCATTATAGTCTCATCATGGTTGATAAGATACAAAAATGGATGAACTCCAAAGTGGTCCCCTTATGGTGAAATCCCTCACTGGAAGACGCTTTGCAGATTGAGTTATCCTAGAAGAATGGTTGGAGGAAACATGCTTGTATGTAGAATAATGAGATGAAGATCAATGAATTTGTTGGTGAACCTATCCTAGATGGATAGTGATTGTCATGCCATTTATGGTGGTATGTGGAATGTCACCTAACTCCTCATGGTTTGAGATTTATGGCATTACAAAGATGAAGGACCCCCATATGTTGGATTGAAGCCCACAAGGTCAAAGAAGTCAAAGTGACCTAAAAGAAGAAATCATTATTTAAATGATAAAATCAAGTGACAAATTCAAGATGGATTATTTAAATAATAAAGTAAGGTGACAAAATCAAGAAGGAATATTTAAATTATAAAGTATTGGAGAACTTTCTATTAATGGAAAGTGGTTAACCATAAAATAAGGAAAATAGGTTAAGTGACCTAGAAATGGGTTAAGTAACCTAAAAATGGGTTAAGTGACCTAGAGGATGAAAGCATAAATAAGATAGCTATGGTCTCTTGTCGATCATCCTTTTTTGTAGATCAATGGAGAGCTTCTTTTGAATATCTTTTGGAGTATTGATGGAGAGATTCTTGAGAATTTTTGGTGTGGAATTCTTGAGCATGATTGAAGATCTATTCTCAGGAAGAGAGCGAGAGGAGAATCTCATGGACACATCAAATTTTCGGCAATGTCGGAGATCTTGACGAAAAAATTCTCGGAGCTTCAGAAACCCTAGTTTTTGAGGTATACACGGGTTGTCTATAAATAGGGTGTGTATACATTGAAGGTATACGTAGGCTGACTGAAGACATGGTGCATATAGTGGATCAAATCATGGAGATTTGTGTTTGAGCTGGTGCCAAAATCTTGGATGATGAGGCAAGTTCCAAATATGAATTCTATGGGCTTAGATCTATCACTGAGACACTGGTATGGTTACATTATTGTCTTGATGGATATTATTGTTTGATGTGTTGTGAATTCTTAGAGAATTCTTGGTATGGATTCTATGATGTGGTTCAATTTGGTTGATTTGGTTGATGGAGTGAGAAGTATTCTTTTGATTCAGTGGTGACATAATTGCTATGGTATACTAGTTCTTTATACATGTTTGAGATACCATTCATATTAATTTGTTGTGGAGCATGAGCAAGCTATTAGAGAGCTTGGATGTGTTGGCTGGTGGTCATATGGAACAATCAGAGACAAAAGATAATTATATATTGGTTGCAGATGACCTGATTTGATATTGAACGATAAACCCTCACTACTCGGAAGGTATGCATAGGCTACTGTATACACTGTCCGCATGCATACACGGGCTATAGTGAGCTAGGGTGCACACACACAGAGGATGTACTACTGACAGGTCATGTACCTATTGAAAGATTGATATTTGTTGAGGATTATTGCCTCATATCAGTTGGTGCTGAGTATGTAAGTTGAGTCTTGCATAATGGAGCTGGTGCTCTTGAAGAGTTGTACTCTATTCGTTTGTTGTTGAAAAACCCCCAGATTATTGTCCATAATAAAAAGAAACATTATACACACATCTTGTGTTCTTTCTGTTCCTTGTGGTTATGACTTGTTGATGATATTTTGCTGATATATGTTGTTGATATATTTTCATATCTAACTGGTTATAAATGACATAATGAATAAATGTTGAATGTTAACTAAAGAAGATTTGTGTAAGAGGGAAGATTTGGGAAAAAGAGCTCCACACTCATTCATCCCCCCCTCTAAGTGTGGTAGGTGTGTCCAACAATATGTTACCTTTATATTCAATCTTTGGAATCTCTCAATGTGCTATATAACTGAACCCTTTTGATTGAGATTTATCAATTGGCTAAAGAAGGTATTTCTCCTTGTATCCTCAGAGTGTGCTATCATTTCTTCCATGAAAACTGTCCATGTGACGAGTGATTTGCGAGAGAAAATCCATATATACCACACAAATTGATTAGGTTCTAAATATAAATAAGAAATTTGTACCTTTTGCGTATGTGGCACATCATGTAGATCAAATAATTGCTCCATCTTAAGTATCCATGTGATTGGGTCTTTGCCATCAGACTTCCTCATATTGATCTTAGGAACGTGGTTGGTCTTCAACCCAAAGTTGGAGTTTCCCCATTACTGATTCATCTTTCTTGTGTGTTCATCATGAATTTCATGGGATACATTTTCACTTTCAGGATTTCTCTTTGTTAGGAAAATTTTCAATCCTTCCATGATCTCCCTTTTTAAACCATCCATCATCCCTTGTTCATCTTTTGCCACTGTCTTCTTTTGTAAATCATTTATGTCCCTACGCATTTCTTCAACTTCATCAAGAGTCCAAGTAGGAATGTCTAGAGGCTTATTTGGTGTAGAAGTTCCCTTTTTTGGTGGCATGTTGGCAAAGTATCACTTTCAAACCTTGATTTTGAGGACCTTCTAGTAGACAATCTTTCTTCTGTTGTATCTCCAAAATTTCGTCCCTTCTGTGTATGAAATTTTATTTTTTGTAGTTCTATGATATTTATTCTCTGCAATTCCACAGGTCTAATCACAATTTGATATTCCAAGTGGATTTTTTTGTAACTTCCCCACAACTTTCCTATTTTCGTCCTTTACAGGAGATCTCACTTGTATAGCATGCCCCGCACAAAATAATTGATATAAAATTCATAAAATTGTACCATAAATACTATAGAATTTACACTATCCAATGAAACTAGTCTCAGTCAAGTTGGATACTATAGGAATAATTTATCATTGTTTTACCCCGAACACCTGCTTGAGACTAGTCAATAGGACTAGTCATATACCCTATATTCCACATGGTGTATATACAAATGTAAGATGACCCAGAATATGAATTGTTTATCATAGATAGTTTAATAATTTATGTGAATATCCTATGGATTTCAGAGTTCGAAATGTTTCAGAAATTGTTTTATAGAGAAACTTTCACGATGAATCAATTCAGGATGATTCCATAACCCTATCTTACACAGGTTGTATCACCGAAAGTATAAGGCCTCTAGAGATGAAATTTGAACCCAATGTACCTTGATCTGTCTACTAAATATCCTTGAAGGGGTTCCTTATTAAACATTGTAGAAAACAAATTATAGAGAAAATTCCAAGGTGTCTCAAATGTGTCAGCGAAACCCCAAGACCTTCAGCTCTAATACCATATGTTAAGAACCAAATATCAATATAGCATAGAAAAACATCAAAATAAGTACTCAACGCCTTGAAAAAGAGAGAAATTCAGATAATAAGCCTCTTTGAGGGGGAAACCTCCTTATACATCACATAAATGTCCAAATATAGGATGATTCCAAATGAAAATGTCTCCTTGGTATATATAGGAGGCTAGGAGGTACAATTACAACTAATGGAACTAAGTCGACATAAATAAAATAACATTACTAATATAATATGCCCCAATTAAGGGGTAATGTGCCACTATTTGGGTCTTAACAGACCCAATGTGGATGGTTTCATGTTTTATAGCCCTCATCATAACATTCCTACTGGAATGGTGCCCAACCAATGCCTTATGAATCAGTCTTGAGGATGGTCTTATAATCCCAGATAGGGCCATGGTGCTTACCAGAACCCTAGATGGGTTGCGATTATCCAACCGTTATCTTTCCAGCGAGCTTGGGGCCAGATGCCGCAACCCCGTCTCCCTTTTCTAACTACGCTCAATCTTCTAGACTTGTCTAAGTTAATGAGTGACCCTGTGTGTCATGATTCGTCATGGCTCCCCTTCCCCACTAATCTTCCTTCAGATGTTCCAAAATGTGAGGGTAGAATTGGTGAGGATCATGGTGATCACGTTACCACTTTTCACCTTTGGTGCTCTACGAATTCGCTTAGTGACAATTCTATTCGGTTAATATTGTTTCAACGCACCCTCATGGGGGTCACTTCCAAATGGTATATCGAGCTACTTAGTGGGGCATACAAAAATTTTAATCAATTGGTTTTAGGCTTCCTCAACCACTTCAAATTGTCAGTTCATTATGATGTTGGAATCAAACTTATTTCCACTTTACGTTAGGACAAGGCCACTCATATCTTGGATCACATCTAGGAGTGGCATAGACAAAAGAGGTTGATCAAGGCTTACATAACCCTGAAATGTTTTCTAGAGTGGTTCCTTAAATATCTCCTTCCTTATATTTCAAAGGATGTTTCTACATATGAGGTTACTTCTGAGGAAGAAGATATCTTTAAATCCTAGCAGTTAGATATTATATATTCTCAATATGGGATGTTATATGATATTCTTCCAGACATACCGAGGTCAAAATATGACCCTAGACAAAATCCCCGGCCTCATGTTGATGGCATTGTAGGCCTTGTCAATGTGAAATCCACAGACTTGGTGACAAGTCACTTGAAAGACGTGTCTCTAAACCAATCTATAGGAGGGCCAAATTCATATGTGTCCTCCAATCCCACTCAGTCGATGGATGTAAGCTCTGTGTAAATTTCGAATAGCTCGAATTCTAACCAACAATGAGGAGGGGATGAGAAGAAAGGACGTAATACCAATCGTAAGGGTGGGAAGAATAATAAACCCAAGGAAAGTGGTAATAATGAGAAGACAAATAATAAAGTTGGTGAGGGTAAGAAAGAAAGGTGGAAGGTGAAGTTTCCTTGTAATCTTTGAACAGATGATCACCTTACCCATTTATGCCCCAAACTCGCGGAAGCTGCCAGGCTTTTATCTCTACTGCCCACTGTGATGAATAATCCTTTTCCACATAACCAACACATGGCCTTGTTGATGGGAATATTTGACATGCTTTCAACTGGAAGAATAGATCCGGACAGGGGTTGTCTAAATAACCCAATCCATTTGGTGTAATCTATTCTGATGGGTTTAATGGCTCTGTCAGCCAACTAGGGTCCTAAAATAAAGAAAATAAATAAACTACTTAATGCTAAAACTATGATAATATATATACTTTAATCTATTTATTTACAAATGTTTTAAATAGAAATGTAAATATCAACATGTCAATATGAATAGAGTAATTACAAGTTGCAAGTTTTAGTGAATGCCTTGAAAAATCAATGTTTGGTAATTGTTTTAGAAAGTAGATAAAGAAATCACATGTTTTTTTTTATATTTTCTGTTTTATAATTGCAGATCTAAGAACTTAAATGAAACATGATTTGAAACTAGGATGGAGTAATGGTCAAAGCCAATTTAAAAATGTCTTGTTTTTCTAATAAATAATGGAAATCATATGCAAATAAAGCTAACCTGAGATTAGTTTCATATTGTATCTATGTCTCTGTGAGATCCAAAAATCTAGTTGTCTCACCTGTGAGAGAAATCTGCGACAGGCCAGTACTAATGTCTCCCGAATAAACTCAAGGTGTTTATTGATAGCTAGAATATAAGAACACAATAGTAGACAAGTAGGTCCAGTGATCTTGTAATTATGAATGATTACAGTAACATAAATCTTAATGTGAAGCATTCATTTTATCAATCAACTACACATCCAACGTAAATCATGATATTAAATTTGATATAATGATCACAGTGATAATTTATGAAACAACAAGTTATAGAAAAATTTTAAAACATTCAATAAAATGAAACAACATATGCTAATGAAGCTAAAGTTGTGTAACATATCAATATATCATAATATAAAAGGCAAAACATAGATGGAACAATGTCACACTGGTCGAAAGCCAAAATGAAAACCACTTGTCCATATAGTTCTGAGAATTACATGCCTATAATCTGTTCCAGCCAAAGATGTCTTTCACTTACAAAATGAACAGTATTTAAAGTAACCTGAGATCACATACTCATATCTCACAAGATAGAATTGGATCTCAAAAAATCAAGTAACCTTACAAAAATAGTGGGCTGGGAGCCACTTATAATAGAGTTGGTTTTATTCAAAGATAAATCAAAGTTTTTTTTACAAAAAAAAAATAAGGAGAAACTACTAGATGCATAATTGAAAATGTTTCTTCCAGATAATCAACAACAAAATCTCCCATTTCCTCAAAAAACAAAACAAATTTAATAAATTATAAAATTACTCATAACTAATTACTAATTTTTATTTAAAAAGAGACTTGGCTACATAATCAAAGATTCGGTAGCCAGTCTTAATTTAAAAAAATAAAATCAAACTTGAAATCAACTTATCTTGAATTAGACAACATAAATGGAATAAAATTGTTTTACCATTAAATGTTAACTAAAGAGGGGTTGGGTAGTTCAAAATTTATTATCGCCTTGATATTGGTCGTATTATTGATGACTATGTTTCATGATCTCTTGATACGTTTAGATTTCCTCTCTGCATGAGACTTGAGTTCAAGATTTTCTTGCCTCAACAAATCATTCTGGGCAGTAAGAGATTTAATTTGAGACTATAGGAGAGGAATGTCAGTGTAATACAGCTTGATCCAATGGAAACATACATCACAATGTACAGGAGAAAAGGCAGGTTGATGAAGTGCAAAGTCAATCAGAGATGTATCAACCTTACCTTCTATTTTCTTCTGATCATGCCTAATACTGGAGAACCCTTCTTTAGCTTTGAGGCATCATGGAAAATTTGTCACAAAGTCATAAGGTTCAGTAGAACCATTGACTTCCCTCTTGGTACCCTGTAGTTCTAGATCTTCCTGAACTAGAAAATCCTCTATCTCTGGATCTGAACCCTCATCGGTCATGATCAGATCGATCAAGCTCATATGAGGATCCTTTATGTTCCTTAATTTCCTCGAGATTAAGTGACCGATCTTCTTACCCTTGAAATTTGACTCTGTGCACTATCGATTCCTTTCTCTAGAATGTTTCTTAAGATTGGTATTAAAACTAGAATCGTTCACATACACAAGAGGGTCATTTGCCTTTAATTCTTTGGCCTCTTGCTCGAGAAAAATTCCAGGTGGGAACTTAAACAATGTCCCTTCATCTAGAGGGTTTTTGTCGGTGAAATATGGTTCACTAATTGAAATGTCGACCTAATATTTAACCACTTCCTTGTCTAATCTAGGGTTTTTTGTTAAACAAGGGTTTACTATAAGATCGGCCTGAGCGAAACCATTTCTTATTTGAAATACTTCCCAATTTTTACCTATGGTTGATAAATGATGCATCAACAATATATTAACCAATATGTGATGGAACAGACTTGAATCAACACCTTGTCTTTTATATCATTTGGACTTCTTATAGTGACTTCTCAACAAATAAAATGGCATATCTAAATAGAAGCCTATGAAATGTATGAGTTAACGAACATGGTAGAGGAAGACCAATCCATATCGAAATTCTCGTGTCATGAATTGCTTGAGAATTAACAACAAGCTATGCCACATAGGTTTAACTAGGGAGATAGGGATACCTTTTTCATAACATTTGATCTTTCGAGATGTCATAAACATACCCCATGGGACTCCTTCAATTTGAGCATTTTTGAACCATCGTTCACCCTTTGCTGGAAGCCCTATCGCTTTGCTAATGAACTCCTCGGTTAGTTCTAACTGTGTATCTCCAATTTTATATCTACAACCATCGAAGGTCTGCATGAAGGATTGTGCCAACTGAAGAATATAACCCTTAAATTTCTTAAGGAAAACATCACAGCCATGGATTTTTAAGTCCTCAATTGCATATTCGTGAGAAAATAAAGCCTGGAATCCATTCAGCTCTAAGCGAACGACAGACGCCATGACAAATGTAACCAGAATGAAACAAGGGTTACTCTGGATAGTTTTAGGTTTGAATTATGTGAGCATCATAAACAATTCTGAATGGAGAGTGGAGACATAAAAATAACATAGCCTGTGTTTTATCATAACTCGAATAGTGGGAGCGGAAACCAGAGGGTTTGATTGAAATCATTACCATTCCTTGTGATGAGATCCAAACATATAGAGTACCGAAATCCTATGCATATAATTAATGGCTCATTAATATATTAAGCCAACAAGGTGAGGTGAGGACGTGAGTACAACAGGTCTGTATTCATTTGTATGATTGTTGGTACGATAATTGATTTCGCAAGAAGATTGTTAAAAATACAAAACGATCTTCACAAATCAAAAATAAACTATCAAACCATATAACAACAATATTAAAACCAAAACATTGAAAATTTACCACTCACCCATTAAATTTACATTTCAATTAAATATGGGTTTCCTTTGAGAAAGGTGCTTCTAAGGCACAAAATATTATAACACCAAGATAAGTTTTTATGTTTAATTCATGCTTACATTCATGAATTAAACATAAAACGAGAACAAAAACAAAAACAATAAAAATTTAATAAGGAAGGCTTCTATCCATCAATCACTTCGAAACCCTTAAATTTTTTTATAAAAATGAGGTGATGACAACTACAAAAAAATGCAACTTCTTTCAATCGTGTTAAATATGACAAATTAATTGTGGCTTCCAACAATGGTGACGTACTGGATGAAGCAGTTATCTCTGCATAACCAGAAAATTCATGTTAGGATGAATCAAAAAGAATGAAAATTTAAGAAACAATTGACAGCAAGTCAAGCATTCTGATCAAAACTCAGAAAATAACATAGTCTAGCATCAAATGTGTTTCTTTCAAAAAATGAATTCTAGTATCAAGTTTTGATTACAATAGAAACGATGTTTAGGCGACTGACTTTGATATTATTGACAGGCCACTGCTTCCAGCAGACGTCCATAGCCTCGACAAGGATGTCATTTAACCCACTCTAACACCTCTATCATGTCCAAGAGTCGTCCATCCATGATAAAGAACATTACTTTTGATCAATTCCAAAAAGACATACCTGATAATTTTCTTAAACCCGACATTGCTTCGCTGCCAACAGGCCTGTTCAATACCAGCGAAGTTTCCTTGGTATCATATATGCATTTACCCACTGCCAACAGACCTATTCAGTTTCTTGACAGGTTTACAAACACTTCCCACACCTTGCAATTCTTTCAAATCTCGAGAATTAATTTATAAATTTGAAGAAACTTTATGATATTCAAGAGATCGAGGTGATACTGAAAATTTCAGATTTTGAATTTTTTTTTTTATCTTATATAATTTATCTTCTCATTTAATGATATTTACCATTATATGAACACTTAGATATTTTTTAAGAAACCTGCATCTCAAGGACATAAAGATAAAATTGAGCTTTTTTCTTAAAAACAGGGACAATATTAAGAGTTTTATTAATGATAATCGTATCATCTTGAGATTTTGAAAAGAAACCAGGAACATTGTTTTGAGCAGGAATTCTCTTCTGCTGATCTGAGTTTTGGCATTTACAAAACTAGTCCTTTGAAAAGTCATTAGTTGTTTCTCTTGGATAAAAATTTTGATTTTCCTTCCAAAAATGAAATGGTGACACAGATATAATTATTCAGAAACAAAATAAAAACAATCAAAATGAAAAGAACCAAAATAAAAAACATAAAATAAAATTAAAACAAAAACAAAAAATATGTACAAAGAGGTAGATCTAGAATCATCAAGTGAAATACCTTTTGAGAGCCTGACCATTCACTGGGAAAGTGTCTAGCTGTCCCTCGAAACTTTGCAGGCGAAAAGAGTTGGGACCTAATTTTTTAGAAATTACAAATGGTCCCAAACATAGATTCTGGAACTTGGTGTGTTCCCCCTTTCCCTTGTGAGGTTTTCCCCACTTGAGAACCAAATCCCCGACATCGAATTTCCTATTTGAAGAAGAATTTGAATCAAACTATGTTTTCACAATTTGTTGATGCTGATCCAGTTTCTATTTTTCCCGTGCCCTTACTTCCTCCAATTTTACTAAGGCATTAATTCGACTTTCTAGGGGAGGGCACTCATCTTCTTGAACTTTCTGCAATAATTGCAGAGAAGGAAATAGAATATGTAGAGGGGGAATTGCTTCTCTTGGTGTCACTGTATCAGACCAAAGCGCATTATACAATGCATTGTACTAGTTCTTCTGATTTTATGAAACTATCCTCTTAATGATCTTGATTAAATTTTTGTTTGTTGATTCTGCTAAACCATTTCCTTAAGGGTAGTAGCTGGCAAAATACTTCAGTTTAATCCATTTTTCCAAAGAAAAAATGTTCATATTGAGGGATGAAAATTAAGAGGTGTTATCAAAGACCAAACATTCGGGAATGCCGAATCGAGTGATGATATGAGAGTTAAGCAAAGATACTACCTGATTTGTGTTTACCACTTTCAAAGGTACAACTTCAGACCATCTGGTAAAATAATTTGTTGCTGTAATGATATACTTGTGTTGTTGTGATGAAAAAGGATTAATCATTCCTATGATTTCAAGACCCCGTTGCTGAAAAGGGGAATCTATAGTGGCAAGATGCAAAGGGAGTGTTTCCTTTTTCACCCGTCCTGCAGTCTTCTGGCAGATTATGCAGTTATGACACAACGCATGGGCATATTTAAACAAAGTGGGCCAATAGTATCAATATCTTAACACTTTGTGAGCAGTGGTGTGTCCACTAAAGTGACCACTGAATTCACCTGCATGAAGTTTAGATAGTAATTTATCTGATTCTTCATTTTCTAAACAACGCATAAGAACACCATCAAAATTCTTTCAAAATAATACATCATTTATTAACTGAAAAGACGCAGATTTTAGACTTAGTGCTCTTCTATTTTTAGGATCAAGATAGAGAGGAGCAGATCCATGTGTCAAATAACATTTAATATTGTCATACCAAGAATTCACAACAACTTGTGCACAACTGATTTGTGTTTCATTTTCCTGATTTATAGTTAAGGTGTGAATTTGACTTTCCTGCCCTTTAACTGAATCAACCACTAGTTTGCATAAGCCTCATCCTCTAACAATTTGTGAAAAGGTTATTTTGAGGTCATATTCTTGTAACGTCGTCATCCAATTTTCCCTTTTATCACCCAGTTCCTTCTGTACTAACAGGTTTCTTACAGCTAGGTAAGGAACGATAACCTTGGTTCTGGATTTCAGCAGGTATGACTGGAAGTGTTTCACTTCTTTAAAAACAACATATGCATGTTGATCTATTGCTAGGTAATTAATCTCTTCTCCTTTGAAAGCTAAGCTCATGAAGGAAATGGGTATCTCATTTCTTTCAACATTTTTCTATGTTAACACAACATCATAAGATCGGTCGGAAGAAAAGGTGTAAAGAATGAAATCCTGAGAGAAATCAGGACTCATCAAGGAAGGAGCTTCTATTATTGCTTTTCTGATGGAATCAAAATATTGACTTTCTTGTGTTATCGAATGGTACGTAATATCCTTTTTAATCAAATTCTATAATGGTCTTATGATTTTCGAAAAACTTGGGACAAATATTCTGACGAAAATAATCTTGCCTAAAAAGCACTGCATGGATTTTTTTGAAGCGGGAGGGGAGATTTTAGCAATAGCTTGGGTTTTTTCAGTCTCAATAATCATTCTATCTTTAGACACTATAAATCTAATAAGTTTACCTTTCTCTACCAAAAATACCGATTTCTTAGGGTTGAGAGATATACCGAACTTGCGAAATCGTTCTAAGACAACCCTGAGGTGAGACAAGTGATCTTTCTTTCTTTTAGAGAAGTCGGTGATGTCATCAAGATAGACCATGATTGATTGATTTATGATACCACAAAAAGTAATTTCCATTTCTCTCTAGAAAGTGGAGCCAACGTTTATAAGTCGAAAAGACATCTTCCTGTAGGCATAAGTGCCCCATGGGGTGCGAAAGGTGGTTTTAAGATGATCTGAGGGCGACATGAGGACCTGGTTGTATCCTGAAAAACCATCTAACAAAGACAGTCTTTCGAAACCATACACCTACTGTAAAATTTGTTCCATTGGAGGAACAGGGTAGTTATCTTTGTCATATGCTCGGTTTAGGTTATGAAAATCGAAACATGGTCAAATTTCACCACTTTTATTCCTTACAGGGACTAGATTAGACACCCATTGCATGTGCCTTACCGAGAAAATTATTTTTGCAGTTTGCAATTTGTTCAGTTATTTTTTAACAGTGGGTTCCAATTTAGGGTGCATCTTCCTCATTTTTTGTTGAAAAGTCTATGTCTGGGGTTTCATGGGGATGACATGTTGTATGATGTTAGGGTTGAATGTTTTCAAGTCATCATACGTCCAAGAAAAAACATCTTTAAATTCTTTAAACAATTTTATGAACACAGATCATTCTTGTTCAGAACATCTCGTTCCTAGATTGATATTTTGAGGATTGTCCTTTGTTCCTAAATTAATTGTCTCATAAATAAAAGAAGAATTGTTCATTTTATAATTAACTACCCCTCTAAATTTATCATGCAAGTCATAAAAATTTTCTAGTCTTACAACAGATCTGGGGATAGAGTTTACCAGATCGGATGTCGATTTAGGAGATCTAGGATCTGATATTATCATGAAGTTTAGGAGGTTCTCATCGTGAGTGCCTTCATCAATGACTACAACTTGGAAGGTGTCTTTCATATGCATGAAGTTGATGATTTGTTGTTCATCATAAAACACTCTCCAATTGGTGTTGTTATCCGGGATCGACGGCCTGAAGAACAATTCAATAAAAAATGCAATAGCAGAAATACCTTTTGTGGGTAATAGTTTCGAAGCGACATTAGATAATAAATCATTCTCTAAATTAATTATTCTAGGAATGGAATTTATGTTAAATGATGAAAATGTTTTCATTAAACTCCATACCTCAATTTGGTATCTTTTCAGATGTAGTGATAAGCAATGTATGGAGTTTCTTACCTTCCTAACCATGATTTATGAATCACCAAATATCATTAATTTCCACACTTAAATATCCAAAGCCTTCCTAAGCCCTTGTAGAATTGATTCATATTTGACGGTGTTATTAGTGCACTCAAACTCTAACCGACAAGCAATACAAGTCTTATTTCCTGCAGGATCGATGATTACACATCCTGCATTGATTCCTTCTTTGGATTTCAATCCATCAAAGTATAATGACCAGATTTGGGCTTCATCAGTAGTATTTGGCATACATGGAAAAGATGATGTCTGAGTATAGGTCATAACTTCTTATTGTTTCCTGAGATCAGTAACAGGGGAAATTTCAGTGATGAAATTACCAAAGAAGGTATTCATTCCCTGCATTTCAAAAAAAATAGTAGATGCAATGAAAGGTTAATTTGCATCATTTAGATCTGTTACAGTGTGCTTGAAATAGTGTTCTATGTTTATTTTGATTTTGTTGGGATGTCCATTTTCTGGTAGCCACCAATGAGACTAATCTGTGGCAAAGTAACCACGCAGTTGTTCAGACTAGTCCCTGCTTAAAAACAAACTATAAACTTTAGGGATATCAACAACGATAATATCAATTATCTGATGAACTTTTGGATTGGATAATACTCTAATTAGTACATTTTTAATCTCACCAAATACTTTAACGTTTGTTTGATCCAGCTGAATGATTTTGAGATCAAAATGTTTGACTTCTGCATTAATGTTTTGACAAATAGATAAAGGTGTCACGTTTGACGATGCACCAGAATCGACCATGCAATTACGTACATTTCTATTGAAAATTTCAAAGGTTAACAAAAAGGGCGGGACATTTTTACGAGTGTTAACAGCAAAATTCTGCTAAATTTTAGTTGTTGTCCCTAAAATAGTTTTATCTACATTTCATATAATTTTTCCTGCTAAATCTGTTTTATTTGGAAGTTCAGATGTTGTTTTAGTTGGGATTTCTTTGGCTTTATTTGAGCCACTTTCTGTTGATTTCTTGCTACTAGGATTGTTGTTTTTACTATTTTAACCGATATTCTGGGGCATTTTCTGCAAAATAAGGGGAAATTTCTACAACTCAAAAATAGAAATATTAGCTCTTTTTTAGATTTTCCATTAAATCATATTCTAAAATTGGAGTTGCTAAGATCTATTTAGTTTTAGCTTGCTTTGGTCGTTTTGGAAACAATTTTTTACTGACTTCAGAAGGGGGCTTGTTTTGCATTTTGCTTCGTGTGTTGTAGGGGTCAATAGTTTCAAAATTTGATTGGAAGATACTATCCGATAAGTGACAAAAGATATTGGGAGATGATCCCTCTTCTTTCGTTCTTCTTCCTCAACTATGTCTTCAGAATTTTCAAGAGGGACAGAAGCAAAATTATCATGTGCTTCTAAGATAGTTTGCAAAGCATACTATAAACTTTCGAAATTTAGACATTCAGTGGTCGGGTTTGGCCAGTTGGGAGGAAAAGGTTTTCTGAAAGGAGGCTTAAAACTTCCTTTGTTTGTTGATGCCTCCTCGGCTAATCTCTTCAAGTCAACAACCTGATTGGACAATTTTTGGAAAGCTTTTTGCAATCTTTCTAAGTCTAAATTTTCTTGTTGGTTTTTAAATTGAGGCAGTCTAGTAAGGATTTCTACTTTCTTCTTAGATGAGGTTGCTTCAGCTTCACTGCTAAGATTTTATTTTAAGATTAATATATCTTTTTCAATTTGACTAGCCTCCTCAAAGGCTCCTAACAGGGTGTTCGTTTTAGACCTTTTGACCCATATGGCAATATTATTGTGCAAGGCTTTAGCGTAATATGTGACAATTAGACTTTCTGTAGGCATTGAATCTGTAGGGATTTTATTCTTTTAAGTAAGAAATATTTGATTAAAATCTTTTACTTTTTCCTTAGGATTCATTTTTAGAATGGAGAAATCCATAACCAAGACTTCAAGATATTTATCATCTCCAAACTTCTCTACGAAATAGGTTTCAAATTTGTCCCAAGAGACTATGGTTTGGGGCTATTGGGAAAAATACCATGTGGAGGCATTACCCTCAAATGTATAAGGAAACAGTCTGCATACTACATCTTCATGATATACATTTCGGAGTCTAATGGCCAACATAATTTTTTTTATGCGATCCTCAACAGATTGTTTAGAATCTGGATCAAATTTAGGCAACCATTTCTCTGGGTGTTTTGGTAATGGATGTTGCGGTCTAGGTACAACCATAACATATTGATCGAGCCAAGGTCTAGCAGGATTGTTTTGGTTTTCCATGGGTGTTGGTGGTGTAGAAGGATGAGATGATTCAAATGAGGAAGTGCCTTCGTCAAATGATTCTCCTCATGAAGAGGATGGAGATGAACCAAGTGGGGAAGGTGGGATACCAAACCCTACGATTCCAAGAGTAGGTGTTTCAATAGGATCAATGGTATTATCACCTAAAGGATTTGGGAGTAGACCAATGCCTTCAAGTTGTTCATGAGTATCCGAGAAATCTAGGGGTTGATTAAGTGGTCTACCAGGTTGTCTAATACAGGATAAAGAACTATGTGTTCTTATGAGTGACTGACAAACAATTTCTTGGACGTCGTCCCCTTGAGGAACTGGTGTCACTGGTTCAATGGAGATTTCAGGGTTATCGTTTAAGGTAGTTGTTGTTTTGAGTGTAAATTTATTGTCCGAGCGACTACACGTTATGATAGGGAGTGAGTGTGTGGGGGAGGAGTCTTGCAAACTCCACATGCAATCAATTGAATTCAGGCCCTCCTTCTAGTGCCATTTGTTGATGGGAAAATTTGACATGCCATCAATTGGAAGAATAGATCCAGATCGAGGTTGTCTAAATAACCCAAGCCGTTTGGTGTAATCTATTCTAACAGGTTTAATGGCTCCTTTAGCCAAATAGGGTCCTAAAATAAAGCAAAGAAATAAAATACTTAATGCTAAAACTATGATAATATATATACTTTAATCTAATTATTTAAAAATGGTTTAAACAGAAAGATAAATATGAACATGTCCATATGAACAAAGTAATTACAAGTTGTAGGTTTTAGTGAATTCCTTGCAAAATCAATGTTTGGTAATTGTTTTCGAAAGCAAATAAAAAAAGCACATGTTTTTTTTTATATATATTTTCTATTTTATAATTACAGATCTAAGAACTTAAATGAAACATGATTTGAAACTAGGATGGAGTAATGGTCAAATCCAATTTAAAATTGTCTTGTTTTGCTAATAAATAATAGAAATTAGATGCAAATAAAGCTAACCTGAGATTAGTTTCATACTGTGTCTATGTCTCTGTGCGATCCAAAACTCCAGTTGTCTCGCCCGTGAGAGAAATATGTGACATGCCAGTACTAATGACTCTCGAATAAAATCAAGGTGTTTATTGATAGCTAGAATATAGGAACAAAATAGTAGACAAGTAGGTCCAATGATCTTGTAATTATGAATGATTACAGTAACACAAATCTTAATGTGAAGAATTCTTTTTATCAATCAACTAAACATCAAATGTAAATCATGATATTAAAATTGATATAATGATCATAGTGATAATATATGAAACAACAAGTTATAGAAAAATTTTAAAACATTCAATAAAATGAAACATCATATGCTAATGAAGTTAAAGTTGTGTAACATATCAATATCTCATAATATAAAAGAAAAAACATAGATGGAACAATGTCACACTGGTCTAAAGACAAAATGAGAACCACTTGTCCATATAGTTTTGAGAATTACATGCTTATAATATGTTCCATCCAAATATGTCTTTCACTTACAAAATGAACTATATTTAAAGTAACCTGAGATCACATACTCATATTTCATAGGATAGAGTTGGATCTCAGAAAATAAAATAACCTTACAAAAATAGTGGGCTAGGAACCACTTATAACAGAGTTGGTTTTATTCAAAGATAAATCAAAGTGTTTTTTACAAAACAAAAAGAAGGAGAAACTACTAACCATTTAGATGCATAATCAAAAATGTTTCTTCCAGATAATCATCACCAGAATCTCCCATTTCCTGAGAAAACAAAACAAATTTAATAAATTAGAAAATTACTCATAACTAATTACTAATTTAAGCATAGAGGGGTTTCCACAGTGCAACTAATTACTAATTTTTATTTAAAAAGAGACTTGGCTACAGAATCGAAGATTCTATAGCCAGTCTTAATTTTAACAAATAGAATCAAACTTCAAATTGACTTATTTTGAATTAGACAAAAAAAATGGAATAATTTTTTTTTATCATTAATCGTTAACTAAAGAGGGGTCGGGTAGTTTAGAATTTATTATCGCCTTGATACTGGTCACATTCTCAATGACTATGTTTCCTGATCTCTTGATACATTTAGCTTTCCTCTCTACGTGAGCCTTGAGGTCAATATTTTCTTACCTCAACAAATCATTTTGGGAAGTAAGAGTTTCAATTCGGGACTGTAGGAGAGGAATGTCGGTGTAATATCGCTCGATCCAATGGAAACACACATCACATTGTACAGGAGAAAAGTCAGGTCAATGAAGTGCACATTCAAACAAGGATGTATCAACCTTACCTGCTATTTTCTTTTGATCATGACTAATACTGGAGAACCCTTCTTTACCTTGGAGGCATGGTGGAAAATTTGTCACGAAGTCATAAGGTTTAGTAGAACCATTGACTTCCCTCTTGGTACCCTATAGTTCTGGATCTTCCCGAACTAGAAAACCCTCTATCTATGGATTCGAACCCTCATCGATATTGATCGGATCGATTGGGCTCAGATGATGATATTTTCTATTCCTTAATTGCCTCGAGATTAAGCAACCGATCTTCTTACCCTTGAAATTTGACTATATGCATTATTGATTCCTTTCTCTATAATGTTTCTTAACATCAATATTAACACCAGAATCGTTCACATACACAAGAATGTCATTTTCCTTTAATTCTTCAATCTCTTTCTCAGAAAAAATTGCAAGTGGGAACTTACAAAATGTCCCTTCATCTAGAGGGTTTTTGTCGGTGAACTCTAGTTCACTAATTGAAATATCGACCTAATATTTAACCACTGCCTTGTCTAAGATAGGGTTTTCTATTAAACAAGGGTTTACTATAAGATTGACATTAGAGAAACCATTGTTGATTAAAAAGACTTCCCAACTGTCACATATGGTTGATAAATGATGCATCAACAATATCTTAACCAATCCATGATGGAACGGACTTGAATCAACACCATGTCTTTTATATCATTTGGACATCTTATAGAGACTTCTCAACAAATAAAATTGCATATCTGAATTGAAACTTATGAAATGCATGAGTAAACAAATATGGTAGAGGAAGACCAATCTGTATTGACCTTCGCATTTCAAGAATTTCTTGCAAATTAAAAACAAGATATGCCATCTTGGTTTAAGCAGGGAGATAGGGATACCTTTTTCACAACAGTTGATCTTTCAAGATGTCATAAACAGACCCCATGGGAATCCTTCAATTCGGGTGTTTTTGAACCACCGTTCACCCTTTTTCGGAAGCCCTATTGCTTTGCTAATGAACTCCTCGGTCATTTCTAACTATGTATCTCCAATTTTAGCTCTGTAATCATCGAAGGTCTGCATGAAGGCTTATGCCACCTGAAGATTATAACCCTTAAATTTCTTAAGGAAAACATCCCATCCATGGATGTTTAGGTCCTCAATCACATCTTTGTGAGAAAGTAAACCCTAATATTCATTCGGTTCCAAGAGAACGACAGGCGCCATGACAAATGTAAGGATAATGAAACAAGGGTTACTCTGGATAGTTTTAGGTTTGAATCGTGTGAGTAGTAGAAACAATTCCGAATGGAGAGTGGAGAGATAAAAATAACATAGCCTGTGTGTTATCATAACTTGAATAGTGGGAGTGGAAACCAAAGTGTTTGATTGTAATCCTTACCATTCCTTGTGATGAGAGCCAAACATACAGAGTGTTGAAACCCTATTCATGTAATGAATGGCTCATTAATATGTTAATCCAACACGGTGAGGTGAGGACGTGAGTACAACAGGTATGTATTCATTTGTATGAGTGTTGGTATGATCATTGAATTCCTGAGAACATTATTAAAAAAATCAAAGGTTCTTCACAAATCAAAAATAAACTATCAAACCATATAACAAAAATATTAAAACCAAAACATAGAAAATTTACCACTCACTCATTAAATTTGTATTTCAATTAAATATGGGAGACCTTTGAGAAAGTTTCTTCTAAGGCACAAAAGATTATAACACCACGCTAAGTTTTTATGTTTAATTCATGCTTACAGTCATGAATTAAACATAAAACGAAAATGAAAACACAAAAGAAAACAATAAGAATTTAATAAGGAAGGCTTATGTCCATCAATCACTTCGAAACCCTTAAAAATTCTCATAAAAATGGGGTGATGGAAGCTATAGAAAAATGCAATTTCTTTCAATCGTGTGAAATATCACAAATTAATTGTGGCTGCCAGCAGGCCTCGAGCTCCTCAAATGCTGGTAATGTGGTGAGTGGGATTCAAAACCCACTGACATAAGACGATGGTTGTTTATGCATCAATATGGTTAAATATGAGGTTAATGTAGCCACTCGGTCTCGTGATTACAGTTCTTCATAGACTGTATCTGGTCTAGAGTCTCCACCTTCTCTAGAGAATCCCTTACAGATCGAAAAACTAGATCCCCCACCTTGTATTATGAAAGGAGTACTCAAGCGCTCTACTGACAATACTAATGCTAGATCCGCCCAAAATTACTCTATTGTTGAGGACCTAGGTCAAAAACCTTGTGTGATGTTGACTATGGAGGTAATCCAAATGTGTCCTTCACAGACGAATTCCTTGCTATTTGCATTAGGATCTCTATATCCTTGTGGTACAAAAGTCATCATGTTTGATGTCACAAATATGAAGCCTTTCTTGCCTTACCATGTGGAATTACAAATCCATGTGGGTTACTGAAAGTATACCATCAAGTGTATTGTTGTTGATGAAGGCGTTTCAACATGTGTGATGTCCCTGGTTTGTTGGAAATCCCTCAGATCTCTGACCCTTTCTCAGTCTCTAACCATGTTGACTTCTTTTTACGGTCGTTCCTTCCACCCTTACAGTATTCTTCCTTCCTTTCTGGTCTAGTTAGGTGGGAATATAGTAGAGGTATATGCCAAGGTGGTTGATGTGCCCCTCAATTATAACTTGTTACTAGGATGCAATTGGACTTACGCTATGACTGCAATCGTGTTGTCCGTCTTTCATACTCTTTGTTTTCCTCATGATGAGAAGATCGTGATGATCCACCAATTGTACTTTGCATACGCTAGCCCCAATGCATATGTTGGACTGTCGATCCCCATGATCAACAATCCTCAGCCAACAAATGAGAATATCAGTGTCATAATGTATTCGTCCCTTATGGGTACCTTCAACTTCATGGAACTGGTTCACCATATTTACGCCATGTCTAGTAGGCTCATCTCGTCAGAGAGGGTCGTTCCTTTTCACACTTCCTATTTTGACGATCCTTGGACCCTACCTTCCTTGAATATGTATTGTGAAGGTCAGTCACATTCTAGAATGGCCATGCCACTATCAAAAACAAAGATTGTGTATCAAGTTGTCCTTGACTCTTCCGTCGATCCTTATCTTGTTACCTTGTAGAAGGACGAGGAGGATCCTTTCCTGGACCCCATGTGGGTCGATACATTGTGTTGTTCACATGAATGTCTCGATCATACTTTGACTTTAGATGAATCTATGATTGAGGCCATGAATGGTTTTGACAGGCCCTAGGATGATATGCATCATCGCTCTTATTTTCTCCCAGATCTTGCTAGAATCGAGGAAGATGACTTTAGAGCTACTTTGAGAGACATAGTTGATCATACCGTAGTTCCACTTGATACACATGGAATTTATGCCAAAGGAAACATTGTGAGTATCTACCCTACTGCCACGATCGATATTTTTTGTATCCCTAGCACGATTGAAAATGAATACATCGGTGCAGATTGTTCGCCAAAAGAAATCTTGATCTACACTAAACTCTTCATGGAATTATGAGATGCATTTTATTTTTCATATGAAGAGATGCTAGGAATCGACCCTCGAATTGTTGAACATGAGATTAATACTTACCCAAATGCTAAGCATGTTTGATAATGTCTTAGAGATGTCAATCCCAAGAAGGCCCCTGCTATTAAGGTAGAGGTAGAAAAACTGTTTAATGCTAGATTTATCTACCTATTTCCCTTGACTGAATGTGTATCCATTCCCATTCCTATGAATAAAAATCAAGGAACCATCCATGCATGCATGGATTTTCATGACCTAAAAAAAGCATGTCCTAAAGACAATTTCCTGACACCCTTCATTGATCATATTCTCGACGAGTGTGCGGGAAGTAAAGTTTTTTCTTTCATGGATGTATTTTCAGGGTATAACCAAATTCAAATTAAACCCAAGGACCAACACAAGATGGCATTTATTTTCCCTTGGGGTACTTTGGCATACTGGAAGATGCCTTTCGGCATTAAAAATTCTGGAGAAACCTTCCAACAAGCTATTACCTTCACATTTCACGATCTCAAGAATACAGTCGAAGCCTATCTTGATGATCTTGATGCTCACTCCCATAAGAGAGTGGACCACCCTCAACACCTTTGATTATTCTTTTAAAGATGTCACCATTATCGCATCTGGTTGAACCCTCATAAATGCATCTTTTGTGTTAGGTCAGGTCATATTATAGGATTTTTAGTCCTTGACTGTTAAGAACCAAATATCAATATAGCATAGAAAAACCTCAGAAAAAGTACTCAACGCCTTGAAAAAGAGATAATTTCAGATAATAAGCCTCTTCGAGGGGG
>ML780473.1:863382-873913 GCA_009831015.1 Picea engelmannii
ACATAAATAAAATAAAATTACTAATCTAATATGCCCCAATTAAGTGGTAATGAGCCAATATTAGGGCTTAACATTGACACTGGGATCATGGTAGATCCATTAAAGGTTGAGGAAATACTTCGATTTCCTCCTGCGTGCACTATTCACCAACTTTAAGGTTAATAGAGGAAAGCTAAATTTTTACGATGGTTTATAGTGAGATATGCCAATATTAATAAGGGTTTCATGTGTCTTTTGAATAAGAACACTCATTTTATCTAGGATGAGCGAACCCAAAAGTCCTTCAATACTTTGAAGAAATCCTTGGTATGGATGCCTCTACTGAAGTCTCTAGACTATAGTAGAGATTACTTGCTTTATGTCGTCGTGTTCGAAGAGATGATTGGTATGGTTTTGGTTCATGAGGATGATGAGCTCTGTGAGCACGTTATTTACTATCTTATTTGAAACTTAGTCAGCCCTGAGCTCAAATATTCTCATGTTGAAAATCTAGCTTTGGTTGTCGTTCATGCAGTCCAATTACTATGACACTATATATTTCTTTGCAAGACTACTGTGGTTATCGATTTCAATCCATTTCAATATGTCCTTACCAGGCATATCATAGGGGGGAATTACAATAAATGGATTGTCATTCTACAAGATTTCGATCTTGATTTCGCTTCTGCAAAATCCAAAAAGTCACTAGTTTTTGCAGAGTTAATATATTACTTCCCTGGATTAGATGAGGATGTTATTCGTGTTGATTCATATGAACAAAATTTCCTTGTCTCGTCGTGAGACCCCTGGTATGGAGACATTGTTCTCTATCTTCAAATGTTGAATTTGCCTCATCATCTCTCATGAGATGACCGATGACATATACGATACCAAACTAAGAACTACCTTATCATCGATGACACTCTGTATCGCATAGGGGTAGAAAATTTCTTGCATCATTTTTTAACTCACGAATAAGCTGAGTCTATTCTAAACGACTGCCATAATGGGGCTTCTAGTGGTCATATATCCGGGCTTGTGACGACCCAAAAAAAAATTGTGAGCCAATTATTTTTGTCCATCTATATTTAAAATTGCATTGAATCAGTTAAGAAGTGTCAGCCTTGTCAGGTGTTCACTTGGAAAATGTTCTCGCATCCATCCCCTCTCCATCCACTCATTATTGTTGGTCCCTTCACCAAGTGGGGGTGGACTTTGTGGATTGAAACCCAACTTTGGCTAGGGGGAATAAACAAATTATCATGGTTGTAGACTAATTTACTAAGTGGGACAAGGCCATGCCTACAATTAAATTCGACGGGAAGACTGTCACCTTCTTCGTATTCAATCAAATTATTTCCAAGTTAGGAATCCAGAGTGAGATTGTCACTGATCATGGAAGTCACTTTTAGAATGAAATGATGAAAGAACTAACATCTAAAATAGGGTTAAAGAATGGTCATTATTCCCCTTAATACTCCCAGGAAAATGGACAAGTAGAGGTCGTGAACAAGTCTCTCAAGACCATTTTGCAGAAAAAATATCAGCCAGAGCAAATATGACTGGCATATCATGATTTATCCAATACTTTGGGCATACTGAACCTCGGTCAAGACTTCCACCAGTTTTTCTCCTTTCTAGTTAGTACATGGTGTGGAGTCGATCTTACCCATTGAATGTGAAATCCATTCTCTTAGTTTGGCAGTTGCGCTCCTACCTGTCACTTCTGATCTTGAACAACATCTCGTGCACCTAGAGAGTCTAGATGAGAAGCGTCGATATGCCTCTATGAATATCGAAGTGAATAAAATATGTGTCAAGTTTCAATATGATAAGTTTGTTTGTCCTCGGTTGTATGTTGAGGGTGACTTGTTCCTTCTATACGATCAAGCCAAAGAACCATTGGGGGCAGGAAAGTTCAAACCCATGTGGCACAGTCCCTATATCGTGCGATGTGTCTTAGAGAAAGGAGCATGTGAATTAGAATATAATGAAGGGAAGATGTTGGCTGAGCCCAAGAATGGGATCTATTTGAAAATATATTACTCTTGAGCCCCAATCTTGGGAGTAACTCTTTGTATACTAATGTAATTTAGTGTATATATATTTTCCCTTTATTTTTGTCTTCGACTTGCTTATCGAGTTTTCCCTTGGTTGGAAGATGTCAATGGATTCTTCAGTCTACTTAGGATTCATATATGGGGCCACTCATCATAAAAAAAAATTGGCTTTCATTGCTTGGGTTTTTTACTCACTTGAGGGTCTACTGGTGTTTTCAAGTGGTGTGTTCCTAGGGCCATCCACAAATAATGTGGCCGAATATAGCGTCGCTATATAACTTTTGTGTGATACCATTTCACATGGTATTCACTCTTTAGAGGTTCACCTGGAATCCCATTTAGTAGTATTTCAGTTGAACGACAGTTATTGTGTGAGTGTCCCTACTTTACTCCGACAATTCCTATGGCTACGACTTTTGAAATGACAGTTTGATTTTATTACTTACTATCACATACCTAGGAGTTCTAATTACGTATTCGATGCATATGATAATTTTGATTTAGATTGGGATTTTTCACATAACTAAAGAAAACAAAACATTCTCATCAATGTACACATTGTAACATAAGTAAAGCCGAAGAACCATGTTTTTATATATTTTTCAAAAACTATGATGTTTATAGTAAAAAATTGGAGCTAACACCTTCAATATACATATACAATTGATCATATAATAGTACTGAAATATACTCCTATGGCGTCAGATGAGTGTCATGATAGAAAAATACAACTTTTGCGAGACACCAAAATATTCACACCCAAGCATAGGGCACACCCACCACTTGTCATTGCATATCCTCTGGTAGATCCTCCACTTGAACCATAGGAATCCTCTGTGTCAAATGAGACAGGTTTCCCTTGACATTTTGAAGGACTCTCTCTATGTCCCCTCCCACTGCCCCATCTCCCTGGTTCCTTTGATGATGTCATGGAATTCCTTCCGAGCATCGTGGACCTATGTATTCATCACACACATGTCTAATTAGTACTTAACATCATCCAAAAATATTTTTGTTTTCCTAGACAAAAAAAAGGTGAAATATTTAAAAAGCTTTGACATACCTATGTCCCCATAGGTTAAACCTGGTGGAAATGGCATGTCAGGATATCCTCTGAAGTCGATATCTGTGTAAGGGTAGTCATCCATAGATATCACCTACCATCTCCACCATAAGAAGAAGTCATCATTGTAGGGTGTTGATACCCTACCTCCCCCATTTTGCCTCATCACATAGGTCCACCGTGCCATGGATGGATTGCGAGGTCCATGAAAAATAATCTCAACTCTAGTTCCTAAGCTTAGAACCCGCTCGAAGAAAAAGATACACAGGATAGAATAAAACCCAAAGTTCCTTTTACTACCATGTTTTCATTTTGTCAACTAGATCTTCATGTTAGCCAATAGTGAGGTGCACTAGTCATATATTGTGGGTCTCGAGCACTCCACTGAGTAGAACATAAGTGGCCTCGATTCCCAGTGCAAATTGGTCAATACTGTGATCCATGTCAAAACGAGGACAACAATATTGAGACTAAGATTGTTTATCGCTCTAATGAGGATTTGACTCCCGACCTTATTATTCCCTGCAATGCAATGAGCATCTATGTATTCCTAGATTTTCATACTATTCCCAGATCGCCTAGATTTTAGGTTAACCACCTCACCCTGACATGACAATCCCATCAAGAAATAAATGTCCTTGACTCCAATCCTTAATGGTTTTCCATCAAGGTTGAAGTTCTCACTATCTCGATCCCAGTATTCCTCGAGCAACTGTAGCAATATCACTTGGGCCCTCATACCTTTGAGAGGACAAAACTTATATATCCCACATATTTTCAAGACCATTTGGGCCCCTATATCTCTCTCCACTGCAACATCTACCTCCTCGTGTTCTCTTTCTCTTCACTCTAGCACCATCCTGCAAGAGACAAACCCTTTTTTGAGTTAGAAACCTCCAAAAAACATTGTTTACAGACATATACACGAGTTGTAGTGTTCACAGTCATTTATAAGGCTTATTATACACAAGATGATTTTTGACCAACTGCATATAAGCATATGTATACACAACCCGATGAACTGTAGCCTGCGTACACCTAAATTTTCAAATTGCACCCTAAATAACTTAAAAAATGGAACCTAATTGCAAAATATAATCCATTGAAATGAAATAGGAGAGGAAGATGAGTTATCTAGTTCAAAAGGTTTTTGATTCCATCACTCGTATCTCCCGCAATCACCAATTGAAGTTCAGAGGCAATTTGGTCCAAAATCCACTATTTCAGTTAAAACAAAAATCGTATAGTAAATTTGATTTTTTTTACTATTTATAGCAAACTTTTACCCACTTTGCATATTTTTGGACAATATTTTGGCCTAATGGACTAATACGACAGTGGATTGAGTTGGTTTTTGTAGTTTTATCTAGGGATTCTTGCGGTTTTCAGTGCCATGTCACTCGTTCATAACTTTGGATAAGTATTTTTTCGTTACCCAACATATAGGATAGGTATCCAATCCATCATGCACATTTTCATCATCCTATGATTGTCAATCATGTTCCTTAGGTAGGGACCCATTTTATAGCAACAAATAACCTTCTATGTGCTACTAGAAGCATCGTTATCAAATGGTAGAGACTTACCAAACATGGGTACATTAGTTAGATCCTCTGCTTCATTTGATGCCCATGCAGAGAATTTTTATGTAGGACTGGGAGTCCCTTATAGATAATACATGACTTTATGTTGAGCCTCATTTCTCACTCATAAACATGCAGACCTATACCTGGAGGACTCACAAACGAGTTTGATTTAAGCTCTTTTCTGACTCATTTTGAAAAAGAGAAAATATTTTCAAGTGAACTTGTCTCTTTCACACTCATAAATTGGATTTGAAAGGATGTCTATTTGGTGAAAGTTTATCCCTTTTTTCAAACCAAGTAGAATAATATTACAAAAAAGGAATTTTTTTGTCATTAAGTTGTAATTGCATCTCTTGCACTTGCTTGCAGTATTGATCCTATTGTCAGTTCTCGCTTTTCTTTTATAAGCCATTCACCTCAAAAATTTGCATACTCAACAAAGAAGAGACTTTTTTATATCCTTTGTGGCTTGACACCCTATACCCAGGAGGAAACATTCCCCTGACTTTCCATCTCCCGCATGCACCTCCTTGCATTTATCATAGGTATGTTCCCTTGCCGGAACTAGTTTTTCTTATTTGCGACACTCATTTCCTCCTCTGTATAATAACATTAATTTGACTATGAAAGGGAGCATTATATTATATTGGCAACAATTGTGTCGCCTTTGAACAAAGAACACATTTTTTTTAGTCCACTTGTCATCAAAATTTTGGGTTTAGCATGACTTAGGAAGATGAGCTCTTTACAAATAATTTACTCATCTGATTGGTTACTCTTCCAGCCCCTATGGAGAGTTTAATTGATGCCTCCTGAATCTCAAAGTTTTTTCATTAAGTCGATGTCGCTAGAGTCTTCCATATGTCTCATGCTCTTGTTCAAAGGATGTCTATCAACCTGTGTTGACCACTCCTCAGAACTCTTGACTTTTCATGTTGACCATACCCTCAGTGTTTCTCAGAATCACATAAAGTTGTATTCCTATTGCACACCCCCATCCTACCTTCCTCATCGGTAGGTAACCTTGAACCCATTAGTCAAAATTTCATCATTGGTTTTTGAATGGATGGTTTCCCTTATGTTTGATGAAAAGACATATATTCACACATTGGGACTCATGCAATGTCTTGGATGCCATTAGCCCTATTGTTGGTTTCCTAACCTTTGTCAATAGTTTTCCTTATTGGTTTATATTCAGAGGGTATTTTTCTTGTATTGCTTTCATCTGGAACACACAAAAGACACATAGGGTTGTTGTTTTGTGAACATGTTCTTCATATGATTTCCTCCAAATCATCAAGATCCTGATTTGTACCTTGTTATGAATGGTGAAAGATGACTTAATGCTGTCCTTTCATCAAGTATCCTTCCATCGACTTCAACTCATGTATTGTGAACCCTGTTCCTTCTTTCCTCATTGGTAGGTAACCTTGAACCCAACAATCAACATTTCATCATTGGTCGCTGATTGGGTGGTTTTCCTTGTGTTTGAAGACAAGACATCTATTCACACATTGGGATTTGTGCAGTGTCTTGGATGACATTATCCCTATTGGTGGTTTCCTCACCTTTTTCAGTTGTTTTCCTTATTGGCTACTATTCAAAGGGTCTTTTTCGTGTACCGCTTGCATCTAGCACATGCGAAAGAGACACAGGGTCGTTGGTTTGTGAACATGTTCTTCGTCTGATTTCCTCCAAATCATCAATATCTTGCTTTTAACCTCATGCTAAATGATGAGAGATTCCTTAATTATCTCCTTTCAATGGGTCTCCTTCCATCGACTTCAAATCATCTATTCTGGAGATGAGACCTAGAGTCCTATGATCACCTAGAGGCTTGTAGTCATTAGTGGCAAGTTCTCTCACCATCGATAGTTGGGAATACATCAATGTCTCCTGATTGATGGATTCTTCAAGTGTTCGACCACGACACCTTTATTAACACTTGTAAGAATGTACTCGGTTCCTTGATACCTACTTTCATCACTCGTAACATGTCTCATGTTTGTTAATGATATACCTCAATGATCGGTAATCAAATGAAGTCTCATTGTGTTCGACCTCATCTCCTTTATCCACATGATGTATAGTTACACCTTTGGTGGATTATGTAGAAGACTTGAAGACATTAGTTTATAGTTTCATATTTCTCGAGATGTTGCTACCTTTCATTGTAACAATACCTATGTGACTTTAGTGATCATGTGAGATCACATTTTACTCTATTGTATACAAATATCTTCAGATTGATTTTGAGACTGGTTTTACTGGGCCTTTTTTGTGACTATGAAAACCTTTGGCATGTAGCCACCTTTGTAATGCCTATTCATGGCCATGGAAAGATGTCTGGTATATTTTCACATGGATCTGCAATGTAATTCAAATTTGCAACCACGTGTGCAAAGTCAATACAGATTGCAATAACCAATTAGTTCTTCCGGTTGGGTCCCCATTACTCCACTTATGGGTCTTATAATGTATTCTCGCCATCGCAGATACTCCTATGACCTCACACATTAGGGGGCATCTATTATAGAAATATTTTCCTCACCCTATGCAAACTTGCATAGAAGGAATTTTTCCATTTCTCTATGCAGACTTTAAATCCCTTTTTTTCAAATCCTAGAGCTAAAAATTGTTGGAAATGTTTAACAGGTAGCATATGCTTGTCATTGATGGCATGTACAACAATGAAGATGGCATGGGTACAGGAAGAATGTACAAAGGATTGTTGGCATGTTTTACAGGCAGTGTAGTCTTGTCATTGATGGCAAGTACAGTAGTGATGATGGCTTAAGTACAACAGTGAAGATGGTAGGATCAGAGTGTGTATGTGAAGACTCTGCAGAGGCGCAGAAGTCCAAGAATACCTTGGGGATTTAGAAGTGAAAGATCAGGAGGAACAACGTCGAGGAGCACGTGTGCAACAAAGCTCAATATATAGGAGTTCGCAAAAGAGATGAAAGACAAAGATCCGCAGTCATTGGATCTCATTCAGACATCCCGTCAGCCGTCAGATTGGATAGGAGATGCACGAGGTTTACCATCGGGAAAAGACAAGGTGAAATCCTGAAAGAACGAAGGTCATCATATCTGAATGAATACAATGAAGAGGAGGACAGAGCCCAGTCCTTAGATCCAAGCACAAGACCCGACCATCGTCGGATCAAGGATAACCTGCACGCTCTTTAAAGTACAAGGAGAAGTGGGAGTAATTGCGATGTGAAAAATCGCGATCTAATCTGAGCCGTCGAGATCTAGGTTGATCTGAACTGTTGACTTAAATCATTATCAGAGTTTCGTGAATCGGGATTTTGAAATGTCCAATTCACTTGACAATGAGAACCCCGAAATCATGAAATGTGATTTCACGATTTAATCGCAGCCGCTAAAGTTAGAAGTGATCTGGACCGTTGATTCTCTGCATGGAGTATCGGGGATCGGGGATCGAGACTTTGAAATGTCAAAATCTCTTGACAACGAGAACCCCAAAATCTCGATATGCGATTTCGCGATTAAATCGTAGCCATTAAAGCAAGAACGAGATATGGACCGTTGATTTTCTTCATCAGAGAATCGGGGATCGGAGGATCAGGAATTCCATAGGCATGTGCATGGTGACATCAAAAACACCGAAACCTCGATGAGAGGTTTGATAGAAGTCATTTTTTGATGGTCATATGGGCCAAGGCCTATAGCCAGCAGGGATAGCGCATGGAAAGGGGTGCATCGGCATCGGGGATCGGAACTTTGAAGTGACAAAGTCACTTGACATCAGGAATGTCGATTTCGCGATATGCGATATCGCGATGTAATTTGAGCCGTCAGATTAAGGTTAAATCTGAACAGTTGATTCTGGTCAATAGAGAGGCGTCGGGGATCGGGACTTTGAAATGACAAAGTCACTTGACATCAGAAATGTCGATTTCGTGATGAGCGATTTTGCGATTTAATCGCAGCCGCTGAATAAAGATCACATCTCGACCATTGATTCAAGTCTGTATCGGAGTTTCGCGGATCACGAATTCAAGAGGCAAAGAACTCATTGCATCAAGAATTTCGATTTCGCGATATGCGAAATTGCAAAATGATCTGAGCCGTCAGATCAAGTGTTGATCAGGACTGTTGATCACAGCCCGTATCGGAGTTTCGGGGATTGCGAATTCATGAGGCAAAGAACATAATGCAACGAGAATCCCGATTTCGCAATATGCAAAATCGCGAGTGAATCTGGACCGTCAGATCCAGAAATGATCAGGACCGTAGATGTAACTCCATATCGGAGTTTTGGGGATCACGAATTCAAAATGGAAAGAACTCAATACAACAAGAATCCCGATTTCGCGATGTGCGATATCACGATCCAATCGTGGCCGTTGAAACAAACTCATATCTGGACCATTGGTTCAACTCCGTGTCAGAGTTTCGCAAATCGCAATATGGAGAGACATAAGGCTATGGTCATAGCCCTTGGTCATGGGAAGAGAAGGAGTCAATTCAGATAAGCTCCACATCGGAGTTTCGGGGATCGAAATTTGTAAGTGACTAAAACTATGAACGCCAAGAATGTCGAAATCGTGATGTGTGAAATCCCGATTGGATCTGAACCATTGGATCAAGTATTTATCGGAGGGTTACTGTTCTCTCTCACAGTTAACTACTGAGTTTGGATTCTATTAGCAAAACGGACTCATGATTTCAAATCAGTTAGCGTTTCAGTTGGCCTTTCAGTTGCTTGGACAGTTGTCTTTCTTTTTCCTAAGGAAATGGGAAGTGGAACTACCATGGGGGGTGTGTATAAAATAAAATGTGACAGACTGTGTATGGTTGGCTATTCTGGAGGAAAAAGAGCTCGTAATTGAAACAGAAAGGATGAGCTCGACTGGTACAGAGAAGACGAAGAGTCTCAACTACCAGAGAGGCTGAGGAATCTCAGCATAACACCCAGTGATGCTGAACGCATGGGAAAACCACAAGAGAAGATGAAGAGTTACCATGATGATCAGGCAGAGCACTCGAGAGGTGGAGGATATCGGCGTGGTGTGAACATGCAGAGGAATTGTGCACATTGCATGCACGAGGTGCACAGAAGCTATATATACACGGTACAGAGAAGAGATGGGGTGTTGTTACTATGGGAGTTGTTGTTGTTGATGTGGAGGAGAATTCAGGGGTGTATAAGGAGGCAGAGCACAGGAGCAGAAAATGCACAGTAGAGGAATGTTGCATTGAAAGGATATGGCATAGAGAGCATAAAATGGAGAAGAACAGAAAGTTCAAGGGGTGTGCAGAAGACACTGATGCAGACAAGGCAGAGTAGTGTAACAGAACAACGACAAGATTGGTAAGCCATTAAATAACTTTATTTCGCTGTAATGAGGTTTAGTATCAAAGATTAATATTTCAGGGAGGTTGGGAGGTGCTCGAGAGGACTGTTGTCCTCATAGGTTCAAGTGGGTGCTTGAACACAGGGAGTTGTATCTTCCATCTAGTTGCATCCAGAGAAACGAGGGTGGCAGGGTGGTGCAAGGGAGAACTCTTGTTCTCTATTATACAGTTTGGTGCCTGTATGATTGGAAGTTGGTACTTCCATCCAATTGGTGCTGGAAACACTCAGGGAGTTTGTTAAGCCCTAATATGGGCTCATTACCACTTAATTGGGGCATATTAGATTAGTAATGTTATTTTATTTATGTCGGATTTAGGCCATTAGTTGTGATTTAGATTAGTAATGTCATTTTATTTATGTCGGCTTTAGGCCATTAAAACCTCCTAGTCTCCTATATATACCAAGGAGACATTTTCATTTTGAATCATCTTGTACTTGAACATTTAAGTGGGGT
>ML780473.1:896481-926962 GCA_009831015.1 Picea engelmannii
GCCTCTTCGAGGGGGCAACCTCCTTTTACCCCACTTAAATGTTCAAGTACAAGATGATTCAAAATGAAAATGTCTCCTTGGTATATATAGGAGACTAGGAGGTATAATTACAAATAATGTCCTAAAGCCGACATAATTAAAATGACATTACTAATCTAAATTACAACTAATGGCCTAAAGCTGACATAAATAAAATAGCATTACTAGTCTAGTATGCCCCAATTAAGGGGTAATGAGCCAACATTAGGGCTTAACAATGTTAATGAATATTGAGAAGCCCTTAGGGCCAACATGTTATAGAATTAATTATGTGTAGAAACCGATAGAAGATTTGAACTACTTCAAGTGAAGATATTTGGTGTTTCTATGGACTATAAGAAGGCTTTGTTTGTTGTAGACTAATTCTTATGCAATCTTAATCATTCTTCAGTTATTGGTGTTTCTTTGAATATTTACATGCCTTGAGTTTTTTGATTTATTACAGTATATGTTGTTGTAATCTAGACTAATCTAATTATACACATATATATTGTATTTTCTTCCAATCTTTCTCGTTTTATATAACTAACTGTATTAAATTCTTTGCAAAGTTTTTGTTGCATTATAACTCACCGGTTACTTTAGCATGCTCCTATCTAGGATAGGTTAGTATGTATTAGTGATATATTGGTTTCTTTTACATACATAGTCTTCATATACATATTTTCATTGCATCCACTGACCCTTTAGGGACCTAACCCATCACGTAGGTAGAATAATATATTCCGCTGTAATAAAGGTCAATATTAATAAGGCCTAGCAATAAGGAAGAATAAGTCAAATGTAAGAAAACCTAATACAAGCTTTCGCTTCTAGAAGGATCTTCCTCTAGATTGTTCTTTTGATAGACATACTTAGTATAAATAGGAGTCGAAGGTATGAGAAATATTGTCTTGGATATTATTGTAATAGAGCTCTACTCAACTAGAGGTTGCCCCCTCGAAGAGGCAAGTAACACTCTTAGTAATCGAAGTGCTCATTCAGGTGTTATTCTGGTATCATTTTGGTATTATTGTGGTGTTGTTCTAGTTATATTGTTGTTTATCTTCCATTTATAGCATGTTATTTATGTTTTGCATAATTTTTATATCTAGAATATTACAAGTGGTATCCAAGCACTTTCCTCAGAAAACAATTGTGGGTAATTGTTTTTCACGATAGAAACATATTCCAGTGTCTTTAAGCCATGGAGATTTGTCGTTAAGCGCATAAACCCATGTTTACGGGATTCATACATGTAGGAAATACATGTGGTACTTAAGAGCACGTCTATTGACCACCCTTGTAACCCATGTTGGTACCCCTTCGAGTGGTAGCACATAGAACAACACTTGTGTAAAGATCTGCCTAGATTTCTTGAAGCCCTGTTTAGATAAACCGATAGGTCGCCTGACTACTAGAGTTTTACCGAGAACAACACTTGAGAAGATTATCTCTTGTAGATGGGCAGTTGGGTAGTATAGCTAAGGGCATGGTCTAGCCTCATTAGCTGGTGCCATGCGATATTGGGCCAAGTACTACTTTTTGACCCTGCACATATATCAGATAGATATAGCACAAGGAAAACCCTTGTTTGTAGAACCCTTGAATACCTAACCCTTGGGGATGGAAACAAAATATAAAACAGACAAGATCTATTGTCGTGCAACTATGTTCAAATTTCTATATCACTACACATTTCTTCTTGGTTAAGAATTTGGGCATTTCATCACTGCAGTACTCTTCATACCAGATCATTTGGCCATTTCATCATTGTAGTAATCGTCAGACCTATTCCATTGGATTTATATCTTCTCCCTTATCATATTCATACCTATCATTTTTCAGCAAAATGTTTGACCCCACCCACCCCTTTTCGGTTCCCTCATCATCATGGACCATACCCATAGCCAAGACTTGGAAGCTCACTTCAATAACTTGAAATCCAACTTCACATAGACCCAACAAGAAGTGAGACAACTTAGTGACAATATTTCCACCATCAATACAAATATGCAGTCCTCCATCGTTGCCTCAATCACAGAAATCAAATAATACATGACTACCCATCTTGAATCTGTCATTTCAATGATTTGCATCAAGCTGCAGATCCATGTAGATCCCCCTTTATTTGACCCACCTTTTCATACTAAAGTTGAAACTTCCTCTCATTCCCATAATTTTCAGCCCCATCACTTTCAGTGTGACCTAGGCCTTTGGCGGGTGGATGCGACCAAATTTGATGGCTCAGATCCCACTGGTTGGGTAACTCAAATGGAACATTATTTCTCTTTGTATGACATTACAGATGACTTGGCCAAACTCCGATATGGTGTTCTCCATCTAGATAAAGAACATTGGCAATGGTGGCAATGGACAAAACCTTCCCATTAAGGGTATGTTGCTTGGACACACTTTTTGGCAGGGCTTTATGAACATTTTGACACCAACACCAACCATTTAGGTCATTTGATAAAGTTGAAACAATCTGGCACAGTGGAAGACTTCATAGATGAGTTTGAGCGACTGAATTTTCATACAGAGGGCACATCTGATGCTTTTTTCCGAGAATGTCTTATCAGTGGCCTCAAGGATCAGATTCGTGCCCATGTCCTCATGGCTCAGCCTCAGAGTTGGATGGAGGATACTAAATGAGATACAGAGGCACAACAATTTGTCTATTTTCAAAACTGGAAACCCTCCTTTATTCCTCACACTAAACCAGTAAATCCCACTCCACCTTCTACTCCACTAAAGATCCAAAAATTGACCAGGCATGAAATGGTTGAACACCAATTCAAAGGCCTTTGCTATAATTGTGATGACAAATATTTTCTGGGACACAAGTGTAAGGAGAAAAATCCTTTTATGGCCATATCGGAGGATGTTTCGGAAGAGGATTTTGAATCCCCCTTGTGTATGAGTCACCTGAACCCACCAACATTTCCCCTCCCTTAGACCCTCCCAAAGTAGAACCATTCATTTCCCTAAATTCTCTCATTGGCTTCTTTGCTCCACAAACCCTCAAGCTAATTGGCTACATCAAGCATTGGAAGGTCAACATTCTTGTTGATAGTGGAAGCACCCATAATTTTATTCATCATCGCATTGCCCAATAAACTAATTGCTATATCTGTGCAGTCAATAATTTTGAAATCATGATTTCCAATGGCGAGTCCATGAATTGTGGAGGGCATTGTCAAAATGTGTGTCTCCAAATTGGTGACTACCGCCTGCAATATCATATGTTAGCTATCGACATGGACAGTTGTGACATTGTGTTGGGTGCATACTAGCTAAGGAATTTGGGTCCCATTCTCATGGATTTTAAGGAATTAACAATGCAATTCAACCAAGAAGGCCAACAATATAAGTTCCAAGGCATCACCATCAGTTTGCCTGAGATCACTAGTTTTCATCGCATGGAAAATCTGCTCAAAAAGGTCATTCGGGCATTATTTCCCAACTCCATGACATATAAGAAACTGAGACATCCTCTGTGCCACAGGACCTCCAATCCATCCTCTCTAAACATCAAGTGGTTTTTCCCACTCCCCAGGGACTCCCTCCTTCCCATGGTGTTCATGATCATTCCATTCACCTTGTCCTAGGAAGCCTTCCTCCCAATATCCATCCCTATCGTCACCCCTTTTCCCAAAAAAATGAAATTGAGAAAATGGTTCAAGAACATTGTAATGCAGGTGTTATATGCCCTAGTATGATCCCCTACGCTTCTCTTTCGGTCATGGTCATGAAGAAATAATGTTCTTGGTGCATGTGTCCTAATTTTTGCGCCCTCAACAAACTCACCATTAAAGAAAAATTTCTCATTCCTTTCATTGATGGCCTCTTGGATGAATTGAGTGGCGCCCAGTTCTTTACTAAACTTGATCTTCATTATGGCTACCACCATATATGTATGAAAGAGGAAGACATTCCTAAGACTTCCTTTAGAACGCATGAGGGCCACTATGAGTTTTTGGTCATGCCCTTTGATTTGTGTAATTCTCCCTCCACTTTCCAAAGCCTCATGAATCATGTCTTCAGTCATTTTCTCTGTCATTTTTTCTTAGTTTTCTTTGATGATATCCTCATCTATAGAAAAACCTGGACATACTATCTTCCTTATGTGGATCGAGTTCTCCATCTACTATCTCGGCACCAACTTTTCCTGAAATAATCTAAATGTGATTTTGGCGCCTCAGAAGTCGAATACTTGGATCATCTTGTTGGAAAGAACGACGTCAGGGTGGATCCTAAAAATATTGAAGCTATTCAAGACTAGCCTCACCCAAAGACTCTGAAAATATTGCATGGATTTCTAGGATTAACAGGTTATTATCGCAACTTTGTTAATAACTATGGAAAGATTGTGGCCCCTCTCACTGCACTCCTAAAAAATAATTCTTTCACATGCACTCCAAAAAATTCTTAGGATTTTCAAACCTTGAATATGGCCATGTGCACCACTCCAGTCCTAACACTTCCTAATTTCACAAAGACCTTTGTCCTGGAATGTGATTCTTCAGGAAAAGGAATTGGCGTTTTCCTTATGCAAGAGGGTCGAGCTTTGGCCTTTACCAACAAACAACTGTCTGAATGAAATTTGGTCAAATCAATATATGAAAAGGAAATTTTGTCTATTATGAATGTAATTGATCTTTGACACCCTTATCTATTGGGGCAACACTTCCAAATTAAGACCAATCATCAAAGCCTCAATTATTTTCTGGAACAACGCATTTCCTCCCCAGAGAAACAAAAATGGGTGACTAAGATCTTTGGATATGATTATAAGATCATTTACAAGAAAGGAAAAGACAATATGGTTGCAGATGCACTTTCCCGAAAATGTGAAGATGAAGGGTCCCTTTTTTCTCACTCCTTCAATGTACTAGATTGTATCCAAGTCCTTCACCAGGAATGGCTACATGATCCCAAAAGTTCACATCTGATACAACAATTGTAGTCCAATTATCCAATTTCCCCAGGGTACTCTTGGCTCCATGATGAACTTCAATACAAAGGCCGTTTGTATTTAAGTAAACAGTCAAAAATTAAATCCACGGTACTTTCTGAGCTTCATTCTACACCCACATCCGGGCCATTAGGGTTTACCAAAACCTATGATAGGGTCTAATGTTCTTTCTTCTGGGAGGGTATGAAACATGATGTTCGAAATTTTGTGGCTGAATTTGACGTGTGTCAATGCCACAAGGGAAAAACAATCAAATCTCCTAGCACACTACAACCGGTTCTGATTCCACCTGCTATTTGGTGGGATATTTCTATAGATTTGATTATAGGATTACCTAAATTGAGAAATAAATTAGTCATGATGGTGTTCGTTGATTGCCTTTCCAAGTATGCTCATTTATGTGCTCTTCAACACCCATTTACAACATCCACTATGGCCCAAATTTTCATGGATCAGGTCTTCAAGATTCATGTCATGCCGCATTCCATTACTTCTGATCGTGACCGAAATTTCACCAGCAAAGTTTTGCAAGAACTTTTCAAGCTAGAAGGCACCCAATTGCATCTCAACACATCTTATCATCCCCAGACTGATGGTCAAACTAAAGTTGTCAACAAGCATATGGAAACATATTTGAGTTTTTTTGCATAGGAAAAGAAAAATCAGTGGGCTCAATGGTTTCCACTAGCTGAATGGTGGTGCAACACTTCATACCATACAGCTACCCGCAAGAATCCTTTTGAAGCAGTATATGGACAAAATCCACCTTTAGTTCTTTCATATTTACCATGTGTCTCGAAGGTCTAGGCATTCGATCAAACGGTTACAGTTCGAGAGGCTATTCTCCGTACCCCAAAAGAGAATTTGGTCATGGCCCATAATCACATGAAGTAACAAGCATATCAAGGTTGCTCTGAACATCAATTTTCAGAAGGGGATCAGGTGTTTCTTTGACTGCAACCTTACAAGAAAAATTCCCTCAAGGTTGACCATTGTCAGAAACTAGTGCCCAAATTTTATGGTCCTTATACCATTCTCAAGCGTGTGGGACAAGTGGCCTATCAATTAGATTTTCCCAATCATTCTAAGCTACATATTATTTTTCATGTTTCCTTCTTAAATAAGGTGATTGGAACTAAGTTCCAAACTCAAACCAACCTTCCCGAGTTGGACAAAGAAGGCTCCATTTGGCTACAACCAGAAGCATTTTTGGACCAGCATGAGCATCGCCTGCATCAACGAACCATCAAAGAAGTGTTATTCCAGTGGAAATATACAACCCCAATAGATGCCACTTGGGAACTAACTACCATTCTGCAACAATTTCCACATCTCAAGCCTTGAGGACAAGGTTGTTTTTAAGGGGGAGGACATGTTAGGGACCTAACCCCTAATGTAGGTAGAATAATATATTTCGATGTAATAAAGTTCAATATTAATAAGGCCTATCAATAAGGAATAATAAGTCGAATGTAAGAAGACCTAATGGAAGCTTCTACTTCTAGAAGGATCTTCCTCTAGATGGCTATTTTGATAGACATATTTAGTATAAATAGGAGTCGAGGGTATGAGAACTGTTGTTTTGGATATTATTTTAATATATATCTTCTCAACTCGAGGTTTCCCCCTCAAAGAGGCAAGTGAACATTGCTCTTAGTAATGGAAGTGCTCATTCTGGTGTTATTTTGATATCATTTTGGTGTTATTGTGGTGTTTTTCTAGTTATATTGTTGTTTATCTGCCATTTCTAGCATTTTATTTTTTTCTACATACTTTTTATATCTGGAATATTACACCACCTCATTGATACACTGGACCGTAATTGGTACAAAATCAAAAGATAACAATTAATGGATGTTGGGCCAAATTCCAGATGGGATTCCTAAACCAAACGATGTATATTTTAATTGTGAATTTATACCGGGGAGTACCCCTTATCTTTGTAGGGATAAGTTGAAACTGTCAACACTTTCATAACACATGGCCCAACAAAATTCCAAAAGGTGCACAAAAAGTACACTTATTCAAATTCAACAAAATATGACATTGTTTACATCTATCCAACATTAGCAGGAGTACTTTTATGTGATCCTTCAGTAGAATAAACATAGTCCAATCATCTAAATATACTTCAAGGAATGTATGAATAAATTCCTTAAAATATCCAACCACAACTCTTGAGAAAATTCTAGTTGCATTCTTTAGTCCAAAGGGAATCACTTTGTATAGATAACTTCCCCACTATGTCGTAAAAGTAGTCGTATATATATATTCCTATGCTTTTGATCTAATGGTACCTTGAGAATCCATCTGTGAAATAATAATCATGTTTCCCTCCTACATTCTGCAGTACCTCATTTGTGAATGGTGTTGGAAATGGATCATGTAGACATGCATCATTCAACTTCCTCATATCTACACAAATATTGATTCCTCCTATTTTCTTATCGTGTACCATCATTGGGCTTATCCACTCTAATTCCAACATTCATTCAATGATCCCTGCATCCAACATCATATCTATTTCTTCTTTCACCTTCTCTTTCTACTTCATATTTAACCTGTAGGGTCTCTGCCACATTGCTTTAGAACCTAGTTTCAAAGGGATCTTCATCTCGCCTAATTCCCCAAGTATCCCATTCACTTCTTTGAATGTATTTGGGAATATATCATGATACTCTTGCAATAAATATGAAATCTTCTCCACATTTTCATCACTCCAATACTCTTCTATCCACGAAAAATTTGTATTCTCTGTTGCCCCAATGTTTATCTTTTGTGTCTTTATTGGTTATGTATACATAGAAGATTCAATATCTAGCCCTTCTACTACACACTCTCCGTTAGTTTCGTGTACTTACAAATTCCTTGGATATTCCTCATCATGTTATTCTTTAGTGACATTGTAACACTCCGGTAATTCATGGATAGTCATAGAAGCTTTGTGTGCTCTGCACACTGGTACCACCTCCATTGATGCTTCTTCTGAGAAGATCTTGGTTTGAATGACCTATAATGTTGCATCTATTAGTGGATATTTGTGCTCAAAATTAAAATTTACCTTTAACCATTGAACCAACTTTTCCTAGATTAACGTTTCTCTACGCATTTCCATCTCCAGATACTAGTTCTTTGGAATTGTATCCAATGTATGTATAAATATGTGCATCCATTCCTTCTTCGATAATGAAATCCATATAGTTCTGCACTACTCAACATGACTTGATGGTTCATTTATCCCTATATACTTTTGTGCAATATTCTCTAACTTGGTACCAAATCTCACGTGCATTAGTCTCTGACACTGCTACAATTCTTCCATCCCATCTTTGTGTGAAACCCACCATCTAGCTGGAGTATATTTTAGGACAACATTTGGTTCCAAAAACCTTTGTCATTTGGGTACCTATAGCTGAAATGAATTTAAAAATGAGATATGTCATTCAATCCATCTTACCTGGGTGGATCACATAACTCTGTTCCAATTGAATGTAATGATCAAGTTAGGCATGCACATCGTCTAGTTGACACTTCATGCATCCTCTTCTGTCAATGTTCCAAACCTTCCTCTGAATATGATGCACATGAACTAATACTTCTCCAACTTAGCACAACATCTACAATGGGGTTAAAATAATAATCCATCCATGCAGTCATGTTATACAAGTTATGAATTTTTTTTCCTCTCACTTTCTCTATGTACCTTTTTCTTTCTGTCGGGTCCAATGGTGCAATAAACTTCAAGTCTCCTACCTAAAATATCATTTCCATCCTCTTCAGATTAATAATCACCTTATTATCAAAGTCCCATTCAGGTCCCATAAGTTTTGGATATGGTTGAATATCATCCACAATCTCAATGACTTCAAAGTCTACTACACTGCGCACTCCATCTATGTTCACCGATAATCATGTCAATAATCTAATTGGTACTACCATGTGTTGGTTTTATAATCTTAAATGAACATGAGACCATATTGACGTGGGTTTCCCCATCGTCTCTCAGTTCTAAGTTGGTAACACATTCACATCAGTACCCAAGTCCAAGATAACATTATCCACATCGTATTCCCAATCTGCACACTTAATCTAAATTCTTCATTGGTCATGTTTCTATGAAGTACCTGATTCACTACCCTCTGTGCAATAGGAATTTGTCTTTCTTGCATACAATGATCAATCATTTCATATAATGCATTCAGTGTAGTTTCATATTTCATTAACTCTACACAACTTTTCAATAACTCTCTTAGAGTACTTATCTTCCCAAGTGGCTTCTCTAGCATAGCGTGATCACAAACATGAGGTGTTGATGATGTTGATTCTACCCAATATGGTCCAAGTATCTCTTTTATTTCCCTCTGATACATATCATTTTATTGTTGATGGTTGAATGTTGGAATAGGTCCTACTGATTTCCTTACCCATTTTGCATCCTGCATTACAAAAAAACAGGAAATTAGCACCTAAAATAGCGCCAAAATTTAGTGTATTTTAGTTCATGAATTGGATACCTTTTTCGGTGCAAAACTAGGTGAAATATGAAATTGTTATAATTGCACCAAATTTAGCACCAGATTTAGCACTAGATTTAGTGCCAGGTTTAGTGCTAGGAATAGCGTTAGGTTTAGTGCTGGGAATAGTGCCAAGTTTAGTGTCAGGAATAGTTCCATGTTTAGCACCGAGGATAGCTCTAGTTTTAGCACCAGGAATAACGTTGGAATTAGCGCTAGGAATAGTGCCAGGTTTAGTTTCAGGTGTTTCTTCCAGTTTTTCTTATGATATGCCTTCCAATTTTTCTTCCATTTTTGCATCTGGTTTGGCTTGATTTTTTACGTACATTTTTTATTCTGATATGGATTTCAATTTTTCTTTGAGTTTAGCATTGAGAATAGAACCAGGTTTAGCATCAGGTGTTGCTTCCAGTTTTTCTTCTAATATGCCTTCCAATTTTTCTTCCATTTTGGCTTATGGTTTGGCTTCCATTTTTACATCCAATTTTTCTTTTGACATGGCTTAGAATTTTTCTTCTAGTCTGGCTTATGGTTTGTCTTCCAGTTTTACATCTCGTTTTTCTTCTAATTTTTCTTCCCATTTTTCTTCTAGTTTGGCTTCCATTTTTTCTAATGGTGTGTCTTCCAATTTTTCTTCCATTGTCTCTTTCTTTCTTTCTTCCTTCCAAAAATGCTTCTTGTTTTTCTTACAGTTATTAATTTAATATGTTTTATTTCAATTTAATTAGTTAAATATATCATGTCTCTTAAATAACTTATATGATTATAGATTAAGTCATATAAATGCATTTGAAATATTTTATAGGATAACATTTATAAACAATTTTTAGGGAAATATACATCCATACAAATTAACAACATCGTTATACTTTTTAAATCTCCATTAAAATAGAATCTACAACATCCAGTATATATAAAATAACAATATAGTTATTATAACATGATCATCATCTATAATTAAAACAAGTGAGTCAAATATCTATAACTTAAGTGAATTTGACAACATCCATCATGAGCACTAAATCAAAACTATCATACATAATAAATATGCATCCAAAAATCATCAACCACTTTCAATATATAAAAATTGATGAGTCAATATTGATAATATCATCATAATATATAACCAAAACAAGTGAAAGTCAAATATATATGCCAATAGATCAATAAAATATGAAAATGATACATGTAAAACAATAAACATAAGTCAAAATGATACCTCATGTACAAATGATATAAATAAAACTGATAATTTATGTAAGACAAAATGATACAAGTGTTACAGGAAAATCCCCCTGCGGACAGGTGAATTCCCTCTTGGATCCTAGACCCCTATGACCAAGACAGAAAAGTGCTAACTTTGATCACTGACATTCCTTTAAACCTATCTAAGCTAATCTATAAAGAAGAGGAAGAATATATGAGTACCTTTTTACGATGTTTGTCCTCACCCAATTCAAGTTGAGATTTGATCCATAAGCTCTTCAGCAAGTCCTGCAATCCAATAAACAACAAAGAAAAATCATACTTCCTATTGTACCTTGATTAGTTTGAAACTAGATCTATCCATCAAAGACAAGTTCATGCAGATGTACACAATCTTGAAGGAAACAGACCAAGCACATGTATTAATGAGAACAAAATAAGGTACTTACAAGTGTAGATGCAGATGTAGCAACCTCATCCATCTCTCCTTGTACAACCCCTTGCTCAAATGATCCATAGTAAAAATTACTATGCTTTCACTGATTATTCTCCCCTATGAGATCATAAGTTTGATGTCTTCAATGTCTGCCCATTTCACCATGAGGCGGCCTTCTTATATAGGCTTTGAGAGTCCCAACCACCTTAGAGATTCTTGGGATGGGTTGAGCATCTTTCTCCATCATTTTTGGATCTTCCCTACTATCCATCCATGACCTCGGATTCGAATCAAACTGAGTTCAGAGATAAGGGGGATCTTCCCCTGATTTCCTCAACATCACAATGCTCCCCTAGAATGGTGCACAGAATGTTGCAACACTCCCCCAAAGAAAGGAAAGGAGTGCTAGCACTCCTTGACAGTGGGTAGAGGAGCGTTGCCCTTCAAAAATGATTTTCAAGTGGTCTTTTTCAAGGCAAAAACTTTGTACTCTTTGTCAAATGACATATCCTTCTTTTAATCAGTCTATGAGGATGTCTCAAGCATTCCTATGATGTCGTTCAAGATACAACATAGGCAATATCATAGTATGATATTTGTGATGTTATTACTGTAATAATTTCTTGGAATCCAAGTCTCAAGATTTGGTAGAATGCTAAGTCAATATAGAGGAGTTTTAGACTAGAAGGTGGGGTGATATATGGCGGATAGGGTTAAAATTGGTGGAGACATAGGATTTATGGGACCCGACAGGCCATAGATCTTGAGCATCCCAGATCAACAATCAGGAGACATATCGGGCGAGGAAATAACGTGGAGGTTAATCACTAGAGAGAAGGCTGGGGAAAATACCACGGTTTCAACCCATGGACACATAGCACCTCCAGATTCATATTGGGGTGAAAAGCAGGTGAGGACGAAATCGCTCCACAACGCCCCGATGTCACGTGTTATAATATCATTAAATATGTCAAATGTAAAGTTCGTGTGTGGACAGAGAAAGTGATGGCTAGTCAAATCATATCACGCCACTAGTTTGAGTACCTTTTGTCTGTGCAATGCCAGGTGAATGCCACCAGATAACCAACTCGAAGGCTCATCATTCGAACCAAATCTGATAAACCAATGTACCTGCAAGTACTCTTGTTAGTAGTTCATGATTGGAACTCAATGACAATTTTCATTCAAAACATGGGTTACATTACTCTGTTTTAGGAAATTAACATTCTATTTCAGAATGAGGTAATCATAGGTTGAATCATTTAGCTAAGGAATATAAGGTCATGCTTTGAGAAAAATGAGGGGAAATGGATATGACAAACCAAGTGGCCTCCAATGAACCAGGATTTTCAACTAATATGATGAATTCATCAATGAAGAATAAAGAGAAGTTGGTCTCACAAGTATTAGCAACGAAATTCCATACAAAGTCTATGGATGAACCATGCTCAGGTGGAGAAATTAGATTAAATCTCATCATGAAGGATTTAATCATAAATGGATATGTAGGCGAGCACCATACACAAGTTGTCAAGAGAAAATAGAGCAAGCGTCATAAGATAGAGGAAAAATATGAGGTGGTCAAAAGCATTGGGGAAAACTAACCCGTCTGGCTCGATACGTTGAAAGAAGAAATTGCTAAGATGAAATAGATTGCAGGTTAAATTTAGTATTTGTCAGAGAATTTTGTAATAATATGGACAAGTGGCATTCAAGGCAAAAATCTCAAATATGTTAGTTTTGTTTATAATGTCCCCTATAAAATAGGAGTTCAGCTGTTGTACGTTACTCTTTTGTAACTGACATCTATTTTTGGAACTTTGGGGAAGATGATTCATTTTGAATTATGGATGTAATGTTCCTATATATACTATTACAAAGAAACAATAAAGGGTTGGACAGACCAAAGAGGGTCATGCCCTTGTAGTAGGAAGACTTTGTAAATCCATGGAGCTAAAGTGAACATATAATGCAAAATCATTTTAAACTGTTTATAAAAAGATTATAATGGCTATGATATGAGTTATGTTTTCTCTCATAGTGTGTGTTTCTTATGTATTTGAAATCCCATTTACATTTTCCTCCTTTTAAGTCAGAGAGTTAAAAGTACGGAATTCTTCTTATGATGCTTTTGACTTAGCAATTTAAATTATGTAATCCTCTTCTTAACTAATTTAGAACTCATTTCAATATGCTCTGATTCAGTTATTTGTTTTCCTTTTCCTTTTTCACCATGTAGATTTCAATTTAAAAACTCAAACTCATTACCTCATTTAGCCTTTCTCCTCTAGATAGTTCTAATGACCTGCCACTGCTTTATTTGTTTTCGACTCCATAGTTCTAAATGTCACCCCCTTTCCTTTCCCATCAACTTCATAAAAACCCCAAACAAACTGAACCTAGCCACTGATTATCAAAGAAATACCTAGTGACTCAAGAGAGCCCTCTCTGAGTTGATCAGGCTAGGCCCAGCTCTAAAGTAGGTTGAAACAGTTACCTCTGTCGTTTGTCTATCAGTTGGAAGAAATTTACAGAGTTCTAATATGGGTCACTTGAGACACTTGTGATGTTTTGTGACATTTGTGTCCAAAGTGCGACACTTGAAACACTTGTAATGACGACAATAGGTCATCATTGAAGTGAGAAATTTTGATGTGTAACAAATTTCCCCCCAAAGTGCGAAGTTAGAAGATGAGAACTAATGACTGAAGTACTTTTTAGACTTTTTCAAGAAAGGGTATGGACTCGGAGAACCTGGTAGAAGCTGCATACAACCATTAGACAAATGTTATGATATGTTTCAAACCCAAGGTAGTCATACCTATGCTTGAGTGATAAATACTTTTTTAGGTATGGCCGCCATCAGATACACTGTGGATCCATAATTATATTAATAAAAAGGTATAGCCACCAAAGATACAATGTGGATCTATACTTCCATGACATGAAGTGAACGTAGCCATGAAAAATACACAGTGGATCTATGAGATGACAAGGCATAGACAGAGACCAATACAAAGTGGAGCTATGAGATGACAAGAGATAGCCAAACACCAATACAAACTGGATCTATGTGACAATATATGTATCAATATTCTCAAAAGAAACTTTGTCGCAACCCAGGAAAAGTATATATCAAAGTGATCACTCAACCCAGGGTATTCTTACTGATCCCAATGTTGTACGAATCTAACCATGTGAATAGATGTCTTGATGTTGAAAATGGTAGAAACCACTTGATTACCGGTCAATGAGGTAAATCGTTAACAAGTGCGAGGGAAATCACCATTGATGTCAATGATTCCCGAGGTACCCTAGTACATTCCAGGGAATGTGAATAAATGTGTTGAAGTTGAACATTCAAGGAATCCTCCGATCAGAGGTCAATGATGTAAACATATGGTCGAAAGTGAGGAGGCCTACCATTGAGGCATGCAAGTCCCAAGGTACTAACTAGTTTGTAGGTCTAGTTGTTGGATAATGTGTTGAATTCGACAGGAACAGACTCATTGAAGGAGGGCCTTGATATATCCCCCATCAATGACACAAAAATGACATAGAGATATAAGGTGGTGAATGATATGAGAATGCACTGACAGGAGTGTTGAAACAGAAAATTTGTGATGGTTGACTCTCAATGCAGATACTTCCCTTGAACATTGAGGCACAACAACAAAAACATAACATGGACCAAAACATGATGATGCAATGGATACTGTGACTTTCTTCAGGTGACCCAAAGGAGTAAAGAAACTTAGAGGATTGGATCAGTGTATAGGTTCAGTGGATTAAAATGTATGCAAATACAAAGTGTCATGTTCAAGGGAAACCGTAAGAGAGACCTATGATGTTTTCAAAAACTACTTGGCTTGCTTCCTTCAAAGTTTCCCCCATCCAAATAGATGAATACCTCTTTTTAATTTAACAAGCTCAAGGATGATAACACATGATCAATATAACTCATCTTTGATAAGTCCATCTTCCTTTGTTTAACTAACTAGAAGAAGTAAGGGTTTGGTCCCATATGGGTCCTTCAATGTATGATTTTTTAACGAGACTAGAGAAGGTAAACTCGGTGATTTTTCATGTTTAGAGAGTCTGAAAAGAATAGAAAGATGAGTGCAGGATTGTCCTTTTTTGTAATGTTAGTCTCTTGAGGCTGAAAAAGATATAAATTATCACTCGAAAGATTCCCTTTCAAACCTTTTAATGAGTGGGAAAGGAAGCAAGATCACTCGACAATCTTTTCATGTTTAGAGATTCTAAAAAGAGATTAAAGATGACTCTATGGGGTTCCTTTTTTGTGTATCCATGCGAGTCTAAAAAAGAGATAAACATTTACTTGGTTGTGTTCTCATGTTTTTTTGAGCATGAGAAGGAACTAAGACCATGCTCGTTAATGTAACAAGATAAAAATCGAACAAAACCTCTTTGAAACCTACCAATAATGATAAAACGACATACTAGGGTATTAATAATATCTTCAAAATTATTTTGAAAACCCAAAATAACTATGGTTTAAGAAAAAAATGAAATCTATAATAGTAATAATGGGTAAAAAATGTTTTTTACCAATTCATTTGTGCCAAAACTTCTAGTAGTGGAGAAATTGACTTTAGAGGGTGATTCTTGGAGTCATCGGTGCCGAAGCTACAGTCATCCACTTCTTCTTCCGTCTGGATCAGGTTGGTCCTTGACACCTTCCAAACATTTTGCATGCTTTAAAATTTATTTTTAGGTAATTTCTTGCTTAAAATTTGATGCCCTGGAGGGCCCCAAGTGTCGAGGAGGCTTGGTTCTCCCCTAAAGGGCTAGGGGGGAGCACTATTCAAAATTTCAATGCTCTGGTGAGACTATTCGGGGGTGCTAGTTCTCTGATCAAATAATTGAGGGGGTGTTGGCATTAAAAACAAAAAAAAAAGTGATTTTAAAGTTTAATTTACCCAAAAAAAAATTAATGTAACATGACTAATGGCCTTTTGTTGATGATGGTTGCAGGTTATACTTGGTAAAAAGTCATGATTGAGTGGAAAGAGTGTGAGAATGATATTAATGACGTGGCTTGTTTGAAAAACCCCTGATCAAGGGCTTCATTGAGGAATTGTGGTCTCCTCAAGTTTTTTAGGATGCAGAAGATGAAGAAGGACGTTCTCCTTCTTGAGTACATGATCGGGTTATGGAACACTGCCTAAAAGGGATTCCAAATTGGGACACAACTTATTAGCATTGAGTTAGAGGATGTTTATTTCCTAACCGACCTCTCAAAGAGAGGGGCCCCCATTATCTTATCTGGATAGAGGGCACTTCCCATGCCTGCAGAAGAATATCTGGAAAATCATTGCATTCTAGGATCGAGATTGGTGGGAGGTAGAGTTGCGATAAAAGATGTTAGGGATCTACCACTTCAATCTAATTTATTTTCCATCACGATTTTGGCATGTAGTACCAGCACACACTTGGCTTTGAGATCGCAGATGGTTTATGATTTACAGTGTATGGAGCCAACTGTATTTAACTAGAGTGCAACATTCCTTCAAAATGTGAAGGAGCAGATTTCGAGATGCAAGATGGGGCAGCAAAAGCATTTTGGATACGATTAGTTTCTGGTTTCATTCTTCCTAGAGAAGATTCCACAGATGCAACCACAGATTTCACTAGTAGTACGATCGATGGGTGAAGCACACATGGAGCATTGGACGATTCTATCTCTGAGGCTATGGACGGAGTCAGAGTTCAGATTTATAGGTGACTTCTTTTCTTGGCTAAGACGACAACTGATCATCATATAGGACTTCCCATCGGAGTGTATTTCTGGGGTAGCATGGACCTAGTTCTTCCATATGGAATAGACTAGGACACATCAGGTAAGAAACCACAAAATCTTGTGAAGTGTTTTTTATTTTTTATTTTAAAATTCATATTTTTTTTGTGTACTTAGAAGAGTTTTTTAACAGATGTATTTTTTCATCATGTAGACAGAGGAACAACATGTCTAGAGGAGAGGCCGACACTGGGGCATCGTGGAGATGCTCAGATAGAATTAGACCATGAGGTAGCGGCAAGGGGTCTCCGGGAGGTTGACAGAAACCATTGTGGTCTTACAATGGGTGTTCCTCCTCTTAGGAGGCGGAATGTACCCTTGCATCTATAGAGACATACAATGGGAGTCCCCAAGAGCCTGAAATCCCTACAGAGACGAGTAGCCCATGAAATAGTGTGCTACTTAGATCACAACGTGATGCAGGAGGATTAGGATCTTCTTGATGTTTTTGTATGGTCTGTATGACGATGTTATGGGGATGAGGAGCCACAATTTTTCCCTTCTATGTACTTTTTTGATGTAACCAAATATTTTCTATCATGCAGTATATATATACATATCTGAGTTTTTGTAGTGCCAATTGATGTTTGCAAATAAAAATGTCTTTATGTGATGGTTTAATTTACATATGTTGTATTTTATTTCCTTTATGAAAAATCATCTATGTGAGAGATATAGATCGATAATATAATTTTGTAGCGAATCCAAAGTTGTATTAAGGCCTCTTGGTATGTGTCTGTATTTGATAAATTCAAACATTCTTTAAAGATGATGAACTCATAGGTGGAGACGTAATAGGATAGGATTGTGAATGGCGTAGATCCGATTAAGTTGACAGACCGCAAGTTGAGAGTCTAGGTTAATAATCATGCGAGATATACCTAGGGAGGAGGATTCGGTTAAAAGTTTGATGACAACATGATATTTTGCCATGTTGTTAGTTGTCAATCCTAGACAAATACCTCCTGAATTCACCAACTCATCAAAGTAGTAAATGACCTAAGTTTCAGAAGCAATATTCTGGGTGTGTCGACTAGTGCCATCTACAAACTCGACAAAGATAGGAAATGAAGATTTCATCTGCGCACACAATCACAAGATAAAGTATAAGAAGATAAGACAAAATTCATGCATGCAAGAGAAAAAGACACACCAAAACTAAAATACAATAGTTTACAAAGAACGCATGCGAGATGTTCTATGCATAGTACTTCTTATGGTAAATCCTATTTCAGAGCTCACCCAGGGAGATTTCATCGTAGTCAACTAGCTCATAGGAACCTATATGTAAAACATGTTTCATGATGTAAGGACCATGCCATAGAGGTTCTAACTTTCATGTGGCTAACTTATAATGAGCTTGGTCATAAACGAGGACCAAGTATCCTTTTGCAAAATAAGAGGGTGGAGGGACTTGTCATATTGACTTTTCAAGCACTTTTGATATGTCTCGTTAACGAGAGAAGCATCACAACGTGTTTCATCCAACCTTGTTAGATATTAAAAATGCTCTTCTTCAGCAGATGTGTAAGGCGGGAGCTATACTTTGAGTTTTAATGAGGGAATTTCACACTCGATTAGTAAAATAGCTTCTATGCCATACACTAACTAGAAATGAGTGAATCTAGTAGCAATTTTCACTTAGGTGTAGTAAGCCCAGAGAGAGGATAAAAGTTGTGAGTGCCAAGATGTTTTGTTTTCCCCTACCATACATTGAATCATGGTTTTAAGGACTTTGTTGATAGATTCAACTTGTTCGTTTTATTGAGGATAGTAAGGTGATGAGTTCTCATGGAGAAAACCCAACTTGGAATGTAAATCACTCATCATATGGTTTTTAAAATGTGAACAATGATAAATGGCAATGGCTTGTGGAACACAAAAGCGAGTGATGATGTGTTTGAAGAAGAAGAAAACTACAGTATGACCATCATTCAGAAAGGTAGGCATAGCCTCTGCCCTTTTTGTGAAGTAATCAACGACAACGATGATATAACTATGCCCCCCGACTGAGGTAGGCTTACACTACATGAAATCAATGTCCTATTGGGAAAAGGGGCCGATGGAAATAATGGGATGCAAAGGAGCGGGGTGGGTGCATGCGTTTTATGAAAAACTTGGCAAGGTGGGAATTTTTTGGCAGACTCAATACAATCATTGAAAATAGAGGTCCAAAAGTAGTCGGCACATAAAATTTTCTGAGTTGTAGCCATCCCATAAAGGTGACCACAACGTGCTCCAAGGTGACAGTCATTAAGAACATGTTCATCCTCCTCATGAGTTAAACAATGTCGTAGAATAGTGTCAATACCACGACGATACAAATTGTCACCGATGATAAGGTAGTGTCGAGAATGGTGATGAATACAACAACGTTCTTCATGAGATATATTAGGCTTAAAACATTGGGTTTGGAGATAAAGAAGGATGTCTCCATACCAAGGATTAGACGTGCTAATGAGGAATAGAGATTCATAAGGGAGAGAATATCTAGGCTCATTATCTTCATCAACATGGGGAAGATTGCAAATAAGATCTGCAAACACCATGGATCTTTTGGCTTTGGACTTGGCAAACTCGAGATCAAATTCCTGAAGAATAATGATCCACTTGGAATATTTTCCCCCAAGGACCTGACATGTTAGAATATGATACATGGGTTTAGAGCCCGCGATAACTGTGGTAGTGTGTAGAAATATGTAATGGTGAAACCTCTGGACAACAATGATAGCTGCGAGAGCCAACTTCTCAACATGTGAATATCGGAGCTCTGGACCATATAGACTTTTGCTCAGATAGGATATCACATGTTCTTCATCGGTAGGGTCCTCTTGAACTAACACCATAGCAATAGTGGAAGTAGAGGCCGCTAAGTAAAGGATGTAGTCCTGCATATAATTCAGAGGATGTAACAAAGGCATATTGGTTAATGCATGCTTCAGAGCATCAAAATATCATTGAGCAGTGTCATCCCAGATGAAAGGAGTGTCTTTTTGCAACAATCACATGAATCATTTGGTAATCTTAGCATAGTTACAAATGAAAAAGAGAAGAAAGTTTTCTTTCCCCTGCAAACTTTAGAGTTTTGTCAGATTGTTAGGTGGAGGTAAAGTAAGGATAGCCTTAATCTTTAAGGGATCCACTCGAACCCCATATTTGGAGAGAATGAAACCCAGGAGTCAACCTGATTCGACAACAAAGATACACTTGTGTGGGTTCAAACAAATACGGTAGAACCAACATAGAATAAAAATATCACGTAGATGACCAATTTGGTCTGATCGACTAGATGAATGGGTAGGTGAATCATCGAGGTAAGGTTCCACAATATGTTTGATATTGTGGAAAGCATATGAAATGGCCCGCTGGAATGTAGCACTAGAATTTTCTATAACAAATGGAAATTTATGATAGGAGAACATTCCCCACTGGAGCATGAAGGTTGTCTTATGTTGATCAGTGGGTAGAATGTCAATATGGTTGTACCCTGAGAATCCATCCATGAAAGATAAAATCATGCTACCAACACAATTATAAATGATCTGGTCAATGAAGGGTGTAGGGTAATTATCTCTCGAACAAGCCTTATTGAGATCCATATAATCAACACAGACATGAATGGTCCCTTTCTTCTTAGTGACCGGAACAATGTTAGAAACCCATTCCATCAAGGGGATAGGATAGATGAAGCCAAATTTCAATAATTTCTCAACTTTTTTCTTAATAGCCGTGGTTTTCTTGGGATGAATTAGGCGAAGTTTATGTTGAATAGGTTTAACACCTGGGTAATTTTTGATTTCATGCACAACGATCGACTGGTCAATCCCTAACATTTACTCATAGCTCCAAGCAAAGACATCGTATAATTATTTGAATAAAGCGGTATAAGAAACCACTTCCTTGGGCGAAAAATTAGCATCGAGATTGATATTTTCCATGACACCCTCCTTGATCGAAATATCAATAACAACCATAGACTAAATGTTGCCTAAACTCCCCTCAAAAATAGTATCTTGCATAAGTATGGGATATTGTGGAAAGTTGACAACATCCGGGTGGGGGGTGGGGAGATAGAGTGTATATCTTCCTGTATTACTTCGAGAGGTGGAAGAAAAGAGGATCGATGATGGTTATCATCCTAAGTTACTTCGTCAATGATAAGAATTTCCATAATGGATTCGTCAGAAGGAAAAATATGAAAAATGTAGTCAAAAGAAGAAGACAAGGAATTCAACCAAGATGGCATCGAGTAGTTGTCGGGTTCCAATAGATGTTGGTCATCCATGGAGGGAGAGTCGGATTGAATAGCAGCGTATGAAGCCTCGATTGGACTAAATGGCATAGTGTCACCTAGTGCCTTGAACTTCAAAGGACTATGTACAATCCAAATATTAGATGATTCCAAGGACCGATATGTCGTAGTCGATATCATATTGATTGTTGAAATATGATGTGTGATAGGAGGAAGTGGTGCAGGGAAGATACCCATAAGGCTAGAGTCTTTCAACAATCCTACACCAACACTTTCATACATGATCTTTTCAGCTCCCAAGAAAGGAATATTGTTGGTAGTGGGAGTGCGAGCATCGGGTGTACAGTGATCTAACTGGTCAATAGTGACAATTTTACCTTGATGATGGAATTGAACAAATATAAACACCGAAGAATCTACGATAGTCATAGCATAAAACTAACTTCTTTTGAGTAGAAAGTTGTAATCGAGTGGAGAATCGACTACCTCGACATCAACATAAATAGTTTTGCAAGAGTCCATGAGGATGGAAACCTTTCCCATCTAATGCTCATAAAATCATAGGGGATTGGTAAAGTGAAGGTGATTTTAAACCTTTCCAGTAGGCTAATGACATGACACAAGTAGAATCTCCCTCATCCAAGATAGTGTGGTGAATGTGTTGATTATGAACAACAACATCGATCTGAAAAGAGAATTGATCAAAAATTCGTGACTTAAAATTGTCCAGGTCAAACATGATGTTATTAGATGACTCAGGATCAAAAGAACCAATGGAAGCTAGGAGCGTTCTACATTGACTTGGTAAGTGCTGTAGAGCTTCTAGTGCAGACTATTACACCTCAAAATTACTCACTTCGATAGTGTCTCAAGTGTCGTCATTACAAGTGTTGTAAGTGTCGCATCTTGTCCACAAGTGTCGTATCTTGACTATAAGTGTTGCAAGTTTCAAAAACATTATGCTGCCATATTGCCTATGTCATGCCCCAAACGAAATCATGAAGACACTTAAGACACCTCAAAGGTTAGTTTGGAAAATGAAAAGTCTCTTGACAGGGAGTACAAACCTTTTCTCATTGAGAAAATCATTAAAAAATAGATTTTTGGAGAGGAGCGCTCCCCTATCGACTGTTAGGGATCGATGGCACACCCTGAGCCTCTTTGGGGAGTGTTTGAGTTCCTTGTGCACCCTTTTGGGGGAGAAATACCCTCTTTTTATCAAGTTTTGGGTTTGTTGAGACAAATAAGGGGAAAATCCCTCAACTCCTGAAGGTAGTTGGATTCTAATAGATGGTCAAGGCATGATATTAGGGAAGATCCTCAACTGAAGGAGAGGAATCCTCAACTTATCCCAAATATCTCTTAAGTGGTTGGACCTCTCCAAGGTTATATAAGGAGGCCTTCTCATGGTGAAAGGTACAATGACAATTGAGAATTACATCAAAATTATGATCTTATGAGTGAGATGTTATCAAAGAAATCAGTGGATATTGATTGAGAAAAGGGGTTGGGAAAAGAGAACTGGAAGAAGTTGTTGCACCTTCATTCAAAGGATTGTAGGTAATCTTACTTGTTCTCATTAATATAATCAATGCTTGTCCTGTTTCTTTCAAACTTGTTCTTGTTCCATATGAGTTTGTCTGCAGTAGATGGATCTATGATTGAGCTAACCTCAGTAGAGATGGAAGTCCATTGTATCTTTGTTTGTCCTACAAGACCTATCAGGGAGCTCAAGATCGAAGCTCAGCCAGGACTTTGCAAGGAAAAATGTCATTCATAAGGTACATATATTTCTCCTTCTCTTTCATTCATTAGATTTATTAGATCTAAAATAAATCCAGTGACCATGTTAAGAACTTTATGTCTTGGCCTTAAGAGTATAAAGACCAAGAGGGAATCCACTTGTCCACAGGGGGATTCACCTACAACAGAAATTGGTGACTGAACTGGGTAGGAGCTCTGATTTGTTTCCTTTCCTAGGTCTTGTATTGGCTTGCTTTGCCCACTGATTTGACCTTCTCCATGAATGTCTCTGATCCTTAGGTTTGATTGTTGGCTCTTGGATTTATCTTAAACACAAAATTTTGCATTCTTCCTGACTTGTTTTTGAGTTTCTGGGCATTTATCTGAGTTTTTGTAGCAGAGCGCTCCCTTTCTCTTACCACCAGAGCATTGGCACTCCCTTACAGTCTTCCATAGAGTGTTGGAGCGCTATGTGTCCCCTTTTGGGGGAGCACTACCACTTTTTCTACAGAAATCTTCTTAGAAATTAGTTTTTCCTTAGTCTTTTTGCTGACTCATCGTCTTAGGGTTTGTGCTATCTTAGTGTGTCCTTGTTTAGCCTCCAATTATTTTATTTCTAAGGATTATTCATCTCTTTCTTGGATTTTTGACATTTGTCCTTGCTTTGCAATAATTCTTTGTCTTTGCTGACCTAGAGTTAACTTATTGTTTTCTTCTCCTTTATCTAATTGAGTGAAAACGTTTGTGAGGAAATCCAAAGGTCTGTGAACTTTTGATCTTTGAGGTCAAATTTCCATCATTTCTCTTTTGTTTAAGGTTTTTGGATCTTGTTTGCAATTTTTTTATCTTCTTCCTTCTTGTCTATTTCACGACGAGAGTGTATTTTTTGTTTTGTGTGAAGTTTGCTTCTAATTGTTTAATCTTGAAGTCTGATTGACATTTAGAATTTTTACATCTGATTATCATTCACATATAAGCAAAAGGATATATTTTAGTGATTGGTTTGGATGTTAGAAGGCATTTATGATTTTTTTAGCATTGCATTGGATTTCATTGAGAAACACTTGTATGAGGACATTGCATCTTAGTGTTTGATAGTGAAAACAACTTTCTCTCTTTCCCTTAAATAGCCATTCATCGAAAGACAAGATTTATTATCATCTTCTTGTGCATTTTTTGGGATTTGAGTCATCATACCATCAGTTTCATTTTCATGCACCCTTTGAGTAAAGAACAACCATAAAATCAATGCTAATTAAAAATTATCTAGAACATTTTTGTTTTTAGGATCCTCCACCAACATTAGACTAGGATTAGCACTTTGGATTAGGCTATGAGTACAACTCTCCAGAATTTTTTTCAAAACAAAAATTGGCATACTAAGATAAGGAGATTCAAATCCAATTGTCGTATAGGCTTTCTGGGATCCCCCTCTCACACAGGGGTTACACACGAGGTCGCATTTGGGTGAGTTACGGAGATTATCCCTCTGTGGTTCAACTGTTTGTAGTGGTTGGATCATATATTGGGGTTCACTTGAAGGTATACCCACGATTATGTGTGGGAGCTTCTCAAGTTAATTTCAGACTTGTTATCCTGCCCATACGTTCAGATTGGACTATCGACTATACCCTCCCAGGGGATGACCCTTAGGAACTTACACTATGTGATAGTGAAGAGAAGTCTCATAATACCTAGGAAAGACATTGGTCAAACTCACTCGAGCTCCTTGGAGGGTAAATCCATAATTACTTCGTGGAAGATTGCACCAAGGTGAAAGTTCGTTAAGTAGGTCACCATTGTAACTGTTCCACCATATCCTTGCCCCTTATTGACTTGATCATGCAACGTTGGATTTCATCACCAACTAGTATGATCATCGAGAGAAGTTTTGTTTGCTTGGTTTTGATTCCTAGATTTTATTAGCGTATGATGTTTCTTTTTGTTAGTTGGCCCTAGATTTTCATCATGTAATTTTATTCTCCAAAATTGAGACTGTAGATGATAAAGGTATTCGCCGATCATGTAGGATGCAAGGGCTTCCTCCGGAAGGCTACCAACCCTTACCTCCTAACCCTCCAGAAGACATCTATTGTGGAGAGGTAGAAAATCAATCTGACACTGGAAGTGTTGTTGCTCCTCCGTTAGATAACTCAGAAAGCGCTTTGGTTACAATTGAGAATCCCACTCCTCACACTACATCTGTGTCGGTAACCCCTCTCGAACTAATTTTTCTTCATTTAGACTCCCTTGGGAAAATCATAGACAAAGAGTTCCAACGGTTACCGGAGAGAGCTTTTACTGAAACATATATGGGATCCACATAACCAAACTTTATAGATGAGTATAGGACTCCTGTTCATCCTAGCATTGCAATAGATACAAATCCCACACCTGCTCATTCTGTATGGAGGACTTCATCGGGATGCGATCTCTATGAGCATTTCAAATCCTTTAGACAACCCTTTCATCCTCATGACCCTCCTAGTGAAACATGACCATCCAGTCAAACTATGAATCACCCCATCGATCAGGTCATTAACCCTATTGTTACGTCAAAACAATTCCATCCTAATGCTGGACTCATCACCTCTACTCATTCCCAAGGAACTTTGATCCCTACCCCCTCTTTTACAAGCTTTCACTCTATAGCTCCACATGTTCCTCACGATCCTCCTGGGACATCTTTTCACCCGAGAATGCAGACCCTTTCCAGCCAAATACAATTGAATGGAGGGAAACCACCATCTAGAAGACATATCCTTCCTGGAGGACCACCATTCTATGGTGAGCCTACCCCTCCCGGGGGATATCCCCCTTTTCATGTTCCTCCCAGAGGGAAACCTCCCTTTTCCAGTCATACCGTGGTCGTTAATCCACCGCTAGTAGGGGGAAACCTTCATTTGCTGGAAACCCTTCACAATCCTAGGTAGTGTCTTCAAGAGGCACTTTTACCCATCCCCATGTTGGAGGGCACTCATATCATAAACCAGAAGGAAAAGTATCAAATCATGTTCCTTCTGGAACATCTTATGGATGACCTTATCTGGGTGGCATCGCAAACACCACCTGGAGTCCTCAGGGACAACAACCTTATCATCCTCTGGGATCTACTCCTTACCATCCTCAAGGGAAAAATGTTTATCCTACTTATGGGCAAGCAAATCACATGGCTTATAATGCTCAGAACCCACCGAGTTATGCAAATGTTTCTCATCCATCATCAAATCTTGCTTATCCTAGCCAGCAACAACTGTATGTAGGAGGACCTACTAGTTACAACTATCCACCTAACCTAGTTTATGGTCCTACTAGTGTTCCTATGTCACACCAGTATCATCCACAAATTAACCGACAACTACCTTTCTTTGCGAATCTGGATCTCCTAGAATTGTCTCAGTTAACTAATGATCTTATTTTTAATTCACCAGTTTGGCCAGTCATTCCAGCTAAACTTCCTTCTGATATTCCAAAATTTGATGGAAAATATCGCGAAGATCCAAATAACCATGTTATGACTTTACATTTGTGGTGTTCATCAAACTCCCTCATGGATGATTCTATATGTTTGCGTCTTTTCCAGTGAACACTTACGGGATCAGCAACAAAGTGGTATATTAAACTACCACGTGCTTCTTTTCATGATTTCAACTCCCTTTCCATGTCTTTCCTCACACACTTTCAAATACCTATTCACTACAAGATGGGTACTAAAATCTTGAACTCCCTTCATCAAACTGACTCTGTGTATATCTATAACCATACTCATGAGTGGAGACGATGATGAAGGATGATCAAGGTAATCATTCCTGACATATTATTGGTGGAATGGTTTACTAAATCACTTTTATCCCTGATTTCTAGTGATGTCGCTATGGGTGGCGCAGTCCCCGAGGAAGAGACCATTCCTCGGGCTCAGTGCTTAGATTTGGTTTATTCACAATTTGGTACTTTATATGATTTGCTTCCAAATGTTGCTTGAGCTAATACCGATCCATCCAAGATTTCATCCTCATCTCATGTAGATGGTGTTATTGGTTCCATAAAAACTCAATCTACTTACCAGTCAACCACACTCTCCTCTACCTCCCCTCAAAATTATTTCTTTGAGGTGAATGTAGTTCAATCTTCCCCTTCACAGCAATCTGGAGGTAAGAACAAGACAAAGAATAAATAAAAAAATACTAATAACAATGAACAACCAAAAAATCAATCTCAAACACCTACTACCAAAAAGAAACCACAACAGAAACTGAAATTCCCGTGTATCATTTGTGGTGACGATCACTACACTCGATACTTCCCACACCACAATGACATGGCAAAAATTTTCCATGGAAATTCCCAACCTGCTATGCTTACTCATCCTTTTCCATAGCAACAATCCATGGTTGCTCAAACCCCCTCTCCTAGGGGTAGTTCTAGCCATCTGCATGATGATGCCTTGACGAGTGCACATATTTATATGTTTAATGGGATTAATTTGAACACTCTCTCTAATACATACGACACACCAGGTAACCCTAACAAAGGGAAGGACACTAATGGTATCAGTACTTTACCGAATCCATCACCATCCTCCGTTAGTCCTCCATCAGTTAATCCTCCGTCTGGATCACTTCAGATTGAGAAACCTACGTTTGACTCTATCTTACACCCTCCTAAGAGAACTATCCACAAAGATACCTTTAATCCTAGTTCACGTGTCGCCCATAACTACAACATTGTTAAAGATTTGGCTCAAGCACCGTGTGCTATGTCTGCATTAGAAGTTCTACAACACTGCCCTAGTCAACATAGAACGCTCTTGGCTTCTATTGGTGCTGTTGATCCTAAGTCATCCAACCATATCATGTTTAACCTGGACAATTATTGTGTCTCAACTCTCTCACCAACTTTCTTTCCAAGTTGATGTTGTTGTTCACAATCAACAAATCCACCGAACTATTCTGGTGAGGGAGCCTCAACTTGTGTCATGTCTTTAGCATGTTGGAAAGTTTTAAAATCACCCACACTTAACAAATCCCAAACAATGTTATGTGCCTTCGATGGGAGAGTTTTTCATCCCCATGGGCTTTTATAGTCCCTGCCCATCCAATTGGGTGGCAAAAATATCACTGTTGATGTCGAGGTGGTCGATGCTCCCCTCGATTACAATTTGTTACTTGTAAGAAGTTGGTTTTATGCTATGAATGCCATTGCCTCATCGGTCTTTCGATGTGTACAATTTCCTCATCATGGAAAATTTGTCACTTTTGATCAGTTAGATTTATGCACGACCGATGTTCGCGCTCCTTCTACCAACAACATTCCTTTATTGGGATACCACAATATCACGTATGAAAGTGTCGGTGTTGGCTTACTGAAAGATTCTAGCCTCATGGGTACCTTCCTTACACCACTTCCACTAACTACACATCATATTGCCACTTTCTATATGATTTTAACCACAACATATCAATCTTTGCAATCATCTGACCCTTGGATTGTACCAAGTCCGTTGGAATTCGATGCACTAGGTGACACCATGCCACTTAGTCTAGCCGAAACATCATACGTTTCTATCCAATCCACTTCTCCCTCATCTAATGACCAACATCTATTGGCACCCGATAGTTCCTCGATGCCATCATAGTTAAGTTCCTTGTCATCTACGATCGACTACATTTCCCCAATTTTTCCTTCTGATGAATCTATTAAGGAAATGTTGAGAATTGATGAGCTACCTTGGGATGATAACCATAATTGATCCTCTTTTCTTCCCCCTCGTGAATAAATTCAGGCATATATACACTCTATCTCCCCTCCTCCTGTCAATTTTTCATCATCTCCCATGCCTTCAACTTCCGATGATTTGGATCCGGTAGTTGACATGGTGATTTCTTTGGTAGGGCTATTAGATCCTGATATCCTTACCCCTCTCACGGCCCTCAACATGTGTTCCTTCCATAGTGATTTTCTTCCATCCAGTGAAGATCTCTTGGAAGCCATGACCGATTTTTGTCTCTTGACATGGTGTTCTTCTAGAGCCTTATTTTCTTGGAAGCCATGATCAAGAAAAGTCCATGAGCATAGTTTTTATCTCTATGGAAAACTCATTAAAAAATGAAACAGAGGTCACGAGCATAGTTTCTCTTATTTGTAGCAAGCTTGCTAAAAAATGAAACAACAATCTGGGGATTGAACCTGGAGCCTTGAGCATAGTTCTTTTTTTGTGTCAAGCTCATTAAAAAATGAAATAGTTGCCTCTCTTAAACCTTCTTTTTGTCCACTCTTATCCTTTTTCTCCATCTAGTAGAGAAATTGGTGACAACCTCAAAATCGATGAATGAATTGAAGCTTGGAGGGTATGTCTCCAACCTTTGATGATCATTCTGGAGTTAAACCACTAGCTTTCAAGCTGGGGGCATACCGAGCTTGGTCTTTGTTATTTCTCATGCTCAAAAAACCATGATAATGTAACGGAGTAGACTTTTATCACTTTTTCGGACTCGTATGGATATACAAAAAAGTAACCCCTTGGAGTCGTCTTTGATCTCTTTTCAGACTCTCTAAACATGAAAATATTGTCGAGTGATCTTGCTTCCTTTCCCACTCGTTAAAAGGTTTGAAAGGGCATCTTTCGAGTGATAATTTATCTCCTTTTTGGGCTCGTGAGACTAACATTATGAAAAAGGACAACATTGGAGTCGTCTTTAAGTTCTTTTCAGACTCTCTAAATATGAAAATCATCATGTTTACCTTCTTTGGACTCGTTAAATAATCATACATTGACAGGCCCATATGGGACCGAACCCTTACTTCTTCCAGTTCGTTAAACAAAGGAATAAGAACTTACCAAAGGTGAGTCATATCGATCATGTGTTACCCTCCTCGAGCTCATTAAATTAAAAAGAGGTACTCGTCTATCTGGATGGGGGGAAATTGAAAGAAGCAAGCCAAGCAATTTTGAGAACACTACCAGTAATTATTACGGTCTCCCTTGAACAGGGCATTTTTTCTTTCCACGCATTTTAATCCACTGAACCTCTGCACTGAGTCAATCCTCTAAGTTTATTTTACTCATTTGGGTCACCTGATAAAAGTCACTACATCCACTGTATTATCAAGTTTTGGTCCATGTCATGTTTCTGCTAATGTGCCTCAATGTTCAAGGGAAGTATCTGCCTCAAGAGTCATCCATCACAAATATCCTATTTCAATACCCATGTCAGTCCATGTTCATTTGATCTACCAATTACATCTCTGTGTTTGCTTCGTGTCGTTGATGGGGGATACATCAAGGCCCTCCTTCAACGAGTCTATTCCTGTCAACTTCAGCACATTATCCAGGAGCTACACCTGCATGCCTTAATGGAAGGCCTCCTCGTGTCTGATAGTGGTTTTACATCATTGACCCCTGATCAGATGATTCCATGGATGTTAGAATTCATATCATCCATTCACATTTGTTGGAATGTACTAGAATACCTTGGGAATCATTGACATCAATGGTGATCTCCCTCGCGCTTGT
>ML780473.1:932410-949228 GCA_009831015.1 Picea engelmannii
ACATTTTCATTTTGAATCATCTTGTACTTGAACATTTAAGTGGGGTAAAAGGAGGTTGCCCCCTCGAAGAGGCTTATTATCTGAAATTATCTCTTTTTCAAGGCGTTGAGTACTTTTTCTGAGGTTTTCTATGCTATATTGATGTTTGGTTCTTAACACAGTTTGTATTGGTCATGGGTATGTCTTGTCATTTCGTAGATCCACTATGTATGCTTCATGGCTATGATCAGTTCAGGTCATAGGAGTATAGATCCACATTGTATATGCAGTGGCTATTCCATTTTTTCAATATAATTATGGATCCGCAATGTATTTTATGGCAGCCATACCTAAAAGGTCTTTATCACTCAAGCATAGGTATGCCTGCATTGGGTTTGAAACATGTCATAATATTTGTTTGATGGTTGTGTGCATATTTTTCTGCTTTCTCTGCGTTGATACCCTTGCTCAAAAATTCTACAAAGTACTTTAGTCATCATCATCTTATAACTTCATACTTTGGGGGGAAATTTGTTACACCTCAAAATTACTCACTTCGATAGTGTCGCAAGTGTCGTCATTACAAGTGTTGTAAGTGTCGCATCTTGTCTGCAAGTGTCACATCTTGACTATAAGTGTTGCAAGTGTCAAAAATAGTATGTTTCCATCTTGTTTATGTTGTGCCCCTAACAACATCATGAAGACACTTAAGACACCTCAAAGGTTAGTTTGGAAGATGAAACATCTCTTGACAGGGAGTACAAACCTTTTCTCATTGAGAAAATCATTAAAAAATAGATTTTTGGAGAGGAGAACTTCCTACCCACTGTTAGGGAGCATTGGCGCACCCTAAGCCTCTTTGGGGAGTGGCTTTGTGCACTCTTTTGGGGGAGCGCTACCCTCTTTTTAGAAAGTTTTGGGTTTGTTGAGACAAATAAGGGAAAAATCCCTCAACTCTTGAAGGTAGTTGGATTCGAATAGATGGTCAAAGCATGATCTTAGGGAAGATCGTCAACTGAAGGAGAGGAATCCTCAACTTATCCCAAATATATCTAAAGTGGTTGGACCTCTCCAAGGTTATATAAGGAGGCCTTCTCATGGTGAAAGGTACAATGACAATTGATAATTACATCAAACTTATGATCTCATGAGTAAGATGTCATCAAAGCAATCAGTGGAGATTGATTGAGGAAAGGGGTTGGACAAAGAGAACTGGAAGAAGTTGTTTCACCTTCATTCAAAGGATTGTAAGTACTCTTACTTGTTCTCATTAATATAATCAATGCTTGGTCTTTTTCTTTCAAACTTGTTCTTGTTCCATATGAGTTTGTCTACAGTAGATGGATCTATGATTGAGCTAATATCAGTAGAGTAGGAAGTCCATTGTATCTTTGTTTTTCCTACTGGACCTATCAGGGAGCTCAGGATCGAATCTCATCTAGGACTTTGCAAGGACAAATGTTGTTCATAAGGTACCTATCTTTATCCTTCTCTTTCATTCATTATCTTCATTAGATCTAAAAGGAATTCAGTGTCCATGCTAATCACTTTCTATCTTGGTCGTAAGAGTATAAAGACCAAGAGGGAATCCACTTGTCTACAAGGGGATTCACCTACAAAATAGACATAGCACATGGTGCTTGAGCCAAATATTCAACAATGGTGTAGTTTTGGGCAGCTCGTGAACTAGGATTGAAAGTAGATTTGCGGATGGTGCTCTTGGGATGGCATAGTATAGAGACAAAAGTAGGATTCTCTATCTGTAGTGACTCAGATGGAGGAATAACATAAGGAGAACTAACAGTTGTGGGATATGGATCTGGTAAAGAACCATTAGAGACCTTTTATTTGTCATCTTTAACTGGTGTGTCGTAATTTGTAGAGCGAGTGGTTAAATCAATTCCACTAAACATATAAATGTGAGCACTCATCGGGGATTCATCATTAGGAGGTTGGCTAGAGTGGCCCCCTGGAGAGGGGGTTTGAGAAACCATAGATTGTTGTTGATGAAAATTTTGTGTAAGCACGATGGGTTGGGAATTTCCCTTGAATTTTTTTTCCACTTCACGATGTGGACAATATCGAGTGTAGTGATCATCACCACAAATAAGACATGGGAATTTCGGCTTCTGCTGTGATTGCATTTCGATAGCAGGTGTTGGAGTTTGAGTTTTGGGTTGTTCATTAGTGTTATTCTTATTGGGTTTATTCTTTGTCTTCTTCTTACCTCTATATTTTTGTGAAGGGGAAGATTGAACTGCATTCACCTCAGAGACTTGAGTTAGAAGAGAGGTAGATGAGAGTGAGGTCAAACTGGGAGAGGGTGCCGAAGCAAATTGATATACAATTCTAGTCGAATGTGAAGTAGATTGGGTTTTAACGATGCCAATAACGCCATCCATATGCGATGAGGATGAAGGTTTGGATGGATCGGTAGTGGCATGGGTAGAATTTGGGATCAACTCATACAAAGTACCAGATTGTGAATAAACCAAGTCTAAGTACTGAGCCCAGGAAATGGCTTCTTCCTTGGTGACTACACCACCCATAACGACGTCACGAGCAATCGAGGGTAAAAGGAATTTGGTAAACCGTTTTGCCAATAACTGGTTAGGAATGATTTCTTTGATCAAACTTTGTCATTGTCTCCACTCATGAATATGATCAGAGATATGCATGAAGTTGGTCTGATGAAGAGAGTTCAAGAGTTCGGTACCAGTCTCATAACGAATGGGTAGTTGAAAGTGCATGAGAAAGGACATGGTGAAGGAGTTGAAATATTAGAAATAATCATGTGGACGTTCAATAGACCACTTGGTTGTTGAGCCTGTAAGTTCAATATACAATGGGTTATGGACTCCAGCCTGAGGTTGCCCCCCAAGTTGAGATTGTGTCCCGATTTGAGGTTGATACCAAAATTGAGGTTTCCCCCTAGTGTGAGTTTGATTTCCTACAGGAATCTAGAAACCAGAAGTGAACAAATGAACAGTGCCTCCAATTGGATTAGAGCCACCAAGACTAGATCCTCCAAATAATGGTGTAGGTATAAAAGAAATAGCGGCGATATATCCAAGAGGAACAAAAAGTCCAAAAACTTTGGATGTAACATGGGTAGTGTTAGAAATGGAAGGATTCAGAGCTCTGTACCTAGGGGGAAGTGATGGATTTTGTCTAAGTGGTGTTCCAATTGGAGCTTGGAGCGGTGTCACATTACTAGAAGGGATAGTAGAATGTGCCATATGTAGAGTAGGATTCGAGTGAGAACCAATCAAGAATTGGTCTGCAACGATGATGACATTACTAGTCGTAACAGTAAAGTGGTCTAAAGGTATTGTATAAATAAAATACATTTTAGGCACTTGTGATACTACAGGCTGATTGGGACTCATGCCTAGGTTACCATAAAGTTCATGCACTATTAACAGAATGGAATGCGAAATGGAATTTAAATAGTACAAGATGAAGTCCTAAGCGGATCACTGTGAAAAAGAGGATCCTCTACTACAGATCATGCATTAGGTCTGGTGGATACTCCAGTGTTATCAACAACAACAATTTCCCCATCCAAATTACTGTGAAGGATGTGGGCATCTGGCCTAAGGGGAATTCTAAAATCCTCTAAAGAGTCCGAAACAATTTGATAGTCTTCTCAAGAGTGTGTGCTTCCAACCTCAGAAACTAGTTGTTATAGGTAAATCCCTTGCGGACAAGTGGATTCCCTCTTGGTATCTAGACCCCTAAAACCAAGACAAAAAGGGTACTATCATTGGTCACTGACATCCTTTTAGATCTAATTAAGATAATGTATGAAGAGTAAGAACAAAAGTGTACATTTTCAATGACGTTTGTCCTTGCACAGTCCAAGTTGAGCTTCGATCTTAAGCTCCTCAATAAGTCCTATAAAACAAACAAAGATACAACAAACTTCCTATTCTACTGAGACTAGATAAAAAATAGATCTATCTACTAGAGACAAGTTCATGTGGAACAAACACAAACTTGAAAGAAACATGCTAAGAATACATGTATATTAATGAGAACAAATGAAGAGTACTTACAGACCTTTGATGAAGGTGCAACAACTTCTTCCAACTCTCATTGTCCAACCTTTGATCAAGTAATCCACACTGATTATTCTCCAATCTCCTACCTTCTTATGAGATCATAAGTTAGGTATAATTCTCAATCTCCATATATTTCATGTACCTTTTCACCATGAGGAGGCCTCCTTATATAGGCTTTGAGAGGCCCAACCACTTAAGATATCCTTCGGATAAGTTGAGTATTCTTCTCCTTCAGTTGTGGATCTTCCCTAAGATCATGCCTTGACCTCTGATTCAAATCCAACCACCTTAAAAGATTGAGGGGATTCTTCCTTCAATTATCTCAACAAACCAAATTTTGCTCAGGAAGGGTAGTGCTCCCCCAAAATGGGGCACAAAGAATTTCAAAACTCCACCCAAGGAGGTTAGGGCGAATTGGCACTCCCTGACAGTGAATAGGGGAGTGTTGCCTTCCAAAAATCATTTTTAAGAGGTTGCTCCATGGAAAAAGACTTGTACTCCTTGTCAACCAATTTCTCCTCTTTAAAACTAGTATTTTAGGTGTCTTAAGGGTCCTTATGATTTCGTTAGAGAGACAACATAGGCAGGATGACAGTATGATGTTTGTGACACTTGTGACCAATATGCGACACTTGCGACATTTGTAATGACGACACTATCCATCATTGCAATGAGTGATTTTGATGTGTAACAGATTTGCCCCCAAAGTGCGAAGTTAGAAGACAATGATGGCTAAAGTACTTTGTATACTTTTTTGAGAAAGGTTATGGACTTAGAGAAGCTGGGAAAAGATTCACACAACCATCAAACAAATATTATGACATGTTTCAAACCCAAGGCAGGCATACCTATGCTTGAGTGATTAAGACTTTTAAGGTATGGCCACCATAGAATACACTGCAGATCCATAATTATATTGGAAAAAAGGTATAGCCACTGAAGATACAATGTGGATCTATACTTCTATGACCTGAACTAATAGTAGCCACGAGGAATACATAGTGGATCTACGATATGACAAGACATATCCAGGACCAATACAAAGTGGATCTATGTTACATTATATGTGTCAATGTTCAAAGAAACTCTGTCTCAACCTGGGTAACGTTTATATAAGATTGATGACTCAACCTAGGTTCTTCTTACCGATCTCGATGTAGTATGAATCTAACCATGTGAATAGATGTCTTGATGTCGAACATGGCAGAAACCACTTGATTACCGGTCAATTAGGTAAACCATTAACAAGCATGAGGGAAATCACCATTGATGTCAATGATTCCCAAGGTACTCTAGTACATTCCAATGAATGTGAATGGATGAGCTGAAGTCAAACATCTGTGGAATCACCTGATCAGGGGTCAATAATGTAAACCCATTGTCAGAAGCAAGGAGGCTTGCCATTGAGGCATGCAGGTCCCAAGTCACTAATTGGTATCTAAGTCTAGCTACTGGATAATGTGTTGAAGTCAATAGGAATAGACTCATCAAAGGAGGGACTTGATGTATCCCTCATCAATGACATGAAACTAACATAGAGATGTAATTGGTGGATCAAATGAATATAGACTGACTCAGGTATTGAAACAAGATTTTTTTATGGTTGACTCTTGAGGCAGATACTTCCCTTGAACACTAAGGCATGATAGAGAAAACTTGACATGGACCAAAACTTGATAATGCAGTTGATACTGTGACTTTCTTCGGGTGACCCAAAGGAGTGAAGAAACTCAAAGGATTGGTTCAGTGCAGAGGTTTAGCATATTGAAATGCATGCAAAGATAAAATATTGTGTTCAAGGGCAACTGTAATATTACTAGTAAAGTTCTCAAAAACTGCTCGGCTAACTTCTTTCAATTTACCCCCCATCCAGATAGACAAGTACCTCTTTTTGGTTTAACGAGCTCGAGGAGGGTAACACATGTTCGATATAACTCACCTTTGGTAAGTTCCTCTTCCTTTGTTTAACGAATTGGAAGAAGTAACGGTTCGATCCCATATGGGCCCTTCAATGTATGAACGTTTAACGAGTCCAGAGAAGGTAAAATTGGTTATTTTTCATATTTAGAGAGCCTAAAAATGACTTATAGATGACTCTAATGTAGTCCTTTTTTGTAATATTAGTCTTGCGATGCTGAAAAAGAGATAAATTATCACTCGAAATATTCCCTTTCAAACCTTTTAACGAGTGGCAAAGGAAGTAAGATCACTTGGCAATATTTTCATGTTTAGAGAGTCTAAAAAGAACTTAAAGACGACTCCAAGGGGTTCCTTTTTCATTCATCCATGCGGGTCCAAAAAAGAGATAAAATTTTAGCTGGTGCGTTCTTATGTGTTTGAGCTTAAGAACGAATGAAGATTATGCTCACGAATGTTACAAGATGAGAAAATGAACAAAACTGCTTCAAAACCTGCAAATAATGTCAAAACTTCATTCCAGGGGATTATTAAGGGCTCCAAATATTTCTTAAAAACCCAAAAATAACTATATCTTATGTAAAAATGAAATGTATAATAGTAAAAAAGGGGTAAAAATGTCATTTACCATTTCATTTATGAAAAGATTTGTAACAGTGGAGAATTTGTGCTTTGGAGGTGAATCTTGTATTGTTTGGTGCTAGAGCTATGGTCAACTATTTTCCTCGTCGTTTGGACCAGGTTGGTACTCTTCTTCTTTTTTTTCATTTGCACGGTTCAAATTGTTTTTTAGGAAATAATTAAATGTAAAAATGGATGCCCTAGGTTGGCCCAAGAGCCCAAAACGATTCGACGCCCCTCTAAGATGAGTGGGGAAGTGCTACACGTTTTGGAAAGTTCCCCTGCAATCTAGGGAAGGGCGCGCCAACTCTCTGGTGTAGTGGTGTAGAGGGCGTTTCCCAAAACACAAGGAAAACACTCACATATTGTCAACGCCTTCTCAAAACATAGAGGGGAGCGTTGGAAATTATTTAGAGCACTCTGGTGGTTACATTGGGGGTGCATTGGCACCCTGAAGTCCATGTAAAGGGGGCGTTGTCCTCCTAAAGAGAAAATAATTTATTTTTTAAAGTTTGTTAATTGCCCAAAATTTGCCAAAACGTGATTTAATGAACCTTATTGTTGATAATTGCAGGTGATTTCGGCAATAATCATGCTTGAGTGGAAAGAAAGAGAGCACAACCTTGATGATGTGGCTTCTTTACAAAGTCCTTGATCGAGAGCCACAATGAGGAATTGCGGTCTCCTCAAGTTCTTCAAAATGCCAAAAATGAAGAAAGAAATTCTTCTTCTTGAATATATGATCGGGCTATCAGACATTGCAGAACAAGGGTTCCAAATTGGAATGCAACTTCTTACCATATAGTTGGAATACATATACTTCATAACTGGTCTCTCGAAAAGAGGGGCTCCCATAGTTTTACCCAAACAGAGGGCACTTCCTGCGCCCGTGGATGAGTATCTAGCAAACCATTGTGTCCCAGGAGCGAGACTAGTAGGAGGAAGAATCGTGATTAAAGATATCAGGGATCTGTCTCTTCGGTCTATTTTGTTTTCCATTACAAGTATAGCGGGAAGTAACAACTCACACCTAGTTTCAATATCACATGTGGCCTATGGTTTACAGTGTCTAGAGCCAACACTGTTCAACCTGAGTGCAGGGTTTCTTCATCATGTGAAGGAACAAATTACGAGATGCAAATTAGGGTAGCAGAAGAAGTTCGGATATGGTTCATTCTTGGTTTCGTTCTTATTAGAATGCATTCCTCAGATGCAACCTCAAATTGCATTAGCAGCATGGCTAGTGGGAGAACTACGTATGGAGCGGTGGACTAGCCTGTCTCCGAGACTAGGCTCAGATTCAGAGTTCAAATTCACCAGTGATTTCTTTGCTTGGTTGAGACGCTAACTGATCCTGATAGAAGACTTTCCATACATTGGACTAGATTTCCAGGGATTCATGGACTTGGTTCTTCCAGTAGGAGAGGATTGGGATGCGTTAGGTGAGAAACCAAAGATTGATCTTGTCAAGTGTTTTTTGATTTTAAAAACATTATATTATTTTTTTTGGGTACATAGAAGAGTCTTTAATAGGTGTATCATTTCATAATGTATATAGGGGAGAAACATGTCCGGCATACATTCCAGCATTGGGGCATCGCAGAGATGCTTAGATTATAGTAGATCAGGGGGTAGTAGCAAGAGGGCTCTAGGAGGTTGAAAGAAACCTCCAAGGTCTCACGACATGTATCCCTCCTCTCAAGAAGTGGGAAGTGCCACTACATCTACAAAGACACACTATGGTTGTGTTTGAGAGTCTTAAATATCTAATGAGGTGAGTAGCTCGTGAAGTGATATGTTACTCGAAGCATAATGTATTGCAGGGAGATTAGAGGTCTTCCTGGCGATTTTATAGTCTATATGACAATGCTTATGGGTGTGAGGACCCACATTTTGTTTGTCTATGTACCATTTTGATGTAATCAAACATTTTCAATTACATCGTATATATATACATTTCCGAGTTTTTACAGGGCCAAATGATTTTCAAATAATGATGTATTTTATGTGATGTGTTTTAGTTTACATGATGATATATGGTTTGATTTATGTCCTTAATGAAAACTCATCTATGTGCAAGATACCTATCAATGATGGAATTAACTAACGAATCTGAAATCGTGTTCAATTCTCTTGGTATGTGTCTGTATTTGATAAAATCAAACATTCTTTCAAGACGACGAACTCGTAGATGGATACGTAGTAGGATAGGATTGTTAATAGCGTAGAATCGATTGAGCTGACAGACTATGAATTGAGAGTCCAGGTTGATGATAATACAAGAAACACCTAGGGAAAAATCCTCGGTTAAGATTCCGATGAAAGCATGATATTCTTCCATGTTATTAGTTCCCATCCCTAAGAAAATACCTCCTGAATTCACCAACTTGTCAGCGTGGTAAATGAACCAACCTACAGAAGCAATGTTCTTAGTGTGTTGACTAGTGCCATCCGAAAAACCGAGAAAGATAGGAAAGGAGGATGTCATATGTGCACGCAAACAAAAGACACAGTATAAGTGGCTAAGGAAAAAAATCGTGCACGCAAAAGAAAAAGACACACCAAAATAATAAAACAATAGTGTACAAAGCACATATGCTAGATGTCCTAGGCATAGTTCTTCTTAAGGTAAATCTCGTTCCGAGGCTCACCTAGGGAAAATCCATCGTAGTCGACTAGCTCATAGACGCCTCTATGTAGAACATGTTTCATGATGTAAGGAACATGCCATAGAGGTTCTAACTTCCCTATCCCTAACTTGTCATGAGCCTGGTCATAAACTAGGACTAGGTGTCCTTCTGCAAAAGTGCGAGGATGGATGGACTTGTCGTATTAATTTTTAATTCACTTTTGATATGTCTTGTTGACGGGAGCAACATCACGACATGTTTCATCCAGCCTAGTCAAATGTAAGAAACATTCTTCTTCAGCAAAAGTGTGGGGCATGAGTTCTACTTTGAGTTTTAGCAAAGGAATTTCGCACTCAGTTGGTAAAACAACTTCAATTCCATATACTAGTTGGAAGGGAGTGGATCCAATAGAAGTTTTTACTGAGGTTCGATAATCCTAGAGAGAGGAGACGAGTTGTAAATGACAAGATGTCTCATTTTCCCCAACCATCTGTTGGATCTTAGTTTTGAGGACCATGTTGATAGCTTCAACTTGTCCGTTAGCTTGAGGATAATACGGGGATGAGTTCTCATTGTGAAAACCCATCTTGGTATGTAAATCACTCATCATCTGGTTTTGAAAATGTGAACCACGATCAATGAAAATGGATTGTGGAACACCAAAGCGAGTGATGATGTGATTGAAAAAGAAAAGGGATGCAACACGACCATCATTCAGAAAGGTAGGCATAGCCTCCGTCCATTTTGTAAAGTAATTGATGACAATGATTATATAACCGTGCCCCCCGGCTGAGGTAGGATTACATTGCATGAAATAATTGTCCCATTTGACAAAGGGGCCAATAGAAATAATTGGATGTAGCGGAGCAGGGTGGGTGTGTGCCTTGTTTTAAAAAACTTGGCAATTTGGGCACTTTTTGACGACCTCAATACAATCCTTAAATATGGAGGGCCAAAAATAACCGACACGTAAATTTTTTTGGGTTGTAGCCATCCTATAAAGGTGACCACCATAGGCTCCAAGGTGACGGTCATTGAGGATGCATTCAGCCTCTTCATGAGTCAGACATTGTCGTAGGATAGTTTCAATGCCATGGAGATATAAAGAGTCACCGATAATAAGGTAACAACGAGAATGGTGGCGGATACGACGACATTCTTCACGAGAGATATCGGGATGAAAATGTTGGGTCTGGAGATAGAGGATGATGTCTCTATACCAAGCATCGGAAATGCTAATGAGGAATAGAGATTCATCAAGAAGAGAATCTTGAGGCTCAGTATCTTCATCAGCATGGGGAAAATCACAAATGAGTTCCGCAAACACCAAGGACTTTTTAGATTTGGACTTAGAAAATTCAAGATCGAATTCTTGAAGGATGACAATCCATTTAGAGTATTTTCCCCCAAGAACTTGACGTGTCAGAATATGATACATGGGGTTGGAGTCCATAATAACCATAGTGGTGTGTAACAAAAAATAGTGACGAAATCTCTGGACAACAATGATGGCTGCCATATCCAACTTCTCAACATGTGAATAATGGAGTTCAGGTCCAGATAGACTCTTGCTCAAATAATAAATCACATGTTCTTCATCGGATCAGTCTGCTTGAACTAACACCATGGAGATAGTGGAAGTAGAGGATGCTAAGTAAAGGATATAATCCTTCGTATAGTCTAGATGATGCAACAAAGGAGTGTGCGTCAGTGCATGCTTAAGAGCATCAAATGATCATTGAGAAATGTCATCCCAAACGAAAGGGGCATCTTTCTACAACAATCACATGAATCCTTAAGTGATATCAGCGTAGTTACAAATAAAATGGTGAATAAAGTTGTATTTCCCCTGCAAACTTTGGAGTCGTCGCAAGTTATTAGGTGGGGGTAAAGCTAGAATAGCTTTAATCTTGAATGGATCCACCCAAATTCCGTCTTTGGAGACGACAAAGATGAGGATTCGACCTGATTTGACAACAAAAAATACACTTATGTGGTTTCAAATGAATGCCGTAGAACTGACATTGAAGAAAAATAGCTCGTAGATGACCGAAATGGTCAGATCGACTGGATGAGTGGGAAAGTATGTCGTCGAGGTAAGGTTCCGCAATATGTTTCATATTGTGGAAAGCATAGGACATGGCTCGTTGGAATGTAGCACCAACATTTTTCAAGCCAAATGGTAGCTTCTGATAGGAGAAATTTCCCCATGGGCAAATTAAGGCTATCTTATGTTGATCAGCAGGTAAGATGTCAATCTGGTTGTATCCTGAGAAACCATCCATAAAAGAGAAAATTACACTGCTAGTGCAATTATTAATAATCTGGTCGATGAAGGGTGTGGGGTAGTTTTATTTCGGACAAACCTCGTTAATATCCCTATAATCAACACAGAAATGAATGGTCCCCTATTTCTTAATGAACATAACGATGTTGGAAACCCATTCCGTCAAGGGGACAGAATAAATGAAGCCAAATTTCAATAAGTTTTCAACCTCTTCCTTAATGGTCGTGGTCTTCTTAGGATGGACCGACTAGAGTTTCTATAGAATAGGCTTAATACCTGGGTAAGTTTTGATTTCATGCATAAAGATCGATGGATCGATCCTTGGCATCTCTTCGTAGCTCCAAGCAAAGACATCGCAAAATTATATAAATAAAGCAATATAAGAGACCACTTCCTCGGGCAAGCAATTAGCACTGAGGTTGATGTTTTCCATGACACCTTCTTTGATTGAAATATCAATAATGATCATAGATGAAATGTTTCCCAAATTCCCCTTAGAAAGAGTATCTTGTGTGAGGATGGGAGATTGCGGAAAATCGACAACATCAGGAGGGAAGACAAAAAGTATGTCTTCTTGAATTTCTTCGAGAGGTGGAATAAAAGAGGATCGATGATGGATATTGTCCCAAGGTACATCGTCGATGCTAAGCATTTCCATTATAGATTCGTCGAAAGGAAAGAATTTGGAAATGTAGTCGAACGCAGATGACAAGGAACTTAACCTTGATGGCATTGAACAAGTGTCAGGTGCCAAGAGATGTTGGTCATCCAAGGAGGGAGAAGTAGATTGGATGGAAACGTATGAGGTTTCAATTGGACTAAGTAGCATGCTATCACCTAGTGCATCAAATTCCAATGGACTAGGTACAACCTAAGGGTCAGATGATTCCAAGGATTGTTAAACCGTAGTTGAAATCATATTGATTGTGGAAATATGATGTGTAGTGGGTGGAAGTGGTGTAGGGAAGGTAACCATAAGGCTCAAGTATTTCAACAAGCCAACACCAATTCTTTCATATGTAATCTTGTGATCTCCCCAAAAGAGAATATTGTTGGTAGCAGGAGTGCGAGCATCAGGTGTACAGTAATCTAACTGATTGATGGTGACGATTTTACCTTGATGAGGAAATTGCACACATCAAAACACCGAAGAAGCTACGACAGTCATGGCATAGAACCAACTTATTCCAAGTAAAAGGTTGTAATCGAGGGGTGCATCAACCACCTTGACATCAACAGTAATAGTTTGGCCACCTAACTGGATGGCTAAGGACTGTAATAGTCCATGAGGGTGAAAAACTCACCCGTCAAATGCTCGTAACATAGTCGGGGATTGATTAAGTGTCCAACAGGCTAAAGACATGACACAAGTAGAAGCTCCCTCATCCAAGATAGTGAGATGGATGTGATGATTATGAACCACAAAATCAATATAAAATGTGAGTTGGTGAGAGAGTCATGATTTGAAATTGTCCAGATTAAACATGATGTTATTATATGACTTGGGATCAAAAGCATCGATGGAAGCCAAGAGTGTTCTACGGTGACTGGGCCAGTGTTGTAGAACTTCTAGAGAAGACATAGCACAGGGGGATTGAGCCAAATCTTCAACGATGTTGTAGTTTTGGGCAGCTCGTGAACTAGGATTAAAAGTAGATTTACAGATGGTACTCTTGGGAGGGCGTAAGATAGAATCGTAAGAAGGATTCTTGATCTATAGTGATCTGGATGGAGGACTAACAAAAGGAAAACTAACGGTCGAAGGGGAAAGATCCGGTGATGAACCGTTAGAAATGTTTTCTTTATCGAGTTTAACTGGAGTGTTGTAAGTCGTAGAGTGAGTTGTTAAATCAATGCCACTGAACATATAAATGTGAGCACTCATAGAGGCCTCATCATGAAAAGCGTGGTTGGTACTGCCCTCGAGAGAGGGGGATTGAACAACCATTGATTGTTGCTGAGGAAAAGGTTGTGTAAGCATGGCAGGTTGGGAATTTCCCTTAAAATGTTTGGCCACTTCATCGCAATGTGGATAGTCTCGGGTGAAGTGATCGTCACCACAAATGAGATAAGGGAACTTCAATTTTTGATGTGGTTTCTTTTAGTTAGCAGGTGGTGGGTTTTGCGTTTTAGGTTGTTTGTTATTATTATTCTTTTTGTTTTTTTTCTTTGCCTTTTTCTTACCTCCATTTTGTTGTGAAGGGGCAGATTGAACTGCATTCACCTCAGAGATTTGGGTATGAGAGGAGGTAGAGGGTGCAGTCAAACTAGGAGTAGACATGGAAGTAGATCGAGGTGTAGCTTCAGTCAACTAGGATGTAGATTGAGTCTTGACGGAACCAATAACGCCATCCGCATGCGATGAGGATGAAGGTTTGGATGGATCATTAGTGTCATGGGTAGCATTGGGAATCAACTCATATAAAGTACCATACTAGTAATAAACCAAATCTAAGTATTGGGCCCAGGAAATGGCTTCTTATTAAATAAATACACCACCCATAGCAACATCACGATCAATCAGGGGTAAAAGTGATTTGGTAAACCATTCCGCCAATAATTGGTCAGGAATGACTGCTTTGATCAACCTTTGTCATCGTCTCCACTCATGAATATGGTGAGAGATGTGCATGGAGTTAGTCTGATGAAGAGATGTCAAGAGTTTAGTACATGTCTCGTAGTGAATGGGTAGTTGAAAGTGTGTGAGGAAGGACATGGAAAGGGAGTTGAAGTCTTGGAAAGAACCACACGGTAGTTCAATATACCACTTGGTTGTTGAACCCGTAAGTGTTCGCTAGAAAAGACACAAACGTATAGATTCGTCCATTAAGGAGTTTGATGAACACCACAAATGGAAATTCATTACATGATTATTTGGGCCTTCTCCAGCTTTTCCTTCAAATTTTAGAATATCAGAAGGGAATTTAGCTGGATTCACTGGCCAAAAAGGGTAATGCAGTATAGGATCATTGGTTAACCAAGACAAGTCTGGGAGATCGAGAGTAGCAAGAAACGATAGCTTTCAGTTAACTTGTGGGTGATACTGGTGGGGCATAGGGACACCAGTAAGATCGTACATTGGGTTAGGTGGATAAATGTAACCAGTGGATCATCTTGCATAGGTTTGTTGCTAACCAAAGTACAAAGGATTCGAAGGGGTTTGAGAAACATGTGCGAGCGAAGGATAACCGGATGGGTTTTGAGGATTATAAGTCAGATTTGGTGTTTACCCATATGGGGGATAAACATTGTGTCCATAAGGAGGATATAGATTACTTCCTTGAGAAAGAGGAGGTTGTTGTGGACCTTGAGGATTATATCCCCCAGGGAACTGTGGGTTTCCCGAGAAAGGGTTGTTCCATGGATTGGGCATTGTAGACGCATTTTTTCCATAAGGTTGTTGATGGGTCCGAGCTTGAGATTGGCCTCCAAATGGAGGTTTTCCATCAAAAGGCAGTTTCCCACCAGCATGAGTTTGTTAACCCCCAAAGGGAGGTTTCCCTCCGAACGGAGGTTTCCCCCCAAATGGAGGTTGCCCTCCGAAAGGAGGTTGTCCTCCAAATGAAGGTTTTCCTCTGAAAGGAAGTTTCCCCCCAGCATGAGGTGGAGTTCCTGGAATTTGGGAACCAGACGTAACCGACTGACCGGTTCCAATTAATGTATTAGATCCACCAAGACTGGTCCCTCCAGGTTGTTGTATAGGTATAGAACTTCCGGGTATAACTTGGGTAGTATTGACAACGAAAGAATTGAATGCTCTGTACCTAAGGGGAAGTGACAAAGAAGGCCTAGACGATAGTGGTGTACCAATGGGAGCTTGGATAACCACCACTTTATCGACAGAAATAGTCGGAACATGAGGGACCATCGTAGAATGGGCCATATGGAGAGAAATAGTGGAACTTGGACCAAAAGACTGCATGTTTGGACCAACGAATGGTGTGGTTGAAATAATGGTTGTACCAGTAAAGTGATCTAAAGGTACAGTGTAGGTAATAGATGTTTTAGGAATTTGAGATACAATAGGTATATATGCACCTATTCCTATTATGTAGTTCGTAAATATCTCGCACCATGCGAGGTGTACTTTGAACTACGTCAGCAGTCCAAAGGGGGTCTCCGATTTGAGAGCCCAAATGAGACCCAGTTGAAATTTCAGAAGGATCAATAACAAAAAGTTCTCCAGCTGAATTCATTTGGAGAAAATGCCTCTCATATCCTGCAGGAATGAGGAAATCCTTTAGAGAATCCAAAACAATTCGAAAATTTTCTAAAGAGGTGGAAACTTCCTCCTATCAAGTTATAATGTTGCGAACCTCACTCTATTGAGGAGAGCCCTTCGTAGAATGAGGGGGTAAAGGGGTAGAATCTTCCATATTTTCTGGGGGAAGTCCCTGTACCCTACATGAACGACGTGGAGGGTCGATGTTGGCAAAGAAAAATCGATGGAAACAATCTATGGCCAACTACCAAAAACGAAACAACATGCACTAATCAAATCTAGGAATCAAACCAAGCAATTTTTTTTTTCTCAAAGACCGTACTAGTTGGTGATGAAATCCAACGTCGCGTGAGAAAGTCAATAAGGGGCTAGGATATGGTGGAATAGTTACGATGATGACCTGCTTAATGGACTTGCGCCTTGGTGGAAGCTTCCACACAGTAATTGTGGATTTACCCTCCAAGGAGCCCCAGTGAGTTTGACCACCATTTGTTCTAGGTATAGCAAATACTTCCCTTCACTGTCACCTTGTGTAAGTACCTAAAGATTATGGATACTAAAGACACCAACTCATAGTCATCCCCTGGGCGGGTACAGTTGACAATCTAGTCTGAACATATGAGCAGGATAACAAGTCTGAAATCCTTCAAGAGAACTGAGGACAAGTGGACCGGTAGAACTCTAGAGGACCCCAAAAATATTTGGAGTTCACGAAGCACCAAGGCCAAATGAAACCAGCTAAACCTCAATAACAACCCTCAATATACGATCTAAACACTACAAACGGTTGAAACACGGAGGGATAATCTCCATAACTCTCCCGAATGCAACCTTGTGCGTAACCCCTGTGTGAGAGGGGATTCCCATAAAGCCTATAAAACAATTGGATTTCTCTCTCCCTATCATAAGATGCTAATGTTTGTTTTGGATACTTTGGAGAGTTGTACTCATAGCCTAATCCAAAGTTCTAATCCTAGTCTAATGTTGGTGTGTTGATGGGCGAAACAGTCCATCCGTCAACTGGGAGAGTGGAACCGGTCCGGGGTTGTCTAAATAACCCAAGCTATTTGGTATGGACCACCCTGATGAGTTTAACGG
>ML780473.1:964223-980031 GCA_009831015.1 Picea engelmannii
CTTTTTGAGAGCAATCAAAAAAATGGGTTGGATGCCAACATGGTGGAAGATTTTAAAAAACAAAATGTTATAGATAATTTTTAATTAGCATTATTTTGTAGTTGTTCTTTACTCAAGGGTGTATGAAAGTGAAACTGATGGTATTATGACTCACTTCCCCAAAAATGCAGTAAATATTATAAACAATCTTTTCTTTCAATGAGTGCATGTTTAAGGGAAGGAGAAAGATGTTGTTTTCACTGTCAAACGCTAAGATGTTATATCCTCAATCAATTTATTTCTCAATCAAATTAAGTGTAATGCTAAAAATCTCATAAAATTCCTTTCTAATATCCAAAAACAATCATTAAAAAGGTATCATTTTTCTTTATGTGTGAACGATAATCAATTTGACATAAATCTTCTTATGTCATTCAGACGTTAAGATCAACAAAATTCAGACAATTAGAAGCAATTTTCACACAAAAAAAAACACACTATCATTGTGATTAAATAAGAAAGACAAATATAACAAAATTTGCAAAAATAAAAACCAAAGAAACATTTTGGACAAGGTGACCTCAAAGATCAAATGGAATGGTGCACAGATCTTTGAATTTCCTCACAAAAGTTTCCACTCAGTCAGATAAATGAGAAGAAAATAGTAAGTTGAATCTAAATCGTCAAAGACAAAGAGTGACTTCAAGGTAAGGAAGAAAAATGTCGAAATTCCAAAAAAAAAGAGATCAATTCTTAAAAAGCAGAGTATTTGAAGGCCAAGATAAAGATGAACTGAGATGATAAGGCTCTGAGCAAATACCAAAAGCAAAAAATGAGCTTCAGAGAATGAAACCCTAGAGGATTTTGAACAAAAAAGGGGCAACACTCTGGTGCAAGGGGCACCAGATCATTCCAACACTCTGTGTAAGCCTAATAGGGAGCACCAATGCTCTGGTAGCAAGGGCAGGGGAGCGCTAGCCTCTAAAAATTTAGAAAAATTCCCAAAAACTCAAAAAAACAAGTAAACTCAGTCACTAAAATTGAGTGTGATGAAATCAAGATACAATCAATCAAATCTAAGATTCAAAGAGATAGCATGGAGAAAGGTCAAAAAGTAGGAAAAGGGAAAAACAAGACCTAGGAAAGGAATAAAAAATCAGAGCTCCTCCCCAGTGGAGTCACCAATTTCTGTTACAGGTGAATCTCCCTGTGGACAAGTAGATTCCCTCTTGGTTTCTAGACCCCTAAAACCAAGACAAAAAGGGTGTTATCATTGGTCACTGACATCCTTTTCGGTCTAATTAAGCTAATGTATGAAGAGGAAGAACAAAAGTGTACCTTTTTAATGGCCTTTGTCCTTTCGTAGTCTAAGTTGAGCTTCACTCTTAATCTCCTCGATAAGTCCTATAAAACAAACAAAGATACAACAAACTTCCTATTCTATTGAGATTATCTCAAAAACAGATCTATCTACTAGAGACAAGTTCACGTGGAACAAACACAAACTTGAAATAAATAGGCCAAGCATACATATATATTAATGAGAACAAATGAAGAGTACTTACATACCTTTGATGAAGGTGCAACAACTTCTTCCAACTCTCTTTGTCCAACCTTTGCTCAAGTAATCCACATTGATTATTCTCCAATCTACTACCTTCTTATGAGATCATAAGTTAGGTATAATTCTCAATCTCCATATATTTCATGTACCTTTTCACCATGAGGAGGCCTCCTTATATAGGCTTTGAGAGGCCCAACCACTTGAGATATCCTTGGGATAAGTTGAGGATTCTTCTCCTTCAGTTGTTGATCTTCCCTAAGATCATGCTTTGACCTTTGATTCGAATCCAACCACCTTAAAAGATTGAGGGGATTCTTCCCTCAATTATCTCAACAAAACAAATTTCACTCAGTAAGGGTAGCGCTCCCCCAAAATGGGGCACAAAGTGTTGCAATGCTCCCCCCAAGGTGTTCAAGGAGCGTTGGCACTCCTTGACAGTGCATAGGGGAGCGTTTCCTTCCAAAAATCATTTTTAAGAGGCTTTGTCAATGGAAAAAGACTTGTACTCCTTGTCAACTAATTTCTCCTCTTCAAAACTAGCCTTTGAGGTGTCTTAAGGGTCCTTATGATGTTATTAGAGAGACGACATAGGCAGGATAACAATATTATTTCTGCGACACTTGTGACCAATATGCGACACTTGCAACATTTGTAATAACAACACTAGCCATCATTGCAATGAGTGATTTTGATGTGTAACACTAGTTCGTTATGAGGCTTAGGAGGGACTTTCAATGAGTTGGGAAGAAAAGGTATATAAACTTCTAGAACTTCCATGGGTAACCATTTCATCCTACATGAATGGAGAAGGTTGATGTTGCTTGAGCTAAGTAACAAACGAAAAAATAAATCTATGGCCGACTAAAGAAAAGAAACAACATATGCTAATAAAATCTAGGAATCAAACCAAGCAAACAAAACCTTCTCTCGATGACCGCACTAGTTGGTGATGAAATCCAATGTCACATGATCAAGTCAAGAAGGGGCTAGGATATGAGAGGGTGGAACAGTTACAATGGATACCTTCTTAACAGACTTACACCTTGGTGCAACATTCCACATAGTAATCATGGATTTACCCTCCAAGGATCCCAAGTGAGTTTGACCAGCATCTGTTCCAGGTACAATGAAGAATTCCCTTCACTGTCACCTCGTGTAAAGACCCTAAATATTATGGATACTAAGGACACAAACTCATAGTCATCCCCTAGGTGAGTACAGTTGACAATCCAGTCTGAATGTATTGGCAGCATAACAAGTCCAAAATCCTTCGAGAGAACTGAGGACAAGTGGACTGGTAGAACTCTAGAGGAATCCGAACAGATTCAGAATTCACGAAGCACCAAGACCAAATGAAGACATTTGGACCTCAAGAAGAACCCCCAATATATGATTTGACTACTACGAATGGTTGAACAACAGAGGGATAATCTCTGTAACTCTCCCGAACGTGACCTCGTGCGTAACCCCTGTGTGAGAGGGGGATCCCTGAAATATTATATGAAAATTGGATTTTCTCTCCCTATCCCAAGATTCTAATCTTTTTTTTGAGTGATTTGGAGAGTTGTATTCATATCCTAATCCAAATCACTAATCCTAGTCTAATGTTGGTTGAAGATTCTAAAAAAAAAATGTTTTAGATCAATTCTAATTAGTGTTGATTTTCATGGTTGTTCTTTACTCAAAGGTGTATGAGAGTGAAATTGATGATATTATGACTCGGTTCACAAAAATGCATAAGAAATGATAAGAAACCTTTTCTTTCAATGAACGTATATTTAAGGGAAGGAGAAGAAAAATTATTTTCAATGACAAACACAAAAGATGCAAAGACTTCATGTTGTTGTTCTCAATTAAGAATCCAATTTGATGCTAAATTATTCAGAAAAGTGATCCTAATATCCAAAAAACCAATCACGAAAATATATCTCTTTGTTTAAATATGAATTAAAATCAACTTGATTCAAATCTTCTTATGCCAATTAGACTTTGTTCTTTGCAAATTTTAAGCAACTGGAAGCAATCATCACACAAACATAAACATACTCTCTCTATGATCAAGTAAGAAGCAAAAACGAAACCAAACTTGCAAAAAGAAAACCAAAAACTCAAACAAGAGGAATTTCTTGGGAAAAATGACCTCAAAGATCAAATGGAACAATGCATAGATCTCTGAATTTTCTTACAACAACTTTCATACAATCAGATAAATGAGAAAGCATTAGATTGACTCCAAGTCTCAAAGAAGAAGAGTGACTCAAAGAAAGGAAGAGAGATGTAAAAAATACAAAGAAAACATCATAAATTCTTAGAAATCAAATGGTTGGAGGCTAAAACAAAGATACACTGAGATAGTAACTGTCCTGAGGAGACAAATCAACAAAAACTACACTCAGAGATGGATTCCCAACAGATTTTTTAGCATAAAAAGAACAACGCTCTAGTTTCAAGGGCACTGGAGTGTTGCAGCACTCTATGGGATCCTACAAGGGAGCACTAGTGCTATATATGTAAAGTCAGGGGAGCACTAGCCTCTGAGGAAAAGAGAAACTTGCTCAGAAATAGAAAAACTCAAGAAAACTCTAAAATTCAGTGTGTATGGGATGAATCCAAAAACCAACAACACATCTAAGAACCAAAAAAATATAGTGAATAGGATCTAAAGGTGAGAAAAGGAAAAAAGTAAGACCAAGGATGGAAACCAAAACTGAAAGCTCGATCCCCAGTGGAGTCCCTAATTTCTGCTATAGGAAAATCTCCCTCCAGGTAGGTGAATTCCCTCTTGGATCCTAGACCCCTATGACCAAGACAGAAAATTGCTAACTTTGATCACTGACATTCCTTTAAACGTAGCTAAGATAATCTAGAGAGAAGAGGAAGAATATATGAGTACCTTTTTACAATGTTTTTCCTTGCCCAGTTCAAGTTGAGCTTTGATCCCTAATCTCTTCAACAAGTCCTACAATCCAATAAACAACAAAGACAAAGAATACTTCCTATTCTACCATTATTAGTTTGAAACTAGATATATCCATCAAATACAATTTCATGCATATGTACACAATCTTGAAGGAAACAGGCCAAGCACATGTATTAATGAGAACAAAATAAGGTGCTTACAAGTGTATATGCAGATGTAGCAACCTCATCCAACTCTCCTTTTCCAAATCAAATGATCCACAATCAAAATGACTATGCTTCCAATGATTATTCTCCCTTATGAGATCATAAGTTTGATGTCTTTAATGTCTCCCCCTTTCACCATGAGGAGGCCTCCTTATATAGGCTTTGAGAGGCCCAACCACCTTAGATATTCTTGGGATGGGTTGACGATATTTATCCATCAGTTGTTTATCCTCCCTAAGATCCAACCTTGACCTTAGATTCAAATCAAACTGACTTCAGATAATAGTGCACAGAGTGTTGCAACGCTCCCCCAAAGGAATGCAAGGATCACTATCTCTCCCTGCCAGTGGGTAGGGGAGCGTTGACCTTCAAAAATGATTTTCAAGTGGTGTTTCTCAAGGAAAAATCTTTGCACTCTTCGTCAAATGACATATCCTTCTTTTAATCAGTCTCTGAGTATGTCTCAAGTGTTCCTTTGATGTCGTTCATGATACAACATAGGAAAGATGACAGTATGATGTTTGTGACACTTACGATGTTTTGTGACATTTGTGGCTAAAGTGTGACACTTGTGACACTTGTAATGACGACAATAGTTCATCATTGAAGTGAGTAATTTTGATGTGTAACAACGAGTCAATATGATATGTCATGTCCAAACGATATAAGTCAACATGAATCATGTCAAAATGATACAAATAAATAATATGGCACTGGAGGTTGTGAAAATGATACATATGATAGTAACCATGAAAAGATTCATTATAACAGTATATCAAAAATGATCCATGATGCAGTCTATATGATCATGAATTTCACTGGTTGCTACCAACAATTGACTCAACATCATCATTGCCATCATGATCATCATCATCATCATCAACAGCAGCATCAACATCAAAATCGATGTCATATGTATATGTGTCATCATGAGCATCATATTCCATCTCAACATCGGGCCCAACGTCATGATCTATATCTATTTGTTGAGGATGATCTAGATCTTCTGGAAGATCCTTGTTCTGCAAAAACAAACATTTAGAATGAAAAGTTATTATTTATTTCATGCAATAACTAATTTCTCTATTATATATAATATTATAACATATGAAATTAAACAATAATCATATTACATCATATAAAACTACACATACGATAATAAAATTTCAAATCAGTTACAACTAAGATGCCATTATAATGATGTAAAACATTCAACAATTCTAATAAACGTTGGTAAATATCATAAAAAAATTCCATGCCTTTCCTTGACAAGCAATGTCTTGCCTTGACATGTCTTGCCTTGCCTTGACATTTCATTCCTTTCCTTTCCTTGACATGTCATTCCTTTCCTTTTCATTCCATGTCTTTCCTTTACATACCTTTCCCTTCCTTGACATGTCTTCCCTTTACATGCCTTGCCTTGAATTGACATGCGATGCCTTGGCTTGCATTGACATGTCATTCTTAGCCTTTCTATCCTTTCCTCGATAACCCATGCCTTCCCTTGACATGTCTTTTCTTTTCTTGACATGCCATGCCTTTCGTTTCCTTGACATGTCATTCCTTTCCTTGACATGCCATGCTTATCCTTGAAATGCCTTGCCTTGACATGCCTTGCCTTGAAAAGACATTCCTTGCCTTGACATGTATTTCCTTACCTTGACATGCCATGCTTTTCCATGTGTTGTCATGCCTTACCATCACTTTCCTTAAAATGCCTTTCCTTTCCATACATTACCTTACCTTGCCTTGGCATGCCTTTCCTTGACATGCCATGCCTTGCCTTGGCATTCCTTGCCTTGCCTTGCCATGCCTTTCCTTGACATTCCTTGCCTTGCCTTGACATGCCTTGCCGTGATAGACCTTGCCTTGCCTTGACATCCCATTCCTTGCATTGACATTTCTTTCCTTGACATGTCATTCCTTGCCTTCCCTTTCCTTGACATTCCATGCCTTTTCTTGGCATGTTATGCCTAGAATTTCCATGCCTTGTCTTTACAAGCCATGTGTTTCCTTGACATGTCTTGCCTTTCCTTGACATGCCATGTCTTTCCTTTCCATGTCATGCCTTGCCTTGACATGCCTTGAATTTACATTCCATTGCCTTTCCTTGACATGTCATGCCTTTCCTTGCTTTGAAATGGTATGCCTTGCCTTTCCATGCCTTTCCTTGACAATACATGCCTTGCCTTGACATGTCTTTCCTTGCCTTCAAATGCCATACTATGCCTTTCCCTGACATGCCTTACCATGAATTTCCTTGCAATGCCTTTCCTTTCCATTCATTCCCTTGCCTTGCCTTGCCATGTCTTTCCGACATGTGATGCCTTGCCTTGACATTCCTTGCCTTTCCTTTCCTTTCCATGTCTTTCCTTGACATGCCTTGCCTTACCTTGACATGACTTGCCTTGACATACCTTACCTTGCATTGACATGACAAGCCTTGCATTGACATGCATTGTCTTGAAATGTCATGCCTTGCATTGACATGCCTTTCCTTGACATGTCATGCCTTTCCTTTCCTTGGCATGTGATTCCTAGCCTTGCCATGTATTTCCTTGACAAGTCATGTCTTTCCTTGACATGCCATGCCTTGACTTTTCCTGACATGAATTATCTTTCCTTCCCTTGCCACATCTTTCCTTGACATTCATTTCCTTGCCTTTCCTTGTCATGTCTTGACCTGGCATGCCTTTCCTTGCCTTGACAGACCTTTCCTTGACATTCCATGCCTTGCATTGACATTCCTTGCCTTGACATGCCATGTCTTGCCTTGCCTTGACATCCCATACCTAGCCTTGCCATGTATTTCCTTGACAAGCCATGCCTTGACATGTCTTTCCTTTCCTTGAAATGTCATGTCTTTCCTTGCCTTGACATGCCACGCCTTTCCTTGAAATTCCTTTTCATGAAATTCCTTTCCTTGAATTGACATACAATTTCCTTGGATTGACATTCCATGCCTTTCTTTTCCTTAACATGCCATGCCTTTTCTTTCCTTGATATGCCATGCCTTGCCTTGACATGCCATGCCTATCCTTTCCATGCCTTGCCTTGACAAGCCATGCCTTGACTTGACATGCATTCCCTTACCTTGCCTTTCCATGTCTTGCCTTCACATGCCATGTATTTCCTTGAAAATCATTGCCTTGCCTTTCCCTGACATGCCTTTCCTTTCCTTGCATTGCCTTGCCATGCCTTGCCTTTCCTTGATATGCAATTTTTTTAACTGACTTCTTCATTGGTTTTCCTTTGTCATATTTAAATGAATTAAGAGCGGGGATTTCTATAGTTTTCACCTCTTCTTCATCATTAATAGTGACAGGCTTCAACAATTTAGGATTTATCCTGGCTTTTTCCTTGAGTCTAAGTTTATTAGATAGCTTTGTGTGAATTTTTTCCGGAATATTGAGCCTTCTATGGAGGAATTTCAAAGGGTTGATTCTCTTTTTTTGTTCCATAGGAATAACCTCTTGAACCTATTCTTCCTCACTTTAAATTTCCTCTATGACCTACTTGACAACCTCTTTAATCATATGAGATCTTCTCTAATACACAACAACTTCGTTTTCCTTAGATTTCTCCTTTACTAAAACAACTTTGGCATTTCCATCTCCAAATATGACAATTTTATCCCTTGGAGGGGCTATAAGGCCCAATTTCTTCAAACTTGGAAAAAACCTCTGAGAAAAACCTTTGCCAGATACATATGTGTTGGCACAGGCCAATTTTGGGAAAGAATCAAAGTAACACCAAAAAATGGGGAGCGTGCCGAAAAATGAGGAATGCGTCAAAATTAAAGGAAAACCAACACCTAAAAAAGCAGTTACAAAGTGGACAAATGCTACAGAGAAGTTGGAAAGTGGTCAAGCGCCAACTTGGCGAATAGTTGGATCAAAAACCAGTCGAGATTGAACAGTTAAAAAGTGGAAAAACCTAATCTTCTCAGGGTTAGCATTTTTGTAAGGGCTTTGTCCCAATTTTAGTATAAGTAGAATGTATTAGGACTATAAAAGGTGGTTGTCGGCGGGTTAGTGAGGTAACATGTTTTAGAGAGTCTGATAGTGGATTGGTGAGAATTTATTAGTTTTTTGAGGATTGTCATGATCTGTGGAGATTGTATTTAATGGAGGAAGAGATGTACAATGTGTTGCACTAGATTTTGCATGAAGAGTAATAAAGAGTTGAAGTGAAAAAACTTTGTGGACGTATCCCCAGGAGAGGGGTAAACCATGATATATTTGTGTTATGTGTTGATTTTTGCAGTATTTATGGTTACATTTGCTTTAATGAATTTATGATGAACATGATAAATGATAAAGGAAAAAATATTGCGCACTAAGGAAAGAACTGTAGAACAACAATAATTGAATGAATGCCATAGCTAGTATTCAAATCTAAATCTTATGTTATAATAGATGAATATATGTCATGGAATCTATGTTGTTAGAATGGCTAATGAAGTTATATTGGAGTAGTTGTGTCACTAGTCAGAACTAAGATCTAATTAGGACTAGCTTAATAAATGAGTCTTTGAGGGTTATCAGTGAGTAGATCTAATTCCCTTGAAAAGGATACACATCCCATCCCATGGTTATCGACATGTGAGTCTTTCAACCACCCATTGAATCCATCTCAGGTGAGACTGCACAATACAATTTGTGCACTGCGTTTACTTTTTGTATCCATAAGGGTCGATGGTCAAAGGGTTGTTGGTAATCCTGCAGTTAGAACCTGGGTCAACCTATAAGTAACAAACAATATGTATAAAGGATTGTGTTTACTTGAATGGCCCTGCAAATTTTCTCTTTCATATCAAACATGGTCTTTGCAAGCTCCACTGCATGGGTTTTATTGACATCATTCCCAAATTCGAATGGAAAAAATATATTTATGGTTCCAGCCTCCTTATTATCATTTATTCTCATTTCTGGTAGGCATGCCCTCTTGTAAATGATTCCAATACTAAACATTCAAGCTTTGGAAAAAAAAGTTGATCATCATTTGGGTCCGTATTTCAGGAAATGAATCCATATTTATTGGCAAATCCTACACATCAGCTTAAAAAAAATTCTTACTATGGTGCAACCAACAACAAACCATGTCTCTATTTTTCTTTCTTCAACAATTCCTGAGCACAAGTCTCATCTTGGGACTTGGAAAAAAATGTAGAATATAGTTCTCAATATTTGGCATTGGATCCAAATTGGAATCAAAACTCAGTTTAATCTCATAAAGTCCAAGTATTGACGCTAATAATGTTTTCATTTCAAAAATCACAAATTTCTTTTAAACACATACTCGAGAACCATAACCAAATAGAAAAAATGACAGATTAACATTCAAACCCTCAAATTTGAACAAAGTGCCTTCAACCTATGAATCCTTCACATCCTGTAGGTCAACATTCAAAAACTGCATCAACCTATCATTAAACATATGCCCCACCTTAATTCTATTAGATGACTCAAACCCATCAAACAGATTAAGGATCTTAAGCATAGTTCACTGGAATTCACTGCCACAGTTGCTAGTACCAAACTCCATTCGAGTAGATCCTATATTGTTAATTTCATCCAAAAAGAGGGATCATATTTTCTTTCCATAAAAAAAATCCCATGAACCATCCTTGATCCTTCCCCAAACGATAGAAAGATGACAATTTTTCCACAGCAAGAAAACCATCCACACATTATTATAAAACATCATCATCCTTTGCATAGTCAAAGAACATTGATGACGCAAACGCGCCACCCAGGGAACGTCTGCTCCCACAGGACCTTCTCTTCCCTTGGCCCGAAGAGCTGAAATACTCTTCCAATCCCTTATCGAGACTTTCCTACACCCACATGATGCTCTTTATGATTCCCTGTTGTTCTATCGGGAAATCAAGCCTCGCGTGATCACGAGTCGTGCACTCACGATATCGGGTCTTACAAATCCCCGAACCCCGATGAATATTCTCCGAATGCTTTCCTTGCTCCTATCGAGAATTTCCCCGCTAGGAAATCGGTACTTATGAGGTCGTGAATCGCTCACGTCATGGATCCCCGATTCATGATTTGCGATGGCGCTCTCTGCACCCCTTAGCTCCCTCCAGCTAACTCTTTACGCATGTGACCTGCTAGTCCACAAGACCACGGTCCTTTCCCCTATCAAAATTTCAGAATTCGTGGAATTGAAATGCGTAGAACTCATGCCCTCGAGTTATCCGATTCTCCGATTCCTGATGCACGTGTGAACTCTCTCCTCCACGTCACCACTTCCTCGTCTCTCTATCAGGTATCGCGAAATCGCGACTTCTAATGCAACAATTCCTTTGTATGCGGAAACCACGAAATGTCGAACCCTGACTCTTTCAGATCCTCAGACACACATCCCTCAAATCGAATGGCTCTGGCTGTGTCAGGAAATTGCGGATCACGATTCCGTTATGCAAGAGTTTCATGACTCCAGAAACCCCGATACTCTGAACTTCGACTCTTCGAGATCTCCTGCCACGTGTCCCTGTTGTTTGGATGGCTCTGATCCTATCAGGAAATCGCGGATCACGATTCCAACATGCGAGAGTTCTATGTCCTCGGAAACCCTGATTCTCCGATGAACTGAACCCCGACTCTTCTTCGAGTGTCTGATGCGTGTCCAGTCAAGATCAATGGCTGAGATCCTTCCTCAGGATTTTGAGAACTACAAGGTCCCGACTCTCTGCCTTGACGAAACCCTGATGACCTTGATATCCCGATGACTCCTCCGGGACTCCTCTTCTGCTCGCTGGGACATAAACCCTACGCATCTTTTTGAGATATAACGACTGACAGGATTTCACTATCTTCCCCTGCGAACCCTGACCGTCGATTCCTCCTCCTTGAGGATCTCTTGAGAAGGCTAACTGTTCTTTCTTAGAACTTGTCCTCTGACGCCTGCACTCGCATATCCTGCTCGAACCTCCCTCGGCACAAACTCTTGTGCTCTCTTTTAATGATATCATGAAGGTGTTGTACCTCCTGAGCTTTTCCACTTCGATTCTTTAGAGGAACTTGCGCGCACTCGCACTCAACATTAAACAACTTCCCAAGTGTTGGATATTTTCGACTCTACGCACTTCTTGTAGTAGAAGTCTTTGACTTCCTTTTTCTCAGATTCACAACTGAGACTTCTTCTTCTTTAGCCTGCACACTCCTTGCACGGTCTAAACAACCCAACTCCACTCCTGGGTGAATGAGAATAAAGGTTAAACTACTGAGCCTTCATCAACGCACTCCTTGCAGATGAATTCAACTGCACACCTTACAGGAATCTCCTGGATCAGATAGAGAAACAATTGAAACTCATTCTATATCCCCTTCAGACTTCAGTTGAAACATGAAATCACATACACAGCATATAAAAGCAAATGTATGACAAGAAGCAAAAATTCCTGAGCATAACATCAATGCACAGAGAAAACAACACAAACCATGAATTTGAATCAAATCTTCCTTCTATTAATTCAAATGCCTGTACATGGGTGTTCTTCATACAATATTCTCTTCTTGCTCTTCTCTTCTCCTGAATGCTCCCTCTATTCTTCACTATCCTCCTTTTTTACAATGGTACAATGAGGGTGTCTATATCCGTTTTCCCTCTCAGACTCTAAACTATCAAATATAAACTTAAAATCCTATCTACTAGCATTAAATCTATTAAATGTCGACTATCTACCAAAGGATGAGAGATTAAAGGCTCAAGGTCCAATACAATATACAAATGTGCCTTCATAAATGGCTCATTAAAGACTTGCGCTACAATCCCAAAGCACTTTGAAAATTTGGGTTTGTTTATCCAGCTGATCTCCGCTTGATATGCTGGCTCGCTTGATGAGTTGGCGATGCTCCTGCATCATACTCCTCGGCTTGAAAACTTTCATGGTCGCATGTCCATGAGCTCCTGCACGTTCTATCCATGCTTTTGAATCTCTGCTTTAGTCTCCCAGCTGGCATCTTCCATTGGATGGTTTTTCCATTCGACCAGATACTCGAAGTATTGCTTCCACCTGGTCTTTTTGCTCACCCTCTTGTCAAGTATACGCTCCATCTGTGGCTTTTCTGCAATCGGCATCTGCTTCTTGCACTGGGCCTCTGGTTGTTCATCATTTCCATCTCCTTATTCCTTAGCCTTATAGGGATATAATTCTGAGACATTGAATGTCGGAGATATTCCGATCTCATCTAGAAACTCAATTTCATAAGCGTTTTCTCCCAATTTCTTTAGGACTCTGCATGGCCCAATTTTCTTCATTTTTAGCTTATTGTATGTTCCCCTCAGGAACCTTTCCTTCCTCATATGTGCCAGAACTAGATCACTAACTTCGAACTGAAGTTGTCTCCGATGTTGATCCGCTCTGCGCTTATATTCCTGGATTGATTCTAGCAATCGCTCCTTCACCCTGTTGTGAAGTTCCTTCATCGCCTATGCAAATTCTTCAGCACTTGTGCTTTTGGTTATTATATGCTCTGAATCCCTCAGTTCAGATACTCCTCTTGGTTGCTTTCCATATACAATCTCAAATGGAATTTTGTGTGTGCTCCTATTCACTGAGTCGTTGTATGTGAACTTTGCTTGTGGCAACACATTGTCCCAGCTGCTATGGTGCTCTGTCACCAAGCTTCTTAATAAATCTCCCAGAATTTTGTTTACCACCTCTGTTTGCCCATCCATCTGAGGATGATATGTAGAACTAAACATCAAATTAGTCCCCATCTTCTTCCACAGTGTCCGCCAGAAATGTCCAATGAACTTTGTGTCCCTGTCTGAAACTATACTTCTGGGTAGACCATGAAGTCGAATGACCTCCTTGAAGAAAAAATTTGTGATGTGAGTCGCATCGCTGGTCTTCTGGCAAAGGATAAAATGGGCCATTTTGGAAAACCTATCAACCACCAAAAATATTGAATCATGTCCTCTTTGCGTCCTAGGAAATCCCAATACGAAATCCATGTTGATTTCATCCCACAGCCTCTCGAGTATGGGTAATGATTGATAGAATCCCACATTCTTCTTCCTGCCCTTCAAATGCTGGCAAATTATACATCTGTCAACAAACTTCTTGGCTTCTGACCACATCCTTGGCCAAAAGTATGCTTCACTTAGCTTTTCAAATGTCTTGTCATGGCCAAAATGCCCTGCCAATCCACCATTGTGCTTCTCTTTTAGCAGATTCTCCCTCATGGAGCAATTTGGAATGAACAGTCGATTGCCTCTGAACAAAAATCCATTTTGGATCATGTAATCTATCCATGGGCTTCTGTCTCTGAGAAATGGATTCTCAGCTACTTCATATGCTTCTACAAAATCTGCATCACATGCATACATGTCCCTAAGATTTTCAAAACCCAATGTCTTGACTTGGAACTCCTGCAGTAATAAACACTTCCTGCTCAAAGCATCAACCACTTTGTTAGCAGTACCTGAAATGTGTTTAATTACAAATGTAAAATTCTGCATATACTCTACCCATTTAGCATGTTTCTGATTCAACTTCTCATGTTGAGTCACAAATTGTAATGCATGATTATCACTATATAAAACAAATTCTTTTGGGATCAAGTAATGCCTCGATTTCTTCAACGCATGTATGATAGCATAAAATTCTTTGTCATACGTGGAGTACTTTACTTTTGCCTCATCCATCTTGTCACTAAAATATGCAATTGGTCTGTCCTCCTGGCTCAAGACCTCTCCTATGGCAAAGCCACTTGCATCACATTTCACCTGGAACACTTTCATAAAATCTGGCAACACCAAAACCGGCTGTTCTGTGATCTTTCGCTTCAACAGATTGAATCTCTTCTCTGGCTCTTCAGTCCAATGAAAAGATTTATGTCTTTTCTTGACAGTATCCATCATTGTTGTGCTAATTCCACTGAAATTCCTGATGAATTTTCGGTAGAAACTAGCCAGTCCATGAAAATTTCTCACCTCGAAATATTTCTCGGTGATGGCCAATTTTTAATTACCTCCACTTTACTTGGATCCATCTTTAATTCATTTGCCGATATGATAAACCCCAAGTAAATGAGTTTTGTCTTCATAAATGAATATTTCCTCATGTTGATCAACAACTTCTCCTGTTGTAACTTCTTCATTACTGCAGCTAAATGCTTCAGATGTTTTTCTTTTGTTTTGCTGAAAATCAATATGTCATATAGATAAACAATGACAAACTTACCAATGAATTCCTTCAGCACTTCATTCATCAACCTCATGAAGGTACTTGGTGCATTCGTCAAGCCAAACGGCATGACTATCCATTCATACAACCCTTCGTTGGTTTTGAAGGTTGTCTTCCACTCATCGCCTTCCCTCATGCGAATCTGATGGTATCCGCTTTTCAAATCAACCTTTGAAAAAATTTGTCTCCACTTAAACAGTCCATCAAGTCATCCATCCGTGGCAATGGAAACCTGTACCTGATGGTTATCTTGTTAATGGCTCTGGAATCGGTGCACATTCTCCAACCTCCATCTTTCTTTCGACTCAGTACCGTTGGAACGACACACATACTTAAACTTTCTCTGATCATTCCTTTATCCAACAGTTCATGTACCTGCCTTTTAACTTCTTCATTCTCCTACGACGTCAACCTGTATGCAGCTTTGTTCAGAAAACTGGCTCCTGGTATGAGGTCTATATGATGACTCACACTCCTCATCGACGGTAACGAATGAGGTAATTCGTCTACCACAATGTTAGTGAACTCTTCCAGTAGTTCCTGAATTTCTTCCGGAAAATCATCCACTCTTGTGCTGGTCAGAACGATTTTTGGTTTTCTGACCACAAAGAATTGTGGATCTTCCTTCTTCTTTACTTTCTACAGAAGTTCCTTCCCACTCATGAGAAGTACAGTATTTCTCGGTTCTGGTTTTACTTCTTGATCTTTAATTGGAAGTAGCATATGTGTTCTTCCATTCTTCTCCAAAGTATACATATTCATCTTCCCATCATGAATTACGTTCCTGTCATATTTGTAAGTTTTAAACCTGCGAAGTAAAGCAATGCATATATATTCTTAAGCAATACAGAAATTAATCAATGGCTCATACACAGAATACACAGAGATCTTTACCGGAAACCCTCAACCGGGAAAACCTTTCTTTTTCA
>ML780473.1:1005636-1030960 GCA_009831015.1 Picea engelmannii
TGATTTAGATGGCTTTGGAGGTGAATTTGTAGTGTTCTTGGCAGGAGGTTTGTTTGTTGTCTTACTCCTAGTGTCGTAAGGGTGAACAGTCTCGAAATCAGCTTGAAAGATGCTATCCGAGAAGTGTCCAAAGATGTTTGGAGAAGACTCTTCTTCTTGAACTATTTCCTGCTCAACTTCCTCCTGAGGGATTTCAGGAGGCATCAAGTTATCTTGGGATTCTAGAATTGTCTGAAGAGCGCACTGCAAACTTTCTAGGTTCAAGCCTTCGGGGTTTGGATTAGGTCGGTTGGTAGGGAAAGGTTTTCAGAAAGGAGGTTTGTAGGGTCCTTTACTCGAGGAAGCTTCTTCAGTCGACCTTTTTAAATCTATAACTTGATTAGACAATTTTTGTACAACTTTAGTTAAATTTTCCAAATCAAAGTTTTCAGGTTGTGTTTTGCTTTGTATGGGTCTAGGGAGAATTTCAATCTTCTTTTTGGAAGAAGAAACAGTCTCAGTTTTGTTGCTAGAAGAGTCCTTAAGACTAAGTATATCTTTTTCAATCTGAGTAGCCTCTTCGAAGGCTTCTAACAACGTGGCCTTTTTAGATCATTTGACCCAAATAGCTATACTTTGATGTAGAGATTTAGTGTAGTAAGATATTATAAGACTCTCAACAGGCATAGAATCTGCAGGGATTCGATTTTTAAGCGTTAGGAATCTTTGATTAAAATCTTTGACTTTTTCTTTTGGGTTCATTTTTAAGCTTGAAAGATCCATGACTAAGACTTCCGGAGGTTTACCATCTCCAAATTTTTCCAAAAAGCATGACTCAAACTTTTCCCAAGATACTATGGTATGGGGTTGTTGGGAAAAGTACCAAGTGGACGCATTACCATCGAAAGTATAAGGGAACAACCTACAGACAACATCTTCATGTTCAACATTGCGGAGTCTGATGGCTAACATAAATTTTTGATATGATCTTCAACTATCTGTTTTGAATCGGGATCAAACTTGGGAAGCCATGTCTCTGGGTGCTTAGGTAAATGGTGTTGGGCTCCAGGTACAACTACAGCATCCTGGTCCAACCAGGGTCTAGCAGGGTTGTTCTGATTTTCCATTGGGGTAGTGGGTGTGGAAGGATGAGAAGGTGAATTGCCTTTGTCTGAAGAGGAATCTCCTCCAGAAGAGGAAGGAGATGAGGGAGGTGGTGAAGGAGGTATCACAGATCCTCCTGCAGCAGGATTTGTGTTTGGATCTGTAGGATTCACAGTGAGGCTTATATCACCTAACTGTTCTCTGATGTCAGAGAAGTCTAAAGGTTGACCCCATGGACGGTTTGGTTGCCTAAGACGAGCTAAGGCACTGTGTGTTTTAACAAGAGACTGATGGATAATCTCTTGTGTATCACCACCTGTAGGATTAGGGGTTGTTGGCTCAATTGTGATCTGTGGATCTTCGGTTGAAGTAGTTGCTTTTTGAGGGGTAATATTATCTTGTGAATGACTTCTAGTCACTATAGGTGATCGATTAGGGGGGGAGGATTCTTGCGACCGCCTCGTGCCATTAACTAAGTTCAGGCCCTCCTTCTAGTGCCATTTGTTGACGGGAAAAATTGTTCGTCTGTCAATTGAGAGAGTGGAATCGGTCTGGGGTTTTCTAAATAACCCAAGCCGTTTGGAATGAACCACCCCGACGGGTTTAACGGCTCCACTGGCTACTCTAAGATCCTAAGAAAACCAAAGAGAAAACTAATCTAAACTAACTAATCTAACTAAAACAAATAAAACTAACTAAACTAACTAAAACAAACTAACTAAAACTAAATACAAGAAACTAAACTAACTAACAATAAATAAAAACAAACTAATACACTAATATAATTAAAACAAAATACTAAATAAATTAAAACTAAATATAAACTACTCTAACTATTTTATATACAAACTACTAATTACTATTACACTAACTCTAATAATTAACTATCTAATTACTAATTGAATTACAACTTATTCACAAATATACATTATCTACAACTTGCAGATTTGAATAAAACCTGTAAAAATCATTTGATTTCTGCCCTAAGACAGCTAGAGATATTTTTTTGATTTTTATGATTTTATGAATAAGAAATAAAACTTATTGAAATTAAACGATCTAATATATTAATTCTACCTATAAATCTAACTAAACTAATATCTGAATTAAACTACTAATATGACAAACTGACCTAGAAACGCTCCTAATTTGCCTTGTGTGTGATGACTTCGAAGCTAGTCGGAGGAAGTAAACTCGCACCGGTTAGTCCATAAGCTTCTCATAAATGATAATCTGCGTTGCTCTTTGAGTTGTTTACAGGACAAACAAGACATAAAAAATCATAACAATTATATGATTTATAAATCTCTGCAATAAGGGAAAACTGTTATGCAAAACTTATATTTAATAATTCAACTCATGAAGAAGAGAAATCTGTGATTCACGAACTGAATTAAGCAATTGCTACGTTTTTTTAAATACTTAGAAGAAATCAGATATGGATTACAGTGATTAAATTATATCATTTGGAAATGATTAAGATATCTAAAGTAGTCATTAACCAGATACAAATTGATATACACAACATGAAACAAAATATTGATATAATGAGAAGCTAAAGCTGTAACAAAACACCAAATTCTGCCTTAGTCTGTATTAAAATTCCATATCCTTGTTCTCCCACGAATGAGGATATCCATTATTACAAAAATAATAAGTATATATAAGTCTCTCCACAGGGTAAAACCTCCCTGTGGATAATATCAATCTGTTTTACATAATCTGGGAAGATATTCCCAAAATCAACTAAACTAGGAAACTAAAATGCAAGTGAAATATTTCAAATATCCCCTAACTGCACATCAAATCCATTTCAATGTCGAATTCATCTGCAATAGACCAAAAATATCAAGTTAGAAAGATATTTTATTAGCAAAACAATAAAAATCTAATCTTACAAACTTAGCTACAGAATCATCTGATTCTGTAGCTAGTCTAAAATAGCATACAAGATCAAATAGAAATCAATCAAATCTCTTTAAAATAATCCAAACCAATTTTCTTTCAATAAACATTAAAACGAATCACTAATGATCCAAATGATTTTATCATTCAAATTAAACAAAATCAAAAGTGATTCAATCGGAAACAGGGGTAAAAATACTCTGTTTTTCTTTTACCATAAAATCGGGTCAAACAGTAACAAGACTGTTTCATATCCAAATGAAATCAATAATGAGTAATATCGTATGTGACATAATCTAATCCAACACAACCAATTTCCACTTGTCATAGCTATAATGAAGCAGCAACAGATTCAAATCGTTCAATCAAATGTAAAGATAAAAAGACTGTTTCGATTATGTTCAAATAAAATCACACTTAACAGCATCAACCCAACCAATTTCATGATGGATCCTTACACAATCAACAAATAGGATTGATAAATCATGATCGCAATCTTATTAGAATTAACAGAGGTTATAATTATCAGCTGGGCAAATAATCAAATCACGACTGAGTTTAATTATAGAAACAAATCGTGAACCTGGATATAGTCACTTTCGTTCTTCAAATCAAATTTAAACAACATATTCATTGCAATATGAATTGAACTGTTAACATGGTGGAGCAAAACAATGTGAATCAACCAGCTGGGTATAACTGTTATGAATCGAATCTATTCACGATTTGGGTGAATTTGCACAGAATCACATTGAATTGTATTTGAATTGGTCAAAAATCATATGGAACATAAAACCATAACAGTTAACCATTATCGTATACATCAAATTCGAATCGAAACTTGATTGTGTTCAAAATTGAAATACGAGAAACAACTTGTGTCTATAATAGATACAAATGATTTCCATTAGCAACAGAGCATCCAATTTAAGCTAAATGAAACCAATCAAATCCTCACCAAGATCCAATCAAATCGATGAAAAATCCAATCAAAGCTAAACTGGGAAAACGAATTTCATTAATCAAAACATAACTATGTCTAGAATGCATATAATATAACAGAGCTAACCAATGTCGTTAACATAACTATTCAAAGAATTCGAATTCRTTATATAAACAAGTGATAGAACATACSAGTGAGGTTACTCAAATTATGCCAACTTAGAATTCACGACCGTTGTAGCTGACTCCACATTTTTAAACAAGATAGAGCCTGTCRTCCTCTGTTTCTTATCAGTGGCTTGCAATTTATCCTTTTGACTGGTAATTCGTGCAACCTGGTCCTCCAAAGAGTGAATTCTTGACTGTATCATAGGCACATCATTATAATACCTCTCTAACCACGAGCTACATTGATCACAGGGTGGCACTGTAGGTTGAGGCAGGGCAGGAGAGGGTTTGGATGAATGACCAGGGTTTTCACAAGGCAACTTAATGCCTGGGTAGTTAGGGTCGTTTTGTAGGCAAGGGGGTAGGTTCGACACAAAGTCATATGAGGGTTTGACACACAAACCTTCTGAATAGGGATATTCACTAGCCAGGAAACGCTCCACTTCCGAGTCGGAGTCTTCACTTAACACGATAGGGCTAGGATTGACAGGAGGTTTTTGCTTGTTCCTCGCCATCTGAGAAATTAAACGGGCATTCTTTTTGCCTTTGGAATTTGCAGTGGGTTTGTCTTTAGGCTTCTTTCCCACAGGCTTAACAGTCTCGACATCCTTGGTGACAGAGTGGGGTAGGTCGATAGGTGAGTCAGGTAAGGGTTTAGGTAACAGAATGCTATAGGGTACCGAGGGTACAGTCTTGTCTTCACTCACCATAGGTTTGTCAACCTGTGGAGGATTCGAATCCACAAAATCACTCTGAGTAATAAAATCGCTCCAATAGTCTCCATGTAACCCCAAATGATAGACAACAATCATTTTAACCAGCCCATAATGAAAAAGGCTGCTATCAGCCTAGTTCCTTTTATATTTCTTAGACATTTTAAATAGGATTCTATGCAAGTAATAGGGCATATTGAGCTGATAACCCATAAAAACCATAAGAAAACGAAGGTGGTGTAAGAAAACAAACCCGTACCGACCCTCGCAGGTGATAAATTGTTTGATAATCATCAATAAATCATGCCAACACTGTTTCAGCATGGTCACGGGCAAACCTTTATCACAGGAGCTAACCTTACGCGACTGGAAGAGAAGTGTCCAAGGGACCTCTTCTACTTTGCAATTCTTGGACCATCATTGTCCAATGGCAGGCAAACCCATAGCAAGACTAATAAATTGCTCGTCAATTTTCAATTGAACATCGTCGACCTTGTCTCGACATCCATCAAAGGTCATGGTGAATTGTCTAGCAACGCAGAGGTTAAAACCATCAAATTTTTGTATGAACAGGAGCCACCCATTGTCCTCAAGGTCACTGCGGGCACTGTCGAACATCAACAGAGCGTGGCTACCATTGGGTTCAGCCCTCACGATTGGAGCCATGGTGTGAGCACATGGTAAGGGTTTGGTTCACATTCACCAACACACAGGAGCAGTGTCATTTGGGCTAACAGCTACGAATGATCAAAGGGGAAGCATTAATGTGCGCATGCGAGGGTGGTGGAATTATTCACCGCCATGCATAATAGTACTGGCAAAGTACAACCACCAATTAATCCTCTGTTCAATCAATCATAACATAGTTCAAAACCATACTAATCGGCCAACCAAAAAATCAAACGATGATTGATATGCCAATGCGCCATTAACCATAATCTTTCAAACCATGAATATTCAATGTGAAATCAATCCCAAAAGTTAAACATGCGCCATTGCATAAATGTGTAATCAAACGTTTTAAAACCTTGTGACCATCAATATTTATAAAATTGACAAACCAAGAGCTATAACAATAAGGATCACATCATATAAAAACAAAATAAACCATGACCCCTATGCAATTCATAGAATCAAGTATAAACCCATATGCTCAATGCCTCATAAGTTTAATAAAGTAAAGTTGTGCAATCAAAGTAAGAATAGGCAAATATGCATAGTTCAAAAATCCTTTTAGCCACTTAATAATAAACCAAAGGTAAGTGCTATTCAAAATATCAATGCAAAGATCATGACAGTTCAAATAACGATGGATAATTTTTCACGCTTATAGTCGTGAAAACTAAATGGAGACCAATTTGCAAGTGTCGCAAGACATGAAAATATTGTCTATTTGAAAAATGCGACGACAATTTGAAGTTCAGAAGACATAGGTGTAGGCAGCTTATAGGGCAATGGAAAAAATTGAATTGGTTGCCAACAATATCCCGATGACTCCTCCGGGACTCCTCTTTTGCTCGCTGGGACTTAAACCCTGCGCAACTTTCTGAGATCTAATGACTGACAGGATTTCACTGTCTTCCCCTGCGAACCATGACCGTCGATTCCTCCTCCTTGAGGATCTCTTGAGAAGGCTAACATTTCTTTCTCAGAACTTGTCCTCTGACACCTAGACTCGCATCTCCTGCTCAAACCTCCCTCGACAAAAAATCCTGTGCTCTCTTTTAATGATATCACAAAGGTGTTGTACCTCATGAGATTTTCCACTCTGATTCTTCAGAGGAATTTGCACACACTCCTTGTGCTCAACATTCAACAACTTCCGAAGTGTTGGATCTTTCTGACTCTGCGCACTTCCTGCAGCAACAGTCTTTGACTTCCTTTTGCTCAGATTCACAAATGAGACTTCTTCTTCTTCAGCCTGCGCACTCCTTGCACAGCCTCAACAACCCAACTCCACTCCTGGGTGAATGAGAACAAAGGTTGAACTACTGAGCCTTCATCAACGCACTCCTTGCAGATGAATTCATCTACACACCTTGCAGGAATCTCTTGGCTCAGATAGAGAAACAATTGAAACTGATTCTATCTCCCCTTCAGACTTCAGTTGAAACATGAAATCACATACATAGCATATAAAAGAAAATGTATGACAAGAAGAAAACATTCCTGAGCATAACATCAATACACAGAGAAAACAACACAAACCATGAATTTGAATCAAAGCTTCCTTCTATTAATTCAAATGCCTGTACATGGGTGTTCTTCATACAATATTCTTTTCTTGCTCTTCTCTTCTCCTGAATGCTCCTTCTATTCTTCACTATCCTCGTTTTTTACAATGGTACAATGAGGGTGTCTATATCCATTTTCTCTCTCAGACTCTAAACTATCAAATCTAAACTTAAAATCCTATCTACCAGCATTAAATCTATTAAATGTTGCCTATCTACCAAAGGACGAGAGCTTAAAGGCTCAAGGTCCAATACAATATATAGATGTGCCTTCATAAATGGATCATTAAAGACTTGCGCTACAATCCTAAAGAACTTCGAAAAATTGGGTTTGTTTCTCCAGCTGATCTCCGCTTGATGTGCTAGCTCGCTTGATGAGTTGGTGATGCTCTTGCATCAATTGACAGGGCAACAACGATCAACCCTAATAGACATTTGTTAACTCGCATGCAAAGGAGAATTTGGCAGCTCTTATGGATATAGATCTCCAGTCTGATGTGCATGATGATCAAAATAAAATTGGAAATGGGTATGTTGTTGAATCAAGTATTAGTTCTCAGAAACCTATCAAAGTGGAGGAACCTGACATGCCTGTAACAGTGTTTCCTTTGAAACACGACGGTTCAAAGTTTGCTTAAAAACACTATAGTCGAGGAAAGGAGAATTTGGTAGATATTATGGATGTAGATCCCCAATATGATGTTCATGATGATCAAAGGAAAATGGGCAATGGGGATGTTATTGAATCAAGTATTATTTCTCAAAAACCTGTTAAAGCAAAGCAACCTGACATGCCTATAACAGTGCCACCTGTGAAACATGATGGTTCAAGGTTTTCTTCAGAACACTATAGTCAGGAAAAGGAGAATTTAGTGGGTCTTATGGATGTAGATCTGAAGTATGTTGTGCATTATTCTCAAAGGAAAATGGGAAATGGGGATGGTATAATACTGCACGTCTCAAAATTTACTAGTTAGACAGAAGAGAATATCGATGAAATTATGAATACAAATTTGAAGTCTCATGTACAAGACAATCCAATGAAAGTGATAAGTCTGGATGACTTAAAAGTTTGTACTAAGGACACTGGAGAATTAGATTTACCTCTCTGGAACAGAAGAATTAAAGAAAAATGACAAGTCCATAACAATATATCCAAAGAAGCATCATGGTTTGAGTTCAGCCTCATAATATTTTAAAAGGCCAAAAGACAAGATGGGGGATATCATAAATGCAAATTTGAAGTCTCATATTCATAACAATCAAAAGAAAATGCATGGCCATAGTCATGCAGTCTTATATGATAAGATGGTTGAAGAATCTAGTCTTAGTCCTTAGCAAGATGTCAAATCAAAGAAACATGTCATACCTATACCAATGCTTCCCGGGAAACATGATGGTTCAAAGTTTTCTTGAAAACACAATATTCATGAAAAGGAGAAATTGGGAAGTCTTATGGATGTAAATATCAAATCTGATGCACAGAATAATCAAAATAAAATGGGAAATGAGGATGGTATAATAGTACATTCCTCATAACGTACCAGTCAGGTAGAAAAGAAGACATGCAATATTATCTACTTAGATTCAAAGTCTGATGTAGAAGCCAATCAAAAGGAATTCGTTGTTCAAGTTGATGTTATATGATATGCCAAGGATACTAAAGAATTGGATTTCACCTCTCAGAAACCTAAAGAATTAAAGCACTATGACATGTTCATGACTCTTTCTCCCGAGAAGCATTATTGTTTGAAGTTGGCCACAGGAGCTTTTAACCAGGAAGAAGAGAAGATGGGGGATATTATCGATACTAAAAGTAGAATAGGTTGCAGAAAATGAGAAATAGTGGAGGAAATACATAGAGGAAGGTACCACATCATTGACTAAACGAGAAAATGATATTGATGTTATGCTAGAATATTAAATAAACAAGCAATGAATGTGAGAAAACACAAACTAAAATTCCATGAAGCTATGTTGAAGCTAGGGGAAGAAATATTTGTATGTTTTGAGGAGGTGCTCCCACATCTAGCTAAGGCTCTTGAAATTAAATAACAAGAAAGTAGAGTAGTAACCAAGGTAACAACAACCTTGTGATAGATCATATAAAACAATAAAAGGTTGTTGGAGTCCACAACAGATGTAGAGACAAGAAGAGAATAGGAGAAAAAGGAAGATCTAGCATGATTGGAAAACATTGAGGTAGAAGTTCATAGGAAAGACAAGATTTGATCATTGAGCTTCTAATTATGGAATCTTGATAAAAAATAAATAATTTAGAGTAGTTATGCTTGAAGTGCCTAAGTTTATGGATGGAATTCTGAAAGCATAGAGACAATCTTGTAGAACCAGAGAAAAATATTCAATAGGAAAAAGAGAAACTTTAGATACATCACAACAAGGTGTATACTGAGGCCATCATGTTAGATGTTACAAATTAAAATATGGAAGAGGCATAGTGGATAATGGTAAGGCAGGATGCAATTGAGGATGATCAGAAAAGGATAAGGAATTTGGCCAAGGATCTCATGGGGAAGGTGTAATCATAGGTGTAATCATTGAGATTTTGGTCAAATATCAATCCACTAATTATGGCGTTCCTCTCCAAATACCTCCCTATTTAATTCCAAATGTGATGAGAGTGCTCCATCATAGATACAATTAAAGACCTTCTATAAAATTTCTTTTTGATGATGAGCAGGCTGCAATATTTTCATATAGACTACTGAAAAATGTGCCTTCATTTATGCATTTTAAAGAAAAGATAGGCTATAACAAAGATTAATTTTCTATTGGTTTAGTGTTGTCATTAAAGAGCTCGGTTGAATCCCATTGGGCCTCCAAATTATGGTGTTGCTGCTATAGGAAATGTCTCACAGTTATGTTGGAGATCTGTTGTAATAACAATGCTCAGTTGCTAGTTAAATATATCCTCTATGTAGCCTTCAAATTAGGATTCAACAACTAATAATGGTTAGGATATCATCACTACATATCCTAAACTCATATTAATTGATTAATTCACCTTAATTGCTTGTGCGGATTGGAGAGAAACCATGCCAAAATTCAAAGTGAAAAAGTAATCATTCTTGTCAGGAAACAATAAATGTGCTATTACATCACCAAAAATGCCCCTTAGGGCCATTAGAAAATGATAGACATATCATAACTATAAAGGAAACCATTACATATTTGGACACATGAGCAATCCTCATCAACTATGAAAATATTATAAACCCCATACAAACTCAAAAAACGAGGAATCACAATGAAGTCAACAAAAACAAAGCATAAAGGGACAATAGGAAAAACCTACAAAAAGTGGAATGCATGAGTTTGATGAATGTACTCCATATTTTCCCAAATGGATGTTGATCACTCCAGCTTCCAATGAAACCCCTTCTTTGGTGAGTGATCGTAAATGTTGTTGAGTTGTCTAAAGATGCGAGAAAAAAAGATCAACTAAAAGTTAGTCCTGATATCCAATATTTGATCCATTACTATCCAAAGACCCACATTCTTGATAATGAACTTGCGATTTAAATATGCAGTGAGATTGGAATCACCATAGACTTGTAAACCATTTACCCTCTTCTCAATATTCCAAGGAGAATTGTTAGGGATGTTAATTCTACCTAGTGATTAGACCCTACACCCAATCATAGTGAACAAAAATTAGAATGAGATGAATTAAAATAGAGACAACCACGAGCTCCACACTTCCTAGGATTTTCCTCGGGAGATCCATTGAAGAAACCCCATGGTTGTTTTTCATCTATCACGAGTAGACCAATTTGGCATTGAGTTTGATCCTTATCTATATCTTTGTAATCTTCGTAACATAATTTTATCATGTAGAAACATGTTCTAGAGTAAAGGAAGAGTTTTAACAAATGATTTCAGTTTATGAGTGCATAATGGCCCATCGTCTTGCAATGGTGAAAACCTTCTAATCACTAACATCCTTATCCTCACACCATGCTTTCAAAGCATTGGTTAGAGAATACCCTTCCCATTTTCTCGTGTCATTCATTAGACTCAAAGAAGCTACCCAAACTTCCTTGGTAAAGTGACATCCTACAAACAGGTGATAAACAAATTCCTCATGTTGTCTATATAGTGTACAAATTACAGGCTCTTGTTCGGCCCTTTTTTGCAAGAAATCCCAAGTAGGCACCCTATTTGAAAGAGATATTCCAAAGAAAATATTGTTGTTTAGTGCACCTTTCATATTCCAAATTGGATGCCACTACCTTTCTTTTTCAAGTCATATATCCACTGCAAATAATGAAACATATTTGAGCCTTGTTGTATAATCGCCTTAGGATGGATTCTTGGACCATGAGAGTTTTTCCTCTACATTATTTAGTTTTACAACATGCTCATCTCTTGAAATGTGGACAGTTAGTAAATTATTATGACAAAAATAATTAGTGGAAAATTGAATTACAAAAAACTCCTTTATTTTTTAGGATAAGTGGGACACTTCATACCTAAGGTGTCAAAATCTCTCAATCATCTCATTGTTCTTTTATATTATGGGGACATAGTTACACAAAAGGAGGCTCATAGTTAGCATGCAAGAGATGATAAAATACATAACTAAATGCTTTGTAAGGGTTGGAATTTGTGCAGCCTATAGTCCAAGCTTCACTAAATGCCAATGGGCCTTTTGTATTTTCTAAAGATCCAAGAGTCTAGCTAATAGATTCACCCTACCTATTGTAGAATTTTCTTTTTTATATCCTTATTTATCTCTTTGTTTTTTACAACTCTTATTCTTCTAACCCATTTTATTTTTTTATCTTATCTATTTTGTGTTGACAATCATTGAGAAGAAAGTAGGGGTACCATGTTCTCATTATGTTTCTTGGATAGATAATATTCCATTTTTTGTGTCACACTCTAAGAAGTTATCTTGTCCAATAATCAGAACATCCATCTTTTCATCACATGCCACTATTGCATATTCTCTAGCAAATGTCTCCAACTACTGTAAAATTCCCTCAAATTGTTTTTGGGTGAGTCATAGGGCAAGTGTCAAATCATCAATAAAATGAACATTAAGAAGTCGTTCACCACCAATAAGTAACATGGATTTGTCCTTGTGCTTGAGAGGCTTCAAGGAGGTATCTAATGTGTATACTGCAATAACATAGATATACTAGAGAAACAAAGGGAACCCTCACCAAATAAATTTTTGGAGTGGAATTACATGGTGGATACCATTAACTCAAACTACATTTGATACATTTGAAGGCTTCTCAAACACTAGTAAAAAATACTTCAAATCCTAGCCATGAAGCATCTCAAGAATGAAATCTCGTTTAGTTCTACAATAAGCTTTGTTGAACTCTATCTCGTGGAAGAGAAAAGTATGCCTAATTTCCCTTGCCCATTTATTACATTCCCAAATGTATAATGAGAAAGTCTACCATGAAACGAACCTTTATGAACCTCATTTGTTCAAGATAAACATGAATATGTAGAAACATTCAAAGGAATGAAGGCATCGTCTTTGTTATGAATCAGAAACACAAATATATATAGAAACGACACATAATGCATTAGATGGATCAGCATATGGTCTATTGCATTCTATCCATAATCACATCTCAGATTTGAAATTGATGCACCAATGTAATGACTCACATTCAATTTGCAATTGAAGTATTGTTGGGAGTTGTATTTGTGACTAATCCAAAAACTCAACCTATCGATTTTTCTGGTTTTTTCAAGATTCTCGGGTTGCTAATACTTCAAATTTTTCTAGGTTGTAGCATAACCATCCACCCACGGACCAATAACACTAGATCCCAGTCCATTCTCATGACTAATTCGACCCTTGTCCTAACTTTAAATAAGAAGTGTGCATGAAATATTCACATGCATTGATCAAGATTGATGCTACACATAAAATAAATGATGCATACGCCATGCACAACAATAACCAACAATCATGCATACTCTAAATATTGAATTGAACGATAAATAAATACAAAGTGGACTAAATCATACATAGATAAATAATAGTATAACAGAGAGAAATTATCTTTAATAAAAAAAAACCTCTGACTGGATGCAGACCAAGGACGTTCCACCCAATTGTAGACACTATTGTTCCAAGTCTCAACAACAATGTCACTCACAAGCTAGGGCTATGAATCCACAAGGAAAATTCTAGAGTGTTACTCAGCTTCCCAAGCCAGACAACACTCAAGCTCTCACAGGCTTCCCAAAACCCACAAAAATTCAAGTACACCAACTCTCTTCTACCCAACTTGCATAACCCAAGAGAATGGACTCTCTCCCTTCTCTTCCATGCAGTCCCTCAGGATGGCCTTCTCCTTCCAGGGCTCCAGTGTAGCTGGTACAGAATCTCCATGCTGGGACTCTCAGGATTCACAACTGTCAAAAAATTTGGACACATGCCAAATCATATCAGACATGCATGCCTCGATTCATGGCTAGATTACACTAGAAATATCTACATCCAAAAATACCATGTCTGCACTTCAACAATTCACATTTCTTTCCCAAGATAAGAAATGAAGGTGGAAATATGAGTGGGTGAAATAATGAATGGAGTGGAATCTCCACGAGACCGGTGAACAACGATAAAGTGAGTAAACAAGTGAATGGGTGAGTGAGTGAGTGAAAAATGAGTAAAGCAACCAACAAAAGAACAAGAACAATAATGAGAGTGAGAGAGAGAACCCCCCCAACATGCTAGGAATGGGTTTAAGTAATTCTTGGGAATCAAGAACGTCATGGCCTTCCACCAATAAGATCTTGTATCTAATTCCCCCCATTAAAAAAAATGGGTAATTAAAAAAATGAAATAAACACTTAGCCCCTCAATCCCCCTCTCTTGTAGAATCATAGCCCCCTATAACTATAGTCCTTGTCCGTCTAGCATCCAACGATGTATTTATTATTAATAATGATCAAAACATTAAATTTCTTAGGGAAACTATCCTCTTTTAATTGTTTGGGCACTCTGGCGTCTCAACAATTAACAAATACATTATTTAATATGGGGCTTAAAACCCGGGGTGTTACATCCCCTCCCCCTTATTTTGGAACTATCCTTCATGCATATACAAAACAAATTTCAACATCTCAAAATTTATTCAAAATGTTGTGGGTATTTCTCTCGCATGGCATCTTCATGCTCCCAAGTAGCATCTTCGGGACTGTAGCAGGTCCTCTAGAGTTTTACCAGCTCTATAACACAATTCCGAAGAATTTTGACCTTTCTGTCCAATACTCGCACTAGATAGACCTGAAAGTCTCCCTCTATCTCTACCTGAATCATATGCCAATCAATAAAATGGTTAAGATCATGTATATATATTTTTAGAAAAGAGACATGAAATACATTATGCACATTCATGGAAGTCGAAAATGCAAGCATGCATGCAACTGGATATATTATGTCCAATATCTCAAATGGACCATAGAATCTAGCTGCCACCTTTGTACAACTACCCAACTTCAAAGAGCTCTTCTTAGGATTTACTTTCAAAAGAAAATGTTCCCCCACTTTAAATTCTCTTGCTATCCTATTATTATATGCATAAAGTTGTTGTCTATCCTGATCTTCCTTTAATTTTTTCTTAGTCTTAACCATTTGGTCTTCCATTTCCTTAAGAAAATCTGGCCCAAGTACCACTCTATCTACTGGGTTGTCCCAACTCACTAGAGTATTGCATTTCCTACCATACAAAGCTTCAAATGGGCTCATTTTCAATGAATCTTAATACCCATTATTATAGGAAAATTTAACCAAGTGCAAGTAATCTTCCCACTTAGATGGATTATCCATCACATACATTCTCAACATGTCTTCAATTACTCAGTCGACTCTCTCTATCTGTCCATCTGACTGTGGATGGTAAGATGTGATAAAGTTTAGATTTGTACCAAATCCTTTAAATAATCCCTTCCATAAATTTGAAGTAAATGTTTTGTCTCTGTCCGAGACAATTGTCCTAGGTATCCCATGCAACCTAGAAATCTCCCTCATGTAAGTTTCTTCAATATTAGTTGGTGTATGAGTTGTTTTCAAAGGAGAAACAATGAGCAGCCTTTGTCAATTTATCAACCACTATCATGATTGAATCATGTTGTCTTTTTGTCCTGGAAAATTTAGTTATAAATCCAATGGTTATCACTTCCCATTTATTCTCTGGAATTGGTAGTGGTTGTAGCAAACCCACTGGGTGCCTATGCTCATCCTTCAGTTTCTGACATTCCATACATCTGGTGATGTAATCAACAACATCCTTTTTCATTCATGGAAAAAAAAATTGGATTCTTACTACTATAATTGTTTTCTGGTATCTGGGATGTCCATCATATAGAACATTATGCATTTATTTTAGTAACATATTTCTAATTTCTATGGAAATAGGAACATAAATTCTATTTTTATGCATAAGTACTCCATATTCATTCATTTCATACTCTTTCATTTTTTGTTGTACATATCCTTGTTGTAATATTTCCTTTACCTGTAGGTAATGTTGATATGTAACAATAGCATCTAAAATTTGTCATTTCAAGTCTGACTGATGCATACTAAAAGTTGTAGCATGCATGAGATGCACTCTTCTACTAAGTGCATCAACAACTTTATTTTCTTTTCCTTTCATATGCTTGATATCAAATTCATATTCACTTAAAAATTCCAACCATCTTGTTTGCCTAGCATTCAGAGTTGGTTGTTGAAAACGATACTTTAGACCATTGTGGTCTATTCTCAATTAAAATATCTTTCCCATGAGATAATTCCCCCACATCTTCAATGCATGAATAATGGAAGCAAGCTCCAAGTCATGTGTGGCATAGTTCCTCTCATGTTCCTTAAGCTTTATGGACTCATAACCAATGACATGTCCATTTTGAGTGAGGACTCCACCAATCCCTTCCTTGCATGCATCTATACATACCACACAACTTTCATTTGGGTCATCAATCTTTAAAATAGGAACACTAGTAAGTAATTCATTCAACAAATTAAAGTTCTCTTCACACTCAGATGTCCATTCGAATATAATTCTCTTATTTTTCAAAGAAGTAATGGGATGAGAAATATTAGAGAATCGTTCTATAAGAATTTTGTAGTACCCAACTAATCCCATAAAATATATGACTTCCGAAACATTATTGGGTGTTGACCATCCTCTAATGGCTTCAATATTCTCTCGATCTATTGTTATAGCTTGTTTTGAAATAATGTGCCCCAAGTAATGGATCTGTTCCTGGTAAAAAGAAAACGTCCTCAGCTTGAAATATAATTAATGTTCCCTCAACACTTGCAATACCAATCTTAGGTGATGTTCATGCTCTTCCTCTGACTTACAATAGACAACTATGTCATCCAAGAGTACTATGACAAACTTATCTAGGCAATTTTTGAATATGTCATTCATTAAGCACATAAAGATAGCTAGTCCATTGGAAAATCCAAATGGACCCACTACAAATTCATAATTCCCATACCTGATTCTAAAGGTTATCTTATGGATGTCTTCTTCCTTGATTCTTACCGGGTGGTATCCTGATCTCAAATCTATCTTTGAAAATATCTTTTCTCCTATTAGCTAATCAAAAAGGTCATCAATTCTGGGTAGAGGGTAGTTGTTCTTCATAGTGGACTTATTCAGTTGTTGAAAGTCAATACACACCCTCAAGGTCCCATCTTTATTTTTTACAAAGAGTATTGGTTCTCCCCAAGGTGAAACACTTGGGCGTATGTACCCTTTCTTCAACAATTCCTCCAACTACATTTGTAATTATTTTAACTATGGTGTACTCATTCGATAAGGCATTTTTGAGACCGGGGAAACTCCTAGCACTAAATCAATAGAGAAATCTATCTCTCTTTTTGGTAGAAACCCTGGTATTTCTTGGAATACATACTCAAATTCTTGTAGTATCGAGAAATCTTCAAGGGTGGGCCCCTTCGTCTTTTTTGGATCCTCCACATGGGCTACATAAAATTGAAATCCTTTTCTGAAACATCTCTTCAACTGTAAGGATGAAATATCCCTTATAGAGATGGGTCTATGTGTTTGTTGATGCAATTTCCTGAAAATATGAAGATGAAGGGTCTTGTTTTTCTCTCTCCTTCATTGTCCCAGATTGGCTCCAAGTTGTTTTCCAAGAATGGCTACACGATCCCAAAATTTTGCATCTGATACAACAATTTTAGTCCAATTCTTCAGTTTCCCCATGGTACTCTTAGCTCAATGAGGAGCTTCAATACAAAGGTCATTTGTATTTAAGTAAACAATAAAAACTTGAATCCATGTTACCTTCTGAGCTTCATGCTACACCCATAGCTAGGCACTTTGAGTTTACCAAAACCTATGACCGGGTCAAACATTCTCTATTTTGGGATGGTATGAAACAGGGTGTTCGTAATTATGTGGTTGAATGTGATATGTTTCAATGCAACAAGGGAGAAACAATCAAATCTTCGGGCACACTCCAATTGATTTCGATTACACCTACTATTTGGCGGGATATCTCTATGGATTTTATTGTCAACTTACCGAAATCGGGCAATAAATCAGTCATTATGGTGAGAGTTGATTTTCTTTCTAGGTATGCTCATTTCTTTTCTCTTAAACACCCATTTACAACATCCATTGTGGCTCAACGTTTCATGGATCAGGTCTTCAAGCTTCATGGCATGCCACATTCTATTGTTTCTAATCGCAACCCAACTTTCACCAGCAATTTTTGGCAAGAAATGTTCAAGATAAAAGGCACCCAATTGCATCTCATCACATATTATCATCCCCACACTGATGGCTAAACTGAAGTTTTCAACAAATGTTTGGAAACATATTTGCGGTGGTTTGCATCGGAAAGGCACCATCAGTGGGCTCAATGGTTACCACTAGTTGAATGATGGTACAACACTTTGTACCATACAACTACCCACATGACTCCTTTTGAAGTGGTATATGGAAAAAATCCACCTTCATTTCTCTCATATTTTCCAGGTGTCTCGAAGGTCCAGGTAGTTGACCAAACGCTTATGGTTAGAGAGGTTATTCTCAATACCCACAAAGAGAATTTGGTCATGGCCCAGAATTGCATGAAGCAATAAGAAGATCAAGGTCGCTCTGAACGTCAATTTGCAGATGGGGATCAGGTGTTTCTTTGACTTCAATCTTACAAGAAAAATTCCCTCAAGGTTGACCAGTGTGAGAAAATGACGCCCAGATTTTATGGTTCTCAAGAGTGTGGGACAAGTGGCCTATCAGTTAGCTTCTCCTAGTCATTCTAAGCTCCATCCTATTTTTCATGTTTCATGCTTAAAGAAGGTGATTGGAACCAAATGCCAAAACCAAACCACCCTTCTTGAGTTGGAATAAGAAGGCTCCATTTGGCTACATCCACAAGAAATTTTGGACCAGCATGAGCGTCATCTGTGTTAGTGAACCATCAAGGAAGTTTTAGTTTACTGGAAGGATACAAATCCAACATATTCCACTTGGGAACCAACTACCATTCTGCAGCAATTTCCCCATCTCAAGCCTTGAGGACAAGGTTATTTTTAAGGGGGAGGGCATGTTAGGTAACTAACCCCTCACATAGGTAGAATGATATATTTCCATGTAATAAAGGTCAATATTAATAAGGCCTAGAAATAAGGAAGAATAATTCCAATGTAAGAAGACCTAATAGAAACTTCTGCTTCTAGAAGGATCTTCCTCTAGATGGTTCTTTTGATATACATATTTAGTATAAATAGCAGCTGAGGGTATGAAAACTTTAGTCTTGGATATTATTTTAATAGAGCTCTACTACGTTGGAGGTTTCCCCCTCGAAGAGGCAAGTGAACATTGTTCTCAGTAATGAAAGTGTTATTTTCGATGTTCTTTTGGTATCGTTTTGGTATTATTGTGGTGTTGTTTTGATTATATTGGTTTTCATATGCCATTTATAGCTATTTGTTTTTGTTATGCATACTTTTTATATCTGGAATATTACAATGATTTTTCCTATCTATAGTATCCTCGGTCCAACAAACAGGTCAAGGTTGTCAACAAAGTCCTCAAAACCATGCTACAACATACTGTCAACAAACATAAGACCAACTGAAATCATATGTTGTTTCCAACATTATGGGATTATCGCACATCAATCAAAACTGCCACCGATTTTACATCGTTCCATATTGTTCATGGGATTGAAGCCACCCTCCCCATCGAGTGCACAATTCCCACTTTACACACCACCATCGAGCTATTATCTGACACTTCTCCAATGGAGAAGTGCTTGATGACCTTAGAGTCATTGGATGAATATCGTCAATCTTCATTACAGAATAACGAGGTAGCTAAAAAATGGTCCAAAGCCACCTTTAACTGCCATTTCAACCTTCGTCCATTTAAATAAGGAGATTGCATCCTAGCCTATGATCTCACCCAATATATTCTTGGTCATGGAAAATTCGAATCATTATGGCATGTATCCTACATTGTCCAACACTTCCTTACCAAAGGCGCATACATCATGGCCTCCCTAGAAGGCTATCCTCTCAAAGACCTCGTCAACGAGTTGTACCTAAAGAAGTTTTACGCCTGAGCGTAGCCATTCTACACTAGGATCTTTATTTGTACACATTTGTAGAGTTTTTAGTCTTCTTTTTTTGCCTCCACTCCTCCTATATGATCTACCATCCATGTTATTGACAGATGGATCCTCCATCAACCTACCACATCGGTTACACTGACGGTGCTAGCCGCTAGACATAGAATCTAACTTCGGCCTTGGGCCCTCTATACCCCCTCACATGAACTACTCCACTCTAATGACATATATTTGGGCTCACCCACCAACAACCAAGAATAATATGTCAGTGTCATTGGTCTCCTTGCCAAGGACAGTCACTACCATGTTCGTCACCTTAATGTTTTATTAGATTCCTAGCTAGTTGTCATGCAACTCAACAATGTATATGGTGTTTGCGAACCTTGCCTCGTTCAAAATTACATGAAAGTTATACTCTTATCTTGAAACTCTGATTCAATTACATTTATACATATTCCATGACCATTTAATCAAATAGTAGATAATATGGATAACCTAATGTTAGATTGGCATTTATCACATCAAGTCATCATTACATATACATACATCATACATAGGTCACAAAATATAGATTAGACATCATAAACCATAAAAAACATAAACAAATTTAGACATAAAAAAGAGCCAAAAGATATCTATCCATAATATATATATACATATCCTCCGACGTGTCATAAATGTTTACAAAGTAAAAAATATACATCGCCCATAGGCCAATGAGTCCCCTCACCCCTATAGGTACAAAATGAGTACCCCCTACCCTATACAAAATGGGTTGGAAATCCTATACATATACAAAACATGGCACTCATGGTGCCCCAGAGCTCCCTCATAGGTCCTCTGCTAGCTAGATGTTCCCTACCAGTTGGGGGTCCTCTAGGTCTAGGGGGAAGTCGACTAGTCATTTTTGCCCCTGCTACAACTTTCCGATGGATCAAGGTTTGCCACTTTGCCGACACACCCAAGCACTACTCCAGGACCCTCTCATCCTGGATGTGGGCCTACATGCCCGCCAACACACCCTCAAGAACCTCCTCGAATTGATGATGAAGGTCATGCATCCCCCCTCCAGCCTCTACCCACAACTCATGCGATGGTCCAACACATGCATCATCAAATATTATCCTCTGGCCTACCCTCGACTCATGTGATATCCCAACACCAACATCATCTCTCCTTCATCGCTCTCCTACCCGCGATGGTCACACTGGCCCATGGCGAGCTGACTCCTCGATCACCTCCGCCTGACGGCCTTGAGGCCCCACATATGAAAACACAAAAAAAAGGGTAGATTCAACATACATATATACATAATCATATGATGCACTATAAAAATCACAAAACATAAATGCACAAACATACCTATCTGGTCCCAGACCTCCCACGGAGGAAGCACCATGTCTGGATCATGTTGGTAGTCCATCCCACTGTATGGATACTGCAATATCACATATGGTATGTGACGCCACACACATGCCATAGTGGCCGTAAATTAGTGGCCACCCTCTCCCCCGATGATGCACCAAACTCTCGGCCCACTGCATTAATCGCAGATCCTGCAACCCTGCAAGAACCAACAAAATCCTTGGGCACAATAGGGGCACCCTCTCCATCAACCATGCAACCAGGATGGAACCAAATACAGCATCGGTCCCCAAGAAAAAAATTCCCCATCTAGGATCCTCTCTATAATCCTCAACTGACCTCTTGTGATCCACTGAGTAGCCAAGGATCCATAGATCCTCACAACCATGGCCATTATGCACTGAAGAAAGAGCTCATTCATCACCTCAATACATACAACTGAACTTGAAATCAAGTTCAGCCTCGAATAGTAGCTTCATTCCATATCTATTAGTCTCACATCCCTTGACAGCTAGGGGTCAGTAGGCAGGGCCATTCCTCGGAAGGGGAGCCCCGTCAAAAAGTATACATCCTCAATAGTTGAGAGTGTCAATTGTTTTCCCCTCACAATGAAGCACTGCATATCAACACTCCACATGGATATCAGATACTGAAGTAGGAACTCCTACAACTGTATCAAGGGACACTTGAAGAACTTGAGCAACCCGTAGGCTGCCAAGTGTCTCCGAACACCTGGCTTCTCTCTCACTGCCTCTCGAAGGTGCTCCCGATCTCGCTTCCTCCAGTGGAGTAGCATAATGACTCTCATATCAAAAGTTGATCACCTACATCCACACAAAAGCACTTGGTCAACCATCATCATTCATCAACAACATCAAAAACTTGAAAATTTCAACCACCCTTAGCTTCGCCTCCAGTGCGCAATGTTCACCCCCATAGGTGTGCACATATGTGTGCATGTTCTTTGCAGAGTTGTGCATTAATGTATAGCTATCGAAGAAACAACTACACGTCAATTCACAACTGTCATGCCAATAGGTGCGCACCCATGCACAATTGTTCTCTACACATTTGTGCACTGATGCATAGTTGTCTTAGAAATAGTTGCCCACATTGCGCAACTATAATGTTAACAAGCGTGAATCTTAAGCGCACCTATTTCTCCCTCCCACATGCCCCTATATGCAATTGTGTCATGAAAAACTGCACATTATGCGTGGGATATGGAATTATACTTGCACATCTGAGCACGAGTATCCTTCCTTCTCCTGCGCATTAGTGGGCCCACCCCTAAACCTACCCTTGTACGAACATTCGTATGACCTCTAAAAAAAAAAATAGGAAATTAATACTATGCAGGAGGATGGGACCACTAACCTAACTCTCGCACCTCCCGGATCGATCGAATCGAGCTCTCGTAATCTCCAAAGCTCCTCCAAATTCTCTTGTCAACTCACTATAGTGGTGTGTACAAATGAGGTGGCATTATGGGCCCACTAGCCATATATAGTCCCTTTTTCCAAACTTATACACTTAGTTATAGGAGCCCAAACCCTCTATTTCCCAATTCATCTTCATCCATGGGATTAGATTCCCACCATCTACACAGTCACATTCCACGAGTCACCATCTGAACTTGGCCCCGAGGGAGCACTTTTATCATGTCACGTCTAGGTACACATGCTCATGTTCAAAATTATCAAATAGTTGTTATGTGCTCTTTATCATCATACATTGTTCACGTCAGGTATTCAATTTTTCATGTGTGCAAGTACATGGTCATCACAAAAAACACAACCCCTTCAGGTATATCTTCTACACTAGCATTTAAACATTCCCTTTGAATATCAAATGTATCTCTTAGTCACACCCTCTGACATTTACCTTTAGGGTCCTTACATCTGGCTCTGTAGTATCGTCACCTCTATGACACTTTGGTATTGTCACCCGATAGTATTCTCCCCCACATGAGTTGTCCCATTCATAGTTCCCCTTGACAATTTGACACTCATGCTACTTTCAACCCCTAGGGATGGGAGTATTGATAGTCTCATGCACTTCTGAGAATAAGACACATGTTTCTTCTCATCATCTTGCTAGCTTTCCCAATGGACTCCCAGGATATCTCATCTCGGTTCTATTTTGATTACACCTCCAAACTATCATTAACCCCCCATTTCATCCACAATCAGTTTTCCCATCTACAGATTTCCCTCCATTTATTTACCTCATACAGAAACCCACCCATGGGGTGCCCACCCTCCACTAGTTCTCTTCACAACTTGTTCCCTCACAAGCCAAGCCATCTCACACCAAGGCATCTATTTCTATATATGTACACTCATCCCAAATTATTCTTTCTTTATTTTGTAATTGTAAAAATCCTTTGTTTTCGACATTTACTTATCTTTTTGTCGTCATCCTTGATGAACTTCTTTTCCTGGAAACGCAACCCATGTCCCCCTTGATTGGGGCATCCAATATCCATTTATCATTTTGACATCGTTCATAAACCCTGAGTGTAGTGTACCCTTTCACTACCTTGGTTCCCCAACCTCTCAGTTTACCATTCTGTACATGGAATTATAAACTAATGCATTTATACAGAATTAAACATACTTAAAACTCAGAGTATAATATATGGGTACTGCTATAATTAAACATTCCATAGCATTTATCATTAATTCATTTACACAGCAAAAAACATGATACAAAACAGCACAGTCATGTTCAAATGCGATAAACCATAATTCAATACTTATCTTTTATCTGTTGTAGAAATCACCAACCAAGTGCAGGTCTTCCACGAACCTCCCAGCCTTAGACCACACTGTTCATCAGCTCAACAGTAGGTCACCCCCAAGCTGGGACCGAGCTCCACCCCAAGGCAAGGAATCCTAGGCTAGGCTGAGGTTACGGGAAGATAACACATTCACATTCACCAGGAAGAAGCTCTCCTAGGAATCTCCCACGCTCACTGCACACAGACCCTCATTCCCCACATGCATGTTCCACCCCAGGAGAGTGCACCTTCTCTGTCACCTAGACAGTCCTTCGGATGCCAGTCTCCCTTACCTTGGGTTACAGGAACCGGCCAGACCAGAATTCTCCAGGCTCTATGGAAGCTACAGGGTTCCTTCCAGGAGTCCTCTTCTCCCTCTGCGCACTCCCTCACCTGGAGGAGTCACTCTCAGGCCAACAAGCCTCACGCATTCCAGTACTGCGCGGTCACCACAATCCACAGGAAACACAGACAAATGCTTCCAACAACTAGCTCGGCAATCGCAGGATGATCTCACGGTGATGATTTCGGAGCAGGCTTCATGCATAGGCTAGTTCAGTTTTCCCATACAATCACAAGATGCTTCCACTCGAGTCCAGCACAGGGAATTCTGGTTCAGGAATGCGTTTCCGAGTTGCCTAGAACAGTCACAGACTGATAGCTTTGGACAGGGTATACACGGTTTTCCTCAGGCAAACCCTTCTAACGGTTTTCAGAGATGAATCCGGATATCTGGCAGAGGTCGTACTGGTTCCACACACAGAGATTCGATTCCCGAATGGAGGAGAGTTTTTCCATCCACGATTTAGTTCAAATCTTATATTTGCATGCACCAAGGTTAACACTTGTCACCCTGGGAACTGCATGCGTTCCATCCGTACGCCTTCCTTCCACCACTTGGGGAATCACGGGTCCTTCAAAAGGACTTAGGATAAAATAACGTGCACATGGATTTTTAGGAATAATAATAAAATATTATTCCAGGCCTAAGCCCCCTAGGCTCCTCACTCATCCCCTTTCCCACCTTCCATCCCTTGATCCCTTGCCCATTCTGTGGATGCTCAGTCCCCCATCACTCATTCATCGTGGTCGGTCTGCACTGGCGGTATTTATATTTTATTAATTGACCTGCATACATAGAAGTACATCAATAGGCTCCTGGCCTTCAACACTTAGGCTCCCTGGCCTAACAAAACTCATAAGCCTACAGCTTATACTAAACTTGGCTCACCAGCCTATAGAACATATTTACAATTCTTTTCATATAACATGATCTGTAACGGGGCTCGGCCTTGGGGACACTACAATCCCCCTCCCCTTATTTTTTCACTGTCCTTAGTGCACTTACACTACCTCTGCGTGTCCTTCAAAATTTTCAAAAAGATGCGGGTACTCTGCCCGCATAACTTCTTCATGCTCCCATGTTGTGTCTTCAGGATCGTACCAGGTCCACTGGACCTTTACAAGCTCTATGGCTCGATTTCGGAGCTTCTTGTTTTTCGTGTCCAATATGCGCA
>ML780473.1:1035680-1055352 GCA_009831015.1 Picea engelmannii
AGTGGAATCCCCTATTTCCCGATTTCTGATGGACTCTGTCCATGCTAGCCCTCCGGGCTAGAGCCTCACCATACAACCAAACTATATGACCTTAATCAAACCACTCATTGGGGTTTCGGCGATTTCAATATCATGCTCATACGCTCACGGGATCTTCGATGGGTCCCAGTCGTTGACTTGTCAACAGTCCTTTCTCCTGTTTCTATAAATCTACCACCTATCCTCCTGACTGTTGGTGTGGCCCCATGCACCTAAGCCTTATCAGGAAATCGCGTATCGCGATTTTCCCATGCACGAAACCTTTGCCTCCAGAATCTCCAATTTCCCGATTCTCGATTTCTCAAATCCCGATTTTCGATGGATGACTTTTCTATCGGAACCTCCCCGATGAACCTAAATCACCGATGGATTTACTCCTTGTCGGGATTTTCCCGATGGTGCAGATATCTGCCACATGTCCACTAATATAAACGGTCCGGATCTTGTCACAAATTCGCGGATCGCGATTTCGTGTGACAAGATTTCTACGTGCTCGAGAACTCCGATTCTCTGAGTTCCGACTCGCTCCACGATTCTGACACGTGTCCTCCTTGGAATTATACAGCTATGATCTCCCTTCGGGATTTCGAGAATCACAAGGTATCGATTCTCTTGACTTCTAAAAATTCTGACGCCTCCTTGGGACTTCTCCTCTACCCATGAGGACTTAAATCCTGCGCAACTTCCATCAACTCGGACAGTTGGCGGTTAAGCCCATAGGGATATCACGACTCACAATCCTCCCGAGTTTAAACTCTTGTGTAGTATCAAAAGGTTTTTTAGACCTCGTGCACGTTCTCCAGATCTGGCGGTTGCAAGGGTTCGCTTTCCCTCCCGAACAGATCCAACGTTTCTAACACCCTTGGTGTAGAAACCTGTCTCCCTGTGGTCATAGACCACACTGGCTGCGGTTTTCGCCACACCACTAAACTCCTAGCTTGTAAACGCGGTCAAGCAACAACTTGACACACTGGAGCAACCAATGTCCGAAATTGGCCATTCCAGGCCCAATTTCTCTTCACATTTTCGGTCCAAAGACTGCTCTACTGGCCCATTTAGGCTCAGTGTCGAAACCTTGGCTCTGATACCAATTTGTAGTGTACCCTTTCACTACCCAGGTTCCCCAACCTCTCAGTTTACCATTCTGTACATGGAATTATAAACTAATTCATTTATACAGAATTAAACATACTTAAAACTCAGAGTATAATATATGGGTACTGCTATAATTAAACATTCCATAGCATTTATCATTAATTCATTTACATAGCGGAAAACATGATACAAAACAACACAGTCATGTTCAAATGTGATAAACCATAATTCAATACTTATCTTTTATCTGTTGTAGAAATCACCAACCAAGTGCAGGTCTTCCACGAACCTCCCAGCCTTAGACCACACTGTTCATCATCTCAACAGTAGGTCACCCCCGAGTTGGGACCGAGCTCCACCCCAAGGCAAGGAATCCTAGGCTAGGCTGAGGTTAATGGAAGATAACACATTCACATTCACCAGGAAGAAGCTCTCCTAGGAATCTCCCACGCTCACTGCACACAGACCCTCATTCCCCACATGCCTGTTCCACCCCAGGAGAGTGCACCTTCTCTATCACCTAGACAGTCCTTCGGCTGCCAGTCTCCCTTACCTTGGGTTACAGGAACAGGCCGGACCATAATTCTCCGGGCTCTATGGAAACTACAGGGTTCCTTCCAGGAGTCCTCTTCTCCCTCTGCGCACTCCCTCACCTGGAGGAGTCACTCTCAGGCCAACAAGCCTCGCACAGTCCAGTACTGCGCAGTCACCACAATCCACAGAAAATATAGACAAATGCTTCCAACAACTGGCTCGGCAATCGCAGGATGATCTCACGGTGATGATTTCAGAGAAGGCTTCACACATAGGCCAGTTCAGTTTTCCCATACAATCACAGGATGCTTCCACTCGAGTCCAACACAGGGAATTCTGGTTCAGGAATGCATTTCCGAGTTGCCTAGAATAGTCACAGACTCATAGCTCTGGATAGGGTATACACGGTTTTCCTCAGGCAAACACTGCTAACGGTTTTCATAGATGAATCCGGATATCCGACAGAGGTCGTACTGGTTCCACACATAGAGATTCGGTTCCCAGATGGAGGAGAGTTTTTCCATCCATGGTTTAGTTCAAAGATTATATTTGCATGCACCAGGGTTGACACTTGTCACCCTGCGAACTGCATGCATTCCATCTGTATGCCTTCCTTCCACCACTTGGGGAATCACTGGTCCTTCAAAAGGACTTAGGATAAAATAACATGCACATGGATTTATAGGAATAATAATAAAATATTATTCCATGCCTAAGCCCCCTAGGCTCCTCACTCAGCCCCTTTCCCACCTTCCAACCCCTGATCCCTTGCCCATTCTGTGGACGCTCAGTCCCCCATCACTCATTCATCGTGGTCGATCTGCACTGGCGGTATTTATATTTTATTAATTGACCTGCATACATACAAGTACATCAATAGGCTCCTGGCCTTCAACACTTAGGCTCCCTGGCCTAACAAAACTCATAAGCCTATAGCTTATACTAAACTTGGCTCATCAGCCTATAGAACATATTTACAATTCTTTGCATATAACATGATCTGTAACGGGGCTCGGCCTTGGGGACACTACACCGAGTATCCCAAAGTCCATGTACCCCCGATCTCTGATTTTGTCCACTTTTTCAGGCCTCTAGCACAATATACCCCCATATATAGTCATCCCCCTGACACTAGATATAGTTTTACAGTTTCTTCCAATAAACCTTCAAGCATACCCCCAACCAAGGGAAGTCTTAATTCTCACCACATCTTGACTTCATTCATGTCCCCTATCAGTTCCTGATCTTATTACCGTGGATTTCACGAAGCCCTTTTCTTCTTGGAGTCTCATCTCCCTTTTTTTCAACATCAACACAGTTTCCATAAGGGAGACAATATATTGACTCTCATTACCTTTGCAATGAGGAGTCTCAAACGACACAAAGAGAAACATCATTTCTCTTTGATTTCGTTGACCCCCATAATATTCAATTTCAGCAAAACCTCATGTCACAGTAGGTCTTACTATGCAACTATTGCAATTGTTTTTTACCATCCAAAGACCTCTGAATTTATTAGTCCATCAATGCCTAAGAGTTATCGACAGTTCTTACAATCATCCTTGCCTCATTTCAGAGTATATTAACCATTCAAAATTGTCATTTGTTGTTATCAAACTACCCCAGAGGGCGTTGTAGTTATCTACATCAGCATACAACTTCAGTTAATATCTTATGTTTTGAGTTACATGACATGACCATGGGGCATGCTCGCCTCGTTTGTATACATATTTCCTTTTTTATCCCTAGAGAAATATTTGAGTCCCATAGTTTCCCCTCTCCCTCTGACAGATCGCTCTTGTAGTTCCTCTTAGAACTCTTCATTACAATGACACTCTTAGTAGAAGAAACATTGATTTATTTTGGCTATATGTATGCTCCTAACCTCACACATGAGGGGGCATCTATTATCACTAAAATTTTGTCTGCAACATTTCACGCAAATGGTTATAGAAATACAATAATTCCAACAACTATTGGTTCACCTACAGGGCCAAAATGCATTTTCAAAAGGAAAAAACTATACAAATTTGGAAACAATTGACATGCGCAAACTCACTAAAGGAAGTGCACACATAGTACATGGGCTAAAGAAGCCCGTAGAGTGCACAATGCGACATATGCGTGACTGTGTACGAGAAAATCCACACATTCCTGTGAACGACACATTTATGGTTCTTGTCACCCCCCAACCACTTATGGACCAGCTCCCAACTTGATTTGACCTTCATATCTGAGAAAAATATGAATCGGGGGGTTGGTCAAGGACCAAAGGGTGCCCTAAAGGGCCCCTTGTTCACACTAAGAACTAGTTGAATTTTTCCTTGAATAAATGTTATAAATGGAGGCCATGAGGGAACGAAGAAACAAATATATTCATAGTATTTTTATGTTTCCTCAATTCTCCCTTGAGAATCCTCTTTTGTCCTAGGAGAATTCAAGAATCATTGCAATACACCATTCCACTCACCTATTGAGGGAATAGGCATTGATTTTCTTCATCATTTTCCATTTTTCTTCCATTGTAAGAAGAGATATCCATTAGGGAACTCAAGATCCATCCCAAGGAGGAAGAGGGGACTCATAAGTCTTCATTTTTCTCTACGGTGTTTTTCCAACTAATATAGTTATCCATTGGTGGCATAATCTTGGTCATTGGTTGATTGTTTATGGTTCTAAATGTTTCTTATGCATTATAGTTTTCATTTCCTTAGTTGTTTTAGTATTTTTACTTGTTTATTCCATGTGTTTGGCTTGTTTAATCCACTCACTAACCTATGTATTGTCTCGCAAGCCCAACTAGGCATGCAAGTCCCATTGTTTTTCTCACCCACATGACAAAAATGGCACAACAATGCCCTTACCTAATAGGTAGGAACTTCAAGGTCAAAACAGATAATGATAGTCTTAAATACTTCTTGGAACAAAGAATATTTTTAGAAGAACAACAAAAATGGGTGACCAATATGTTGGGTTATGATTTTGAAATCATCTATAAACAAGGGAAGAAAAATGTTGTGGCAGATGCACTCTCAAGAAAGGATGAATATCTTGAGTCCTTTCTCTATGCTATCTCAATCATCCAACCTGATTGGATAATAGAAGTGAGGGATGAATGGAAGAATGAAGAAAATGTGTAGAATCTCATTCAAAGGTTGTAGCATGATTCTAGTACATCAGATACATTTACCTGGAAAAATGATTCACTCTGGTACAAAGATCGCTCATATTTATGTAAGAACTCCCAAACAAAAAAAAAGGTATTATTGGAGTTGCACACCTGATCCAGATGGATGACGGTGGCCTCCCACCTATTCTAACTATATACAGAGTTAGACTGATGGAAAAATGTGTATTCCTTGGATAGACCTTTCCAACAGGATATTGTGTGCCTAAAATGAAGATCATATGCAAAAGTTACAACCTTGGTAAGTTGATGTACTAACTTACCCCAACGAGGCCCACATGACTTTTGGCACTTCGTCTCCTAGGGTTATGTTTTTGTATGTCTAGGGTTTTGGAACTCCTGTTTAGTATAAAACGGCTTGGAGAGCCTCATTTTAACCATCTTCTTGTGAATGAGTGCAATTGTCACATCTCTTCTCATAGATAATCTGCCACCATTCTAGCAAGCTTGTTTTCCATTGCATTTTACAGTTTCAACACATTTTCTTATTGAATAGAAATCGTTTTTATTGTATCTCTATTATTTTATCTCTGTTATTCTTTTGTTTATGTGTTAAGAATAATAATAATTTGTATTCATTTCATTCTTCTCATAAAATCTGGATCAGTGGTATCATAGCATTCTTCTCATTGTTGTTATTAATGCATGTCCCTGAAGAGGTCAGGGTACAAAGAATTGGGTCTCGAACTTGTTTCTCTTTAGGAAAAAATCTCTCGCACGCCCATGTGACCTATCACAGTGGGAGAAACGAAATATGAAGGGACAAGAGATGCTTTCAAAATGTTGCTTGAATAATCCTTCACACAACATAGGAATCAAATGATGGATATGGCAGGAGAAAATAAAGATGACGTGACATGAGATCCTTTAAAAATTTTGCTCGAAGAAGCCCTCATGCAACACAGGAATGAAATGATCCTTCGATGACTACCAACATGTGATTCATCTTCCTCGAGTGGAGGTGTCTCCCCCTTCAAGGTATAAATCAAATTTGATATTCCCATATTTGAAGGTTAGATAGATGTAGATTCTATAGACAAATGGTTGAATCTGCTAGAAGATATTTTTTCTATCCATAACTTTTCGAACAGAGAAAATATTATGTTTGTTCTCTTGAAAGTCGTTCCTCGTGTCAAATATTGGTGGGCGAATTTCTGTGAGAAAAAGGAAACAAAGGAACCCTCATTATTTATAGTTGCGGTCACCTAGGAGTCCTTCAAGGATGTTATCAAGGAACAATACTACCCTATCATAAGCTATGATGACCTGTATACAAAATGGACCACAATGTGGTAGGAAAGAGACCAAGCAGTGCCATAGTTCAAAAATATATACCATAGCTTGCGCACCATGATACAGGTGAATCCTCCTGTAGACAAGAGGATTCCCTCTTGGTATCTAGACCCCTAAAACCAAGACAGAAAGGGTGCTATCATTGGTCACTGACATCCTTTTAGATTAATTAAGATAATATACGAAGACGAAGAAGAAAAATATGTACCTTGTTAAATGGCGTTTGTCCTCGCAAAGTCCAAGTTGAGCTTCGATCTTAAGCTCCTCGATAGGCCTTGTAGAGAAAACAAAGATACAACGAGCTTCCTATACTACTGAGATTATCCCAAATACATATCTATCTATTGAAGACAAGTTCATGTGGAACAAACATAAAGTTTAAAGAAACCGTCCAATAATGTATGTACATTAACGAGAACAAATGAAAAATACTTACAATCCTCTGATGAAGGTGAAACAACTTCTTCCATATATCTTTGTCCAACTCCTTTTCTCAAGTAATCTACACTAATTATGCTTCAATGGAATCTCACTGATGGGATCATAAGTTTGGTGTAATTCTCAATCTCCATCTTCTTTTTACCATGAGGAGGCCTCCTTATATAGGCTTGGAGAGGCCTAACCACTTGAGAGATATTTGGGATAAGTTGAGGACTCCTCTCCTTTAGTTGTGTATCTCCCCCAATATCATGCCTTGACCACAGATTCAAATCCAACCACCTTCAGATATTGAGGGGATTCTTCCCTGATTTCCTCCAACAAACCAAATTTTGCCCAAAAAAGGCCAACGCTCCCTCAAAAGGGCACAAAGCATTGGAACACTCCCCCAGAAGAGGGTACATAGTGCCATCTCTCCCTGAAAGTATGTAGGGTAGAAATCCCTTCCAAATTTGACTCTTGAGTGGCTTTTTCAGTGGAAAAAGGCTTGTACTCCTTGTCAATTGATTTCTCTTCTTCAAGACTAGTCTTTGAGGTGTCTTAAGTGTATTTATGATGTCATTAGAGAGAGGACATAGAAAAGATAATGTTTGTGACACATGCAACACTTGTGACCAATATGTAACACTTACAATATTTGTAACGATAACACTAGCCATCATTGCAATGAGTGATTTTGATATGTAATAGATTTCCCCCCAAAGTGAGAAGTCAGAAGATGATGATGACTGAAGTACTTTGCAAACTTTTTCGAGAAAGAGTATAGATGCAGAGATGATGGAAAAATATGCACACAACCATTAAAAACATATTATGACATGTTTCAAACCCAAGGCAGGCATACCTATGCTTGAGTGATAAATACTTTTTCAGGTATGGCCGCCATAGAATACACTGTAGATCTATAATTATATTGACAAAAATGTATAGCCACTGAAGATACAATCTGGATATATACTCCTATGACCTGAAATTATCATAGCCATGAAGAATAGACATTGGATATATGATACGACAAGACATAGCCACAACCAACACAAAGTGGATCTATGTTACAGTATATGTGTTAATGTTCAAAGAAACTTTTTCGCAACCTGGGAAAAGTATATACTAGAGTAATGAATCAACCAAGGTTCTTTTTTCCAATCATGTAGTATGAATCTAACCATGTGAATAGATTTCATGATGTCGAACACGGAAGAAACCACTTGATTATCGGTCAATGAGGTAAACCGTTAACAAGCACGAGGGAGATCATCATTGATATCAATGATTCCCAAGGTACTCTAGTACATTCCAACGAATGTGAATGGATGAGATGAAGTTGAACATCCGTGGAATCATCTGATCAGAGTTCAATGATGTAAACCTACTATCGGATGTGAGGAGGCCTTACATTGAGGCATCCAGGTCCCAAAATACTAACTGATTTCTAATTCTAGCTCTTGAATAGTGTGCTGAAGTCGAGAGGAATAGACTCATCGAATGAGGACCTTGATGTATACCCCATCAATGACACGAAATTGACATAGAGATGTAATTGGTGGATAAAATGAGCATGGACTGACATAGATATTGAAACAAGATATTTGTGATGGATGACTCTCGAGGCAGATACTTCCCTTGAACACCGAGGCATGACAAGGGAAACTTGACATGGACCAAAACTTGATAATGCAATGGATACTGCAACTTACGTTGAGTGATCCAAAGGAGTAAGGAAACTCAAAGGGTTGGTTCAATGAAGAGATTTAGCAGATTGAAATGCGTGCAAAGATAAAATGTCATCTTCAAGGGCGACTGTAAGGTTACTAGTGAAGTTCTAAAAAATTGATTGGCTTGCTTCTTTCAATTTTCCCCCCCATCCAGATAGACGAGTACCTCTTTTTTGTTTTAATGAGCCTGAGGAGGGTAACACATGCTCGATATAACTCACCTTCGATAATTTCCTCTTCCTTTGTTTAATGAACTGGAAGAAGTAAGGGTTCAATCCCATCTGGGCCCTTCAATGTATGATTGTTTAACGAGTCCAAAGAAGGTAAACTCGATTTTTTTCCATATTTAGAGAGTCTGAAAATGAATTAAAGATGACTCCAATGTGGTCCTTTCTTGTAATGTTAGTATTGCGAGGCTGAAAAAGAGATAAATTATCACTCGAAAGAGGCCCTTTCAAACCTTTTCATGAGTGGGAAAGGAAGCAAGATCACTCGGAAATATTTTCATGTTTAGAGATTCTGAAAAGAGATTAAAGATGACTCCAAGGGGATTCCTTTTTCGTGTATCCATGCAGGTCCGAAAAAGAGATAAAATTTTACCCGATGCGTTATTATGTGTTTGATCTTAAGAATTAACGAAGACTATGCTCATGAATGTGACAAGATAAAATGAACAAACCTGCTTCAAAACTTGCAAATAATGTCAAAATTGCATTCCAGGGGATTACTAAGGCCTCCAAATATTTCTTAAAAACCCAAACATAACTATATCTTATGCAAAAATGAAATGTATAATAGTAAAAAAGGGGTAAAAATGTCATTTACTATTTCATTTGTGCAAAGATTTGTAGCAGTGGAGAATTTGTGCTTTGGAGTTGAATCTTGTATTGTTCAGTGTTGCAGCTATGGTTAATCATTTTCATCATTGTTTGGACCAAGTTAGTGCTCTTCTGCCTCTCTTTCATTTGCATGATTCACATCTTGTTTTAAGGAAAATTTTGGTCATAAAAATCGATGCCCTGGGTTGGCCCAAGCGCCCAAAAGGCTAGACGCTCCTCTAAGATTAGTGGGGGAGCGCTTCATGAATTGAAAAATACCCCTTTGGGTTGGTAAAGGGTGCGTTGATGCTCTGGTGAAATAGTTTAGAGGGCGCTTCCCAAAAAACCCAAGAAAAAATTGCCCAACACAGTCCACGAGCTTCTCAAATCGTGAAGGGGGCATTTTGAGTTTTAAAATTCCCTAATGGCCAATGTGAGGGTGCATTGGTGCCTTGATGATCATGTAAAGAGGGAGTTGGCTTCTCAAAAGAGAAAACAATCATTTTTTTAAGTTTTCAAATTGCCCAAAATTCGCCAAAATCGCGATTTAATGAATTTCGTTGATAATTACAGGCGATTTCAGCAATATGATTGAGTGGAAAGAAAGAAAACATGAGCTCGATGATGTGGCCTCTTTGAAAAGTCCCAAATCGAGAGCCATATTGAGGAATTACGGTCTCCCCAAATTCTTCAAAATACAAAAAATGAAGAAGGAGATTCTTCTTCTTGAATATATGATCGGGCTATGGAATGTTACAGAGAAAGGATTCCATATGGGAACACAACTTCTTACCATCAAGTTGGAATATGTGTATCTCATAACCAGTCTTTCAAAAATAGGGGATCCCATAGCTTTATCTGGGCAGAGGGCACTTCTTGCGCCTGTGGATGAGTACCTTCCAAACCATTGTGTCCTGAGAGTGAGACTATTGGGAGGTAGGATTGCAATCAAAGATATCAGAGACCTATCTCTTCAATCCATCCTATTTTCCATTCCAAGTATAGTGGGAAGTACCAGTGTGCATCTAGTTTCAATATCACAAGTGGCCTATGGTTTACAGTGTTTAGAGCCAACACTCTTCAACTGGAATGCAAGGTTCCTTCATAATGTGAATGAACAAATCACGAGATGCAGAGCAGGGAAGCATAAGCAGTTCGGATATGGTTCATTCTTGGTTTCATTCTTCTTAAAAGGAATTCCCTAGATGAAACCTCAGATTTCATTAGCAGTGTGACTAGTGGGAGAACCACGTATGGAGTGGTGGACTAGCCTGTCTCCGAGACTAGGCTCAGATTTGGAGTTTAGATTTACCGGTGATTTCTTCGCTTGGCTGAGATGCCATTTGATCGTGATAGAATACTTTCCATACACTGGAGTGGATTTTTGGGGAAGCATGGACTTGGTTATTCCGATAGGAGAGGATTGGGATGAGTCAAGTGAGACACCAAAACTGATCTTGTCAAGTGTTTTTTATTTTATTTTAAAAACATTATATTTTTTTTTTTTTGGTTACATAGAAGAGTGTCTAACAGACGTATCATTTCATTGTGTAGATAAGGGAGAAACACATGAACCAGATATGCCAGCATTGGGGCGTCGTGGAGATGCTTAGATTGTAGTTGATCAGGGGGTAGCAGCAGGAAGAATCCAAGAGGTTGAAAGAAACCTCCAACACCTCACGACATGTATCTCTCCTCTCAGGAGGCGGGAAGTGTCGCTACATCTACAGAGACACACTGTGGGGGTGTCTGAGAGTCTTAACTCTCTACTGAGGTGAGTAGCTCATTCAGTGATATGTTACTCATAGCATAATGTAATGTAGGAAGATTATAGTTCTTCCTAGTGATTGTATAGTCTCTATGATGATGTTTATGGGTGTGACCCACATTTTTCCTATATATGTACCATTTTTTATGTAATCAAACATTTTCAGTGACGTCGTATATATATATATACATTTCCGATTTTTTACTGTGCCAAATGATTTTCTTGTAATGATGTCTTGTATATGATGTATTTTAATTTAAATGATGATATATGGTTGGATTTATTTCCTTTACAAAGACTCATCTATGTGTTAGATACCTATCCATGATGTAATTAGCTAACGAATCTGAAATTGTGTTGAGTTCTCTTGGTATGTGTCTATATTCGATAAAATCAAACATTCTTTCAAGACGACGAACTCGTATATGGAGACATAGTAGGATAGGATTGTGAATAGCATAGGCTCGATTGAGTTGAAAAACTACGAGTTGAGACTCCAAGTTGATCATCATATGAGAAACACCTAGGGAATAGGCTTTGATAAAAGTTCAATGACAGCATGATATTCTGCCATGTTTTTAGTTACCAACCATAAGAAAATACCTCCTGAACTCACCAACTCGTCAGAGTGGTAAATGACCCAAGTTGTAGAAGCAATGTTCTGAGTGTGTTGACTAGCACCATTCGCAAACCCGACAAACATAGGAAAGGAATATGTCATCTGTGCATGCAAACAGAAGACACAGTATAAGTGGCTAAGGAAAAAATCATGCACGTAAGAGAAAAATACACACCAAAAATAAATAAAAAATAGTGTAAAAAGCATGTATGCTATATGTTCTAGGAATACTACTTCTTCAGGTAAAGCTCGTTCCGAGGCTCACCTAGGGAAATTTCATCGTAGTCGACTAGTTCGTAGGCGCCTCTATGTAGAATGTGTTTCACGATGTAGGGACCATGCCATAAAGGTTCTAATTTCCCTGTCCCTAACTTGTCATGAGCCTAGTCATAAATGAGGACTAGGTCTCCTTCTGCAAAAGTGCAAGGATGAAAAAAATCGTTGTATTGATTCCTCCAGCCTAGTCAAATGTAAGAATTATTCTTTTTCAGCAGAAGTGTGGGGCAGGAGTTCTACTTTAAGTTTTAGTGAAGGAATTTCACACTCGATTGGTAAAACAACCTCAATTCCATATACTAATTGGAAGGGAGTGAATCCAATAGAAGTTTTTACTAAGGTCCGATAAGCCCAGAGAACAGAGAAAAGTTGTAAATGCCAAGATGTATTGTTTTCCCCTACCATCCGTTGGATCATAGTTTTGAGGACCTTGTTGATGGCTTCAACTTGTCCATTAGCTTAAGGATAATATGGGGATGAGTTCTCATGGAGAAAACCCAACTTGGTGTGAAACTCACTCATCATTTGGTTTTGAAAATGGGAATCATGATCAGATACAATGGCCTGTGGAACACCAAAGTGAGTGATGATGTGATTAAAAAAGAAAAGTGTTGCAGTATGACCATAATTCAAAAAGGTAGGCATAGCCTCAGCCCATTTTGTAAATTAATCGACGAAGATGATTATATAGTTGTGCCCCCTGGCTGAGGTAGGCCTACACTACATGAAATCGATGCCCCATTTTGCAAAGGGGCCGATGAAAATAACCGGATGCAGCAGATCAGGGTGGGTGCGTGCCTTGTTTTGAAAAACTTGGCAGGGTGGGCACTCTTTGACAGCCTTCAGACAATCCTTGAAGATGGAGGGCCAAAATTATCGAGCACGTAAAACTTTATGGGCTATAGCCATCCCAGAAAGGTGACCGCCACAGGATCCAAGGTGACAGTCATTGAGGAGACGTTCAGAGTCTTCATGAGTTAGACATCATTGCAGGATGGTATCAATGCCACGATGATATAAAGTGTCATCGATAATGAGGTAACAACAAGAGTGGTGGCAGATATGGCGACATTGTTCACGAGAGATTGGGTTGAAAACGTTGGGTCTGGAGATAGAGAATGATGTCTCCATACCATGGATCAGAAATACTAATGAGGAATAGAGATTCGTCAAGAAGAGAATATGTAGGTTCAGTATCTTCATCAACATGGGGAAAATCTCAAATGAGCTCCGCGAACACCAAGGACTTTTTGGATTTGGACTTAGCAAATTTAATATCGAATTCTTGAAGGATTATGATCCATTTAGATTATTTGCCCCCAAGCACCTGACGTGTCAGAATGTTATACATGGGGTTTGAGTCTGCGATAACCGTGGTGGTGCGTAACATAATGTAATGACGAAATATTTGGACAATGATGACGGTTGCCAACGCTAACTTCTCAACATGTGAATAATAGAGTTCTGGTCCAGATAGAATTTTACTCAAATAATAAATCACATGTTCTTCACTAGAAGATTCCTCTTGAACTAACACCATAGAGATAGTGGAAGTAGAGGCCACTAAGTAAAGTATATAATCCTTCATATAGTCTGGAGGATGCAAAAAAGGAGTGTGCATTAGGGAATGCTTAAGAGCATCAAACGATCGTTGAGTAGTGTCATTCCAGATGAAAGGGGTGTCTTTCTGCAAAAATCACATGACTCCTTTAATGATCTCAGCATAGTTACAAATAAAAAGGTGAAGAAAGTTTGCTTTCCCCTGCAAACTTTGGAGTTGTCGTTGGTTGGTAGGTGGGGGTAGATCTAGAATAACTCTAATATTTAAGGGATCCACCAGAATCCTGTCCTTGGAGACAAGGAGTCGGCCTAATTCGACAGTGAAAATACACTTATGTGGGTTCAAATGAATGTGGTAGAATCGACATCGAAGAAAAATAACCCATAGATGACCAAAATGGTCGGATTGACTAGAAGAGTGGGTGGGTAAGTCATCAACATAAGGTTCTGTAATATCTTTGATATCGTGGAAAGCGTAGGACATGGCTCACTAGAATGTAGACCCATCATTTTTAAGGCCAAATGGTAGCTTCCAATAGGCGAAAGTTCCCCATGGGAAGATGAAGGTTGTCTTATGTTGATCAGCCAGTAAGATGTCAAACTAGTTATATCCTGAGAAACCATCCATAAAAGAGAAAATTATGCTACCAATGCAATTATCAATAATCTGGTCGATGAAGGGTGTGGGGTAGTTGTCTTTAGGACAAGCCTTATTAATATCCCTATAATAAACATAGATGTGAATGGTTACTTACTTCTTAGTAACCAGAACGATATTGGAAACCCATTACGTCAAGCGGACAGGATAAATGAAGCCAGATTTCAATAACGTTCCAACCTCTCCCTTAATAGCCATAGTCTTTTTGGTATGGACCGGGTGGAGTTTCTATCAAACATGCTTAATACCTGGGTAAATTTTAATATCATGCACGACGATCGACAGATCGATCCCGGGAATCTCTCTGTGGCTCCAGGTGAAGACATTGTGAAATTATTTAAACAAAGCGGTATAAGAGACCACCTCCTCAGGCGAACAATTAGTTCTGAGGTTAATGTTTTCGATGAAAACTTCCTTGATCGAAATATCAATAATGATCGTAGATGAAATTTTTCCCAAATTCCCCTCAGAAAGAGTATCTTGTGTGAGGATGGGAGATTGCGGAAAGTCAACAACATCAGGAGCGAAGACAGAGTGTATGTCTTCTTGAATTTCTTCAAGAGGTGGAGGAAAAGAGGATCGATGATGGATATCGTCCCAAGGTACATCATCGAGGCTAAGAATTTCGATTATAGATTCATCGGAAGGAAAAATTTGGGAAATGTAGTCGATTGCAGCTGACAATGAATTTAACCATGATGGCATCGAATAAGTGTCAGGTGCCAAGAGATGTTGGTCATCCGAAGAGGGGGAGGAAGATTGGATGGAAATGTATGAAGTTTCGACTGGACTAAGTAGCATGGTGTCACTGAGTGCATCAAATTCCAATGGACTAGGTACAATCCAAGGGTCAGATGATTCCAAGGATTGGTAAACCATATTCAAAATCATATTGATAGTGGCAATATTATGTGAAATGGGTGGAAGTGGTGTAGGAAAGGTACCCATGAAGCTAGATTCTTTCAACAAGCCAACACCAACTCTTTCATACGTGATCTTGTGATCTCCCAAGAATGGAATATTGTTGGTAGCGGGAATGCGAGCGTCAGGTGTGCAAAAATCTAATTGATCGACAGTGACAATTTTGCCTTGATGAGGAAATTGTACACATTGAAAAACTGACGAAGCAACGATGGTCATAGCATAGAACCAACTTCTTCCAAGTAACAATTTGTAATCGAGGGGAGCATCGACCACCTCGACATCAATAGTGATGGTTTTTCCACCCAATTGGATGGACAAAGACTGAAGGAGTCCATGTGGATGAAAACCTCATCTGTCGAATGCACGTAACATCGTTTGGGATTTGTTAAGTTCGGGTGATTTCAATCTTTTCCAACGGGATAAATAAATAACATAAGTTGAGGCTCCCTCATCTAGAATAGTTTGATGGATTTGTTGATTGTGAACAACAACATCAACTTGGAAAGCAAGTTGGTGAGGGAGTTGAGATGTAAAATTATCCAGGTTAAATGCAATATTGTTGGACGACTCAAGATCAAAAGAGACAATAGTGGCCAATATCATTCTACGTTGACTAGGAAAGTGTTGTAGAACTTCTAATGCAGACATAGCACATGGTGTTTGAGCTAGATCTTCAACAATGTTGTAGTGTTGGGTGGGACATGAGCTACGATTAAAGGTATATTTACAGATAGTTCTCTTAGGATGGAATAATATAGATTCGAACATAGGTTTCTCGATATGGAGTGATCCAGATGGAGAACTGAGGGATGGAGGACTGAAGGATGGAGGACTAACGCAAGATGGTGATGCATCCTGCGAAGAACCGTTAGTGATATTTCCTTTGTCTGGTTTAACTGGTGTGTCATAGGTCATAGAGAGAGTGGTTAAATCAATCTCGTTGAAGAGATAGATATGGGCACTTGCTGAGGCTTCCACATGAGAAGGGTGGCTGGAACTGCCCCCTGGAGAGGGGGTTTAGCTGGAATCACTAGCCATAAAGGGTAGTAAAATATAGGATCATTGGTTAACTGAGAGAAGTTTGGGATATCCAAAGTAGCAAGGAAAGGTAGTTGTCAGTTGACCTGCAGGTAATATTGGTGGGGCATAGGGACACCAGTAGGACCGTACACTGGGTTAGGTGGATAATCGTAACTAGTGGATCCTCCTGCATAGGTTTCTTGCTGACCAGAGTACATGGGATTTGAGGGGGTTTGAGAAACATGTGCGAGCGGAGGATAACCAGATGGGTTTTGAGGATTATAAGTTTGATTAGGTGTTTTCCCATATGGGGGGGTAAACATTTTTTCCATAAGGAGGATATATATTAGTTCCTTGAGAGAGAGGAGGATTTTGTAGACCTTGAGGATTATATCCCCCAGAGAACTGTGGGATTCCTAGGAAAGGGGTGTTCCATGGATTGGGAGTTGTAGACACATTTTGTCTAGAAGGTTGATGATGGGCTTCAGTCTAAGGCTTCCCCCCAGCATGAGGTTTCCCCCCAAATGGAGGTTTTCCTCCGAGAGGAGGTTTCCCGCCAAACAGAGGTTGTCCTCCAAGAGAAGGTTGCCCACCAGCATGAGGTGGAGTTCTCAGAATTTGGTAACCAGACATAGATGACTGACTGGTGCTGCTTAATGGATTATAGACACCAAGAACAATTCCTTCGGGTTGTTGGATAGGTATAGTACTTCCAGGTATAACCTGGGTAGTGTTGATAATGGGAAGATTTAGTTCTTTGTACCCAGGGGAAAGTGACAAAGAAGGCCTAGATGAAAATGGTGTACCAATGGGATCTTGTCTAACCACTACATTACCGATGGGTATAGTCGCAATGTGAGAGACCATCGTAGAATGTTCCATCTGGAGAGAAATAGTGGAGCTTGGACCAACAGAGTGCATGTTCAAATCAATGGATGGTGTGGTGGAAATAACGATTGTACCCGTAAAGTGATCTAAAGGTACCGTGTAGGTAACATATGTTTCGGGAATTAGAGATATAACAGGGATATCTACACCGATTCCTAGTCTGTAAATATCTCGCACCATACGAGGTGTCCTTTGAACTATGTCAGCAGTCCAAAGGGGGTCTCTGAATTGAGGGCCCGTATGAGAACCAGTCATAATATCAGAAGGATCAATAACAACAAGTTCTCCAGCCGAATTCAACTAGAGAAAATGCCTCTCATATCCCGCAGGAATGAGAAAAGCCTCTAGAGAATCTGAAACAATTCAAAAATTTTCCTAAGAGGTGGAAACCTCCTCCTATGAGGTTATAATTTCATGAACCTCGCTCTATTGATGATATACCTATGTATCATGAGGGGGTAAAGGGGTAGAATCATCCATATTTTTTGGAGGAAGTCCATGTACCCTACGCGAACGGTGTGGAGGGTCCATGTTGGCAGAGAAAATTCGACAGAAAAAATCTATGGCCAACTAATGAAAAAGGAAAAACATGCACTAATCAAATCTAGGAATCAAACCAAACAAACAAAACCTTCTCTCGAAGACCACACTAGTTGGTGATGAAATCCAACATTGCGTGATCAAGTCAAGAAGGAGCTAGGATATGGTGGAACAGTTATGATGGCGACCTGCTTAACAGACTTGCGCCTTGGTGCAAGCTTCCATGTAGTAATTATGGATTTACCCTCCAAGGAGCCCGAGTGAGTTTGACCAACATCTGTTCTAGGTACAGTGAAGACTTACCTTCACTGTCACCTTGTGTAAGTACCTAAATATTATGGCAACTAAGGACACCAACTCCCAGTCATCCCCTGGGTGGGTACAGTCGACAGTCTAGTCTGAATGTATGAGCAGGATAACAAGTCCAAAATTCCTTGAGAGAACTGAGGACAAGTGGACCGGTAGAACTCTAGAGGACCCCGAACTGATTCAGAGTTCACAAAGCACCGAGACCAAATGAAACCAGCTGAACCTCAAGAGGAACCCTCAATATATGATCCGACCACTACAAACAGTTGAACCACGGAGGGATAATATCCATAACTCTCTCGAATGAGACCTCGTGCGTAACCCCAGTGTGAGAGGGGAATCCCAGAAATCCTATATGACAATTGGATTTATATCTCCCTATCATAGGATGCTAATGTTTGTTTTGAATACTTTGGAGAGTTGTACTCACAGCCTAATCCAAAGTGCTAATCCTAGTCTAATGTTGGTGGAAGATCCTAAAAGCAAAATGTTCTAGATAAATTTTAATTAGCGTTAATTTTTGCTAAGCCCTAATATTGGATCATTACCCCTTAATTGGGGCATATTATATTAGTAATTTTATTTTATTTATGTCAGCTTTGGGCCATTAGTTGTAATTATACATCCTAGTCTTCTATATATACCAAGGAGACATTTTAATTTTGAATCATCTTGTACTTGAACATTTAAGTGGGGTAAAATGAGGTTGCCCCCTTGAAAAGGCTTATTATCTAAAATTATCTCTTTTTCAAGGCGTTGAGTACTTTTTCTGAGGTTTTTCTATCCTATATTGATATTTGGTTCTTAACATATGGTATCAGAGCTCAAGGTCTTGGGGTTTCACTGCTACATCTGAGACACCTTGGGATTTTTGCTATAACCTTGTTTATACAATGTTTCAGAAGGAACGGCTTGGAAGATATTTAGTAGATGGATTAAGGTACGTTGGGTTCAAAATTTACCTCCTGAGGCCTTATAATTTCGGAGATACAACCTGTACAAGATAGGGTTCTGGAATCATATTGAATTGAGTCATTGCAGAATTTTCGCTATAAATTTTTTTTTGTAATGTTTCAGAGCTTGAAATCTAGAGGATATTTATATAAATTAGTAGGGTATCTTTGGTAAAAAATTCATCTTCTAGATCATCGTAAATTTGTACATACACCTTGTGTAAGATAGGGTATCTGACTAGTCCTATTGACTAATCTCAAGAAGGTGTTCTAGGTAAAACAATCATAACTTCTTCCTAGAGTATCCAAATTCAGTGGGACTGGTTTCATTAGATCGTGGATAGTTTGTAGTATTTCTGGTGTGAGTTTCAGAATTGTATATCAATTATTTTATGTGGGGCATGCTATACAAGTGAGATCTCCTGGAAAGGAAAAAAATTGGCAAGTTGTGGGGAAGTTACCGTAAATTCCACTTGGCACATCCAATTTTTCTCAGACCTATGGCATTGCAGAGAAGAAATATCATATAACTACATAAAATAAATTTTAATACCTAGAAGGGCCGAAATGTGGGAGATACAACAGAAGAAATATTGACTAGCAGAACCATCTCAAAATCAAGGTTTAAAAGTGATACTTGGCCAACATGCCACCCAAAAAGTGAACTTCTACACCAAATAAGCCTCTAAAAAATCCTAATTGGACTCTTGATGAAGGTGAAGAAATGCGTAGGGACATAAATGATTTACAAAAGAAGATAGTAAAAAAAGATGAACTACAAGAGATGATGGAGGGTTTAAAAGGGGAGATCATGGAAGTATTGGAAAATTTCGTAATAGAGAAGACACCTGAAAGTGAAAATGCATCCCATGAAATTCATGATGAGGACACAAGAAAGGTGAATCAAGAATGGAGAAACTTCAACTTTGGTTTGAAGACCAACCATGTTCCTAAGATTGATATGAGGAAGTTTGATGGCAAGGACCCAATCACATGGATACTTCAGATGGAGCAATTCTTTGATCTCCATAATGTGCC